>RJVU01063551.1:79299-163424 GCA_003731715.1 Anabarilius grahami
CTGCTTGGTGGCCCGGAGAGCAAGATCTGTGGTGCGGCGCAGCTCCTCTACCGCATCAGGGGACAAACCCTGCCCCTGATCCAGATCCTTCAGCAGATCCTTCAGCAGATCAGCCTGGTAAGCCTGCAACACCGCCATGGAGTGCAAAGCTGCACCAGCCTGACCTGCTGCAGCGTACGCCTTGCCATTCAAACGTGACGTCATTTTAAGGGGTTTGGATGGCAGGACCGGAGCTTTCAGTGACGGTGCTTTGCCAGTGACGAGATAGTTTGCAAACGTCTCGTCAATAGGCGGCATCGCCACATACCCATGCCGGCGTAATCCCTCCACATCAGCAAAGTTATTTCGCTGGTGTGTATGGATCCTCGCCGAAAACGGGTTCTTCCATGCCTTCTCGATCTCTACGTGAAGATCCGGAAAGAATGGAAGGCTCACCGGAGTTACAGGGTTATGACCGGAAAGAAACCGCTCGTCCAGCCTGCCGCGAGCAGTCTCTTCCCTCTCACGCTGCCAAGGCAGCTGCAGTCTGCCGGCAGCACGCTCCATAACCTCCAGTAACTCTGCGTACGCTGGACAGGGAGGTCTGGGGAAAGAAGCTGCTTCACTCGCTTCTTCCTCCATTGCCAGCGCCTGTTCTTGGGGGCTGGCAGCCAAAAGAACACTCGTTCCTGGATCTGACGATGTTTGAGATACACCATCGTCATCATTCAGGATCGCGTCCTCGCCAGCCGCCGCCTGAGTCTGAGAAACGGTTACACCCCTCTCCAACTCGCGGCGAGCTCCATCTGTGAACCCCATGAGTGTAGTCTCCGCTCAGCCTCAGCACGAGCAGGACCAGATCCACCAGGTACAGATGTTGACACCCCTTCTCCTGAGAAGAGGGCCAGGCGAGAACGGAGCGTTCTCAAAGGAAAACGCTCACAGTTGACACAGACAGCGCCCTCAAGCACTGTCCGTGCGTGTTCTTCCCCCAGACAATGAACACATAGGATGTGTGAATCATCCGGTGTCAAAAATCTTGGACACGGATCAGTACACTTCCTAAAGTTCTTACCTTTCTCAGCCATTTCAGATTGGAAACGAATTTCTTTAAACAAAGAAACAGAGTGAGGTTGACACATTACAGTTCCGAAAAGACGAGGCATGACTGCTTCCGTCGGCGCGCCTTTATACTTCCGCCATATGACTGTTACCGGCCAATAGGATTGGAGTTTTTGGTATGAGGTTTCGAGACACCGGGTCACGTGGGCGTTTCCCCAAAGCGCATTCAGCGCAGAGTAGAAGTTCCCTTTCGAAAGGGAAGCTTGTTTCCATGCAATAAGCTGTGAAAAACAACTTAGTATGGTGCTTGCTATGTCTGACACACAGCTGAAGCGCACGCACAGAAAGCCGCCTCTCTCAGAATGCAATGGCAAATTCAGTTCTCTTTCACATCTTATTGCGCTTGAATGGTCTAATACACACACATTTATGCCAAAATACCCATCGTGTGGAGTATTCATGTAAGCACAGCTTGAAGTGACAGCAGCCTAATAATCTTCCCTGTGTCATTAATGTTAATCAAACAACAAAAGACAGTGCAAGACCTAATGTCATTAATTTGTTTGTCAGGCTTTTATTGTCTCATTCACGTCGGACATGATCCCTCGGCTGGTGTATCTGTATGTGTATCACCCGGGTTCTGAGAAGACTATGGAAGGATACATCAGCAACAGCCTTTCAGTCTTCAACATCTCTGAGATTCCATCTGTAAACCGTCCAGAGGACGGCGAGAACCCAGACTGGTTTGACAGCTCCAACATCACCACCTGCAGGTACTGTTGTGTATGTTAGTACTGTGTCTTTCTATAGATAGATTTATGGTAACACTGTCAAATGTGTTATAAACATGAAGTCTGTTGATACTCTAGCTACCGCGACTACCGCTACCCTCCAGGACACGAGAAACAGTACCAACATAACATGCAGTTCTGGCACATTCTAGCTGCCAAACTGGCGTTTATCATCATTATGGAGGTATGGGCTCTTTAAATTATTTTCAATCCCTTCTGAAAAAGAAGTACACTTTAGCATACTTTGAATTGTATGTAAAATAATATACTTTAAAAGAGAGTATTTAATTGCAAACTGAATGTAATGTTTTTGGACACTTGTTTACATGTTATTTGCAATTGAACAAAAATGTATTATAGTTTAAAGGGTTAGTTCACCCAAAAATGAAAATAATGTCATTTATTACTTACCCTCATGCCGTTCCACACCCGTAAGACCTTCGTTAATCTTCGGAACACAAATTAAGATATTTTAGTTGAAATCCGATGGCTCCGTGAGGCCTCCATAGGGAGCAATGACATTTCCTCTCTCAAGATCCATAAATGTACTAAAAACATATTTAAATCAGTTCATGTGAGTGCAGGGGTTCAATATTAATATTATAAAGCGAAGAGAATATTTTTGGAGCGCCAAAAAAACAAAATAACGACTTATTAAGTGATGGCCGATTTCAAAACACTGCTTCAGGAAGCTTCGGAGCACAAATGAATCAGTCTATCGAATCTGCTGTTCGGAGCGCCAAAGTCACGTGATTTCAGCCGTTAACAGTTTGACACGCGATCTGAATCAAATGCTGGTCTTGGCGAGTATTCATGGAAACACAGTCAGTTATGTTCTAAGTGAACATAAACAGTTGAGAAAGATAATGCATGTGTTGCAGTTTAATGGATCTGTGCGTCAGGTCTTATGGAGCGTTCACACCAGACCCGACTTGCGCGAATAAATCACGCTATACACGCGTAGTTGGACGCTTGAACATTTTGAGTTTACTCGCTTCATTCGCGTGTGGAATTCACTTCACAACAGAAGCGAATTCGCATCATGGGAATATATTTGTCCCTCAGACTCTTCCACTTCTTTCTGCACACTTCCTCTGAATAAACACATCAACTCGTCTGCGGGAAAGAAGTTGTAAAATACGGCGAATAAGATCAATTTGCTGGCTTTAGCTAGCTTGTAGTCTCAATATGTATATATGTAGCTCAAATTGAGTAAAGAGCGTTTTTTACAACATGCCAGATTGTCCGACCTCCTCACTCACTTTCTTCCAAGCAAGATTTTATTCCTGTTTCTATAAAAGTACGAAGATGTATCGTATAGAGCTCCGGGTATCCACATACAGTGACTGCCCAGTGACACGGGGCAGTCATGGCCTAATTGATAGAGAGTCGGACTTGTAACCCAAAGGTCATGGGTTCGAGTCTCAGGTCCGGCAGGGATTGTCGGTGAGGGGAGTGAATGTCCAGCGCTCTCCCCACCCTCAATACCACGACTGAGGTGAGACCCTTGAGCAAGGCACCGTACCCCCAACTGCTCCCCGGGCGCCGCAACAATGGCTGCCCACTGCTCCGGGTGTGTGTTCACGGTGTGTGTATTCACTGCTGTGTGTGTGCACTTGGATGGGTTAAATGCAGAGCACAAATTCCGAGTATGGGTCACCATACTTGGCCACATGTCACTTCACTTCACTCCACTTCAATGATTTGTCCTCCATTGTTGTTTCGGATTTCTGCCTCCACTTGCTACGTCGTAATCACGTCACTACTAGAGCAAGCTCCTGATTGGTTAACGCGTCTCAAATATTCGCCAAAGTTCCGATTTTTCAACTCGATTAGCGCGAATCACGCGTTACGAGCATCAAACACCCGAAACGCTCAATTCGCGCCACGTCATTCACATCGCAGGATGTCTATCGCGTCTTTGCGTTGACTTAACATGTAAATCACTCGCACTTAACGCTTCATTCGCGTCTGGTGTGGACGCACCATTAAAGTGACAGCAGCCGAATATACCTGCTGCCAAATTATGAGATAATATTAAACTATCTATATGGTTTTTCCTCATGGTATCGATGTCAAAATTGTGGCCAGTGAAAATGCTGAGTGGCTAGTAACAAGCTGGTGAGCAAAGTGTACTGCAAATGCACTGTCAATCATCAATCACAATTGTCATTGTATTGAAACTTGTATTTAAATATATTAATTACAACATTTGCAGTGATGTCATAATTTTGTACATTTGAACTAAGTAAAGTTAGTAATAACAAAGTAAAAATTTGTTTTATTACAAAGTAATAAAAATCTACAAGAACAGATTTGAAGTACACTACAAGTGCACAATCAGTACTGGTTCACTTGTTTGCTTGTATATGTAGACCAACAATTTAAAAAAATAAACATTGTTGGTGGAATATAAGAACGTGTTCTGTGTGAACGCCCATAACGCACTCTTGCTCATGTGATATTGCTTTATTTATTCTGTTAATTTATCCGTTTATCTTACTTTAATTGACATTTATAATATATTTATGTCATCAGTACTATTTTTTCTGTAATAATAATGCTCTTCTCTCCCAGCATGTGGTGTTTGTGGTGAAGTTCTTTGTGGCGTGGTTGATCCCCGACGTGCCATCAGAAGTGAAAGCTCGTGTAAAGCGAGAGCGCTACCTCATCCAGGAGTACCTGCACGACTATGAGCTGGAAAAGCTCAAAATCCAGCTTAGCCAGAACGGCCGGAACATTGACCAGTGCACATGTCCGACCACAGCCTCCTCGCCTATGAAAGTCGAGGTGGTATCAGACTGTCTGACCTAACACAGGCCTATCTGACCTCACTAGCACCTGAAAGCCAATGAGAGAGGCTTACACAAACCAGTCCTCTCTCTTTCAACACAAAATCATACGCCACTAGTTCCTTATATCTCATGGTTTATGTTCGATAATCTTTTCACACCACGTTCGTTGTTTGGGGTATTCCCTGACAAATCACTCCATATTTTGTCTCCCTCATTGTCAGCCTACATAAAGGAAGCATCCATTAGATCTGAGTTTATATGATAGAATAAGAGATTTAAAGTAAAAATCTTATAAATCTATTTATGTGCAGTAGACATATCTAAAGCCACATGAGTTCAGCTGTAACTCATTTTCTGTCTATGCAGAACGACACTTGCACTTGTCAAGAACAATCAAGTCTTCTCTCTCCTTCCACATCTTCGTTCTCTGTTGATGTTGCCAATGTCTTCTATAAGACACTACAAACATACAGTACAGGCTGTTTATGTTCTTTAAGAAACACTGTGTGAAAATCAGGCAGCTGAAGCGTCAGTCAAAAAAAACGTCATAGTTAGAAATGTACACCAGACATTTTCTTGACAGGTTTGTGTGTTTCAGTCACAACAAGAATGTCTCCTTCACACAGCGTCAGAACACAAGTACTCAGCGACGATTAAGACCTTATTGTTTAGAATGCCTTTAAGCTACCAAAGATAAAATGCCTTAAAATCATAGTCATATGCATGGATATTTAAAATGAGACTTTAATATCAAACAGTTCTATTTACTTTATGTTCAGAATTCATGTAAAAAGAAATTCATAATATCTAAAAAGGGTTTTCAGGAAAATTGTAATTTTATGTATGTTTTTTTTTTTTTTTGTAAATTTAGTGTATTTTATTTTATGATTAAAATTTAAGACAAAAACTGGCACTCAAATTATTAAACAGTATTATTTCATAGATTGCAGCAGCACCAATACTCATATATATATATGCACACTACACAGTGCTGTTTGGGTGATGGTGTTTAATTTTCACTCACGCTATTTATAAAGCAGTTGTCACTCTCTGTTCATATAAGATAATCTGCACTTTAAAGCTTTACAGTGATGCGCAGAAAATCTTCTCAAAGCCAAAGTTGCTCCTGTGATTTAAATGGTCATGTTAGAAAGCTAATATCTTTTTAATGTGCCTTTGTTTGTCCAAATATAAAATCCATGCTGAGTGATTGTTCGTACTTCCTTTCCAATTAATTTACTGTTTTGTCAAGGTCGGAGAAGGACAGTCACTTTGATTTTATGTTTTGCACAAAGCACTTATTGAGAAGTAATTAATCTCAGTGTTATGGAGCAATATGTGTGGGCAAAGAAACCTTGTGAATCTCCATAATTATGAAATGATCATATGGCGTTGGACTAAAAGCTTCAGAAACTTCAAATCAAATGGTTGTAATGAGGACCATGGAGAGTTGACAATTTGACATGTATATATGCTAATGATGATGGAAAGTCGTAGCATGTGCATTTTGCTGTTATTTGTGACTTGAATATTTAAGTTGGAAATTATGATATTTTTGTTGAAAGTCTCTGGTTCTGTTATGAAGAATTTGATCATTGTTTTATCATTTGAAGAACTGTTATTCATGCCGTTTGAATATTTCACTGTTGATTTATCTATGTGCAAGCTGTGCTACAAGATGAAAAGCCATTTATCATAAAATATCACCTGGACTTTTTAGAGTTTCAGCTTGATGTTGAAGTTCTAGAGTGGTTCTGGGTGATCAAAATGATCAACATGTATGCCTTAACCTTTATCTGTGTTTTTCTTGATGATTACTGTTTTAAGTTGATTTTATGCATGTTATTTTGGAGGTGGATATGAGTGTTTTTCTCTTCTGCTAATGTACCAGAAATGTACTCAATTTTTCATACTTCCAAGCAATCAATTGTCACCCAAATAAAATATTGAATCCACAAATTCAATAGTTTTTAACTGTTGTACACATTCCTTTGACATCTCATGTCACACATTTTTGGGTTTTGAGAGAGGGTAAGTTTCAGCACCAGCTAAATTAAATTTCATATATCCAGTTCAGTAGGATAAAGTTTGCTCCATAAAGCCCAGCAGTAAGACTGATGGGTTACCACTACAGAGTTTAATACAAACAGTACTGTGATTTGTGACACACACACACACACACACACACACTTGCTTATATATACAGTGCTGTGAAAAAGTATCCGTGCCCTTCATGATCTCTTTTTTCATATGTCACACATAATGATTCAGGTAATATTACACCAAGATAACCAGTAAATACAAAATGCAGCTGAAAAAAAGCTGTCCAAACCTACCTGGTCCTATGTGAAAAAGTAATTACTCCCTAAACCTAATAACTGGTTGTGCCACTAATTTCACTACCAACACCAAGCATGATTACCTGTTGAATCATTTAAATAGAACCTGTCTGACAAAGTAAAGCATGCTAAAAGATCTCAAAAAGTAACACATCATGCCACAATCTAAAGAAATTCAAGAACAGATGAGAAACAAAATAATTGACATGAAATGGGTTACAAAGCCATTTCTAAAGGCTGATTTATACTTCTGCGTCGAGTGTACGCCGTAGCAACGGCGTAGGTTGTGCGTAGCACGCGTAGCCTACGACGTAGCCTGACATGCACCTCTTCAAAAATGTAACAACGCGTCAATTCTACGCGGACCGCAAGCGCTCTGATTGGTCTGCTAGAACCCCTCCCTCAGGTCAAAAAACTGGCGGGGTGCACTCGGAGAAGAGCGAGCACTTTCAACTTCACTATGAATGAAAAAACACTCTGTTTCAGGGGACACATACAGGCAAACTGCAACAAAAGTCATTACCTATTTGCCGCTTATCTGTTGTTTCTATTTGTAATCTTCTCTGACATGACGAATTGCTTCTTCTTCGGCTTTTGTTTTGATACTCAACATGACCGCGGACACTGCCTCCTAGTGGTCTGCATGCACGTCGACGCGGACAACGACGTAGAAGTATAAATGAAAACAGATGCATAGCCTACGGCGCAGAGGCTCTTGTGTAGGTCCGACGCTGAAGTATAAATCATCCTTAAGGCCGGCTTCACACCGCAAGCGTCAACGGCGCGTGAGCGTGAACTGCTGCTGCAGAGACGCATGAGTATTCACACTGGACGCGTTTGTACAGCGTCACAGCAGCGGCTCCAAGCTGCATATAAAGTGTGCTTCTCAATTCTTATTTGTGCATCCTCGTTTCCTTTCCTCGCTTCCTTTCCTCTCGTCTTAGCTCCACCCTTTCAGGATGCGAGAGAAGGACGCAAGGAAAAGACGCGAGGACGGAGGAACTGAATCAAGTGAAATGATATCCTCGCTCCCTTTAGCGTCACTTCAAAGCGTCATCAGCTGCACTCGAGGGATCTACCCACATGTTGTTAAAGTTTGGTTATTTAAAAAAATTATAATAAATATTAATAAAGCAAGATGCTCCGTTGAAATATGTGAGATTTAAAGTTTATTTAAACTGAATACATTAAAGCATACATTTATTATTATGACAGATATGAAGGGGGAGGAGAATTTACGCGTGCGTCAGGTTTTTCGACTATAAAGACTTCCGCAAAGGATGCACCTCTGTATCCTCGCTCATAACTCCTCGGGAAGCATCCTCACTCCTCGCTCCTCGCCTCCTCGCGGTGCAATTAGTGAATTGAGATGTCCTTCAAGATGGCTGAGCTCGATCGGTTTCCGGGTCATAGGATGGAGGATGGAGGAGCGAGGAAAGGAGGAGGGATATTGAGAAGCACCCATAGTGAGCATTTCTTTACAAAGACAGCTATAAATTTGTTTCTATAAGTTGGTCATTTATAAACTTGATAGTCTTGAAAGTTTGTTAAGATGCAAGGTGTACAACACTCACATAAACGTAAAATAAATAAAAATAAATAAATAGATAAAAGCCTTGTGTTATCCATTGCTGCACACAAATGAGGTAAGCTTTGTGTTTTACATCATCTGACGCTTGCACATATTTACAACACAGCAAACTCGGCTAGAAAAGCCAGCAAACTCGGTTTTAATTTGGGCATGCTAGATCCTATAGCTGTCTGTGTAATAACTAAAATAATGTTTATTTTCTGGCTAGTTTAGTTTTTTTTTTTTTTATAATACACCATACTTTAACCCAAACTGATGATCAGGGAGACAGGTAGAAAGGTGCTAGGTGTGTCATCTGGAAGGAGGAAAGAAGACAAGGAGACTTGGTGGTGGAATGAGGAAGTCCAGGAGAGTATCCAGAGGAAGAGGTTAGCTAGGAAGAAGAGGGACAGTGAGAGGACGGAGGAAAGTAGACAGAAATATAGGGTGATGCAGCGTGAGGTTAAGATAGAGGTGGCAAAGCCCAAACAGAAAGCTTATGAGGACATGTATGCAAGGTTAGATAGTAAGGAAGGTGAGAGGGATTTGTATCGGTTGGCGAGGCAGAGGGATAGAGATGGAAAGGAAGTGCAGCAGGTTAGAGTGATTAAAGATAGAGATGGAAATGTGTTGACAGGTGACAGGAGGGTGAGGGAAAGATGGAAGGAGTACTTTGAGGAACTGATGAATGAGGAAAATGACAGGGAGAGAAGTGTAGTAGTGGCAAATATTGTTGAGCAGGAAGTAGAAAGGATTAGCAAGGGTGAAGTTAGGAGAGCTTTGAAGAGGATGAAGAGAGGAAAGGCGGTTGGTCCTGATGACATACCAGTGGAGGTATAGAAGTGTCTAGGATGGATGGCAGTAGAGTTTTTTAACTAGGTTGTTCAACGAGGTCTTAGAGAGTGAGAGGATGCCTGAGGAATGGAGGAGAAGTGTTTTGGTGCAGATTTTTAAGAACAAGGGAGATGTGCAGAGTTGTGGAAGCTACAGAGGTATTAAGCTGATGAGCCATACAATGAAGTTTTGGGAAAGAGTAGTGGAAGCAAGGCTAAGGGGAGAAGTGAGCATTTGTGAGCAGCAGTATGGTTTCATGCCAAGAAAGAGCACTACAGATGCGTTATTTGCTTTGAGAATGTTGATGGAGAAGTACAGAGAGGGTCAGAATGAGCTCCATTGTGTCTTTGTAGATTTAGAGAAAGCGTATGACAGGGTGCAAAGAGAGGAGCTGTGGTATTGTATGAGGAGGTCTGGCGTGGCAGAGAAGTATGTTAGAGTGGTGCAGGATATGTATGAGAGCAGTAGGACAGTGGTATGGTGTGCCGTAGGTGAGACAGAGGACTTCACGGTGAAGGTGGGACTGCATCAAGGATCGGCTCTGAGCCCCTTCTTGTTTGCAGTGGTGATGGACAGGCTGACAGATGAGGTCAGACAGGAATCTCCATGGACTATGATGTTTGCGGATGACATTGTGATCTGTAGTGAGAGCAGGGAGCAGGTGGAGGAAAGTCTAGAGAGGTGGAGGTTTGCTCTGGAGAGAAGAGGAATGAAGGTTAGTCGCAGCAAGACAGAATACATGTGTGTAAATGAAAGGGAACCAAGTGGAACAGTGAGGTTACAGGGAGAAGAGGTAAAGAAGGTGCAGGATTTTAAGTACTTAGGGTCAACAGTCCAGAGCAATGGGGAGTGTGGAAAAGAGGTGAAGAAGCATGTGCAGGCAGGTTGGAATGGGTGGAGAAAAGTGTCAGGTCTGTTGTGTGATAAAAGAGTAGCAGCAAGAATGAAAGGAAAGGTGTACAGGACTGCAGTGAGACCAGCGATGTTGTATGGTTTGGAGACAGTTGCATTGAGGAAAAGACAGGAGGAAGAGTTAGAGGTAGCAGAGCTGAAGATGTTGAGGTTCTCTTTAGGAGTGACAAGGATGGATAGGATCAGGAATGAGTACATCAGAGGGACAGCACATGTGAGATGTTTTGGAGACAAAGTCAGAGAGGTCAGGTTGAGATGGTTTGGACATGTTCAGAGGAGGGAGAGTGAATATATCGGTAAAAGGATGCTGAGGTTAGAGATGCCAGGCAGGAGGTCGAGAGGAAGACCAAAGAAGAGGTTTATGGATGTAGTGAAGGAGGACATGAAGGTAGTCGGTCTGAGAGAAGAGGATGCAGGGGATAGGGCTAGATGGAGGTGGATGATTCGCTGTGGCGACCCCAGAAGGGAACAGCCGAAAGGAAAAGAAGAAGAAGAAGACTTTAACCCAAACTGAATAATTAAAAACAAGTTTAAATGAGTAAATCTTCTATAAATATTTTTAATATTAATTTTCTTTCCTGACATACTTCAATTCTTGTTAAAACACACTAGATATACTTATTCTGTGCATTTTGAGCACTTTTTGTGTGAAATCATATTTATTTTGTCCATCAAAGGTGTACTTTCACTTTAATTGAGCGCAAGCAGCGCAGCAAAAATAGACCCAGCGCCGAAATCTGTTAACATGGGCGCCGAAAAAAATATGCGCTGCTTACGCTCTGCTGACGCGTGCGGTGGGAAACCGGCCTAAGGCTTTGAGAGTCCAGCAAACCAAGGTGAGAGCCATTATCCACAAATGGAGAAAACTTGGAACAGTGGTAAACCTTCCCAGGAGTGGCCGGCCTACCAAAATTACTCCAAGAGCGCAACGATAATTCAACCAGGAGGTCATAAAAGAACCCAGAACAACATCTAAAGAACTGCAGGCCTCACTTGAATCATGACCTTAACTTAATCAAACACTGAACTGAGGCAACAATTAGAAAGAGACTGGGCAAAAATGGCATCCATGGGAGAGTTCCAAGGCGAAAGCCACTGCTGACCAAAAAAACCCACAAAGGCTCGTCTCACATTTGCCAAAAAACATCTTGATTATCCCCAAGAGTTTTGGGCAAATATTCTGTGGACTGATTTCTGAAGGATCATGTGACACTGAAGTGACCATTAGGGCAGTGCTACACATGGAAGGTCTATGTGGTAGATCCAGCCTTGTTAGGTGGAGTCAATACCAGCAGAGACGGCAGAGCGGGCTCTGCCAACAGAAAGACACGGGCTCCCTGACAAGGCCGCTGTCGCCTTTGGCTTGCTTAGTTGGGGACACTTGACACTTGACACTTGACATTTGACTTGACATTTGATATTCAACAGTGCTTTGAACGGCCTGCATTGACACTATTCTTTAAGAGCTGCTGTGCAGCCAAAATAATGTACCAGTTATCAATGTAAAGCTGCTTTGACACAATCTACATTGTAAAAAGCGCTATATAAATAAAGGTGACTTGACTTGACAAGGAAGCTGTAGCATGGAGAAATACACATGTGGGATCACCCAAAGGGGAATCCCAATGCATGGGCACCTTGTCTAGCACAAAGGCTGACCTTCTGGGCAGACACACGAGTGCTAAAGCTAGCGTCTGACATCTCCACTGCGTTTGACTGCCAAGGGTGCTGGAGGAGCTCCATGCAGGGTTCACCATGTGGGGAGCTCACCTGTGGAGCAGAAAAGCGCTCATATCCCGTCCTAGGAGGGGAATGGCGCTGCAAGCGATACAAATGTCTGTCAGCAAGGCGCTGTGCACAAACACCCAGGAGGAGGCAACACTCTAAATGGAGTAGGTTCTCACCCCCAGGGATTAAAACAACTGGCAATGGGACATGTCTAGAGAGGCAAACAGGTCTACCTGTGCGGCTCCAAAGTGTCTCCAGATCAACTGGACCACCTGAGGATGGAGTCTCCATTCTCCCGGGAGTGTGGGCTGTCGTGAAAGCTCATGGCAAGCCGTACTGCTAGCAACTCAATTGCAACTCAAAGGCAATTGATGTGCCACTGCAGTCGAGGTCCTGCCCAGGAACCCAAGGCTGCATGCCTGTTGCACATGGCACCCAAGCCGGTGGTGGAGGCTGTTGAGACAACAAGGGGGCATGGCTGGTCTTGAGCTTGATACGCTAAGACAATGGCATCCATAATCCAGTGGGCCAACCTCTGCTTGGAGACAGCTCTTTTGCTGGCCTCCATAACAGACAAAGAGCTGCTCTGAGGTCCTCAAGCTCTGCGTGCGGTCCACATACAAGCGCAAAGTGCGAACGGGACAGAGCAGAGCAAAGGCTGGGTCTGCCTCCTCAAAGTGCAGTGCTTGCACCACCTGGTCCCTGAAAGGAGCCCCGTCTCTGAGAGCCCCGAGGCCAACTGTGTGCTAGTGCATCCGTGCCGAGGGTCCCCTCGGTCAGGGATTAAAACAACTGGCAGTGGGACATGTCCAGATAGGCAAACAGTTCTACCTGTGTGGCTCCAAAGTGTCTCCAGATCAGCTGGACCACCTGGGGATGGAGTCTCCATTCTCCCGGGAGTGAGGGCTGTCATGAAATCTCATGGCAAGCCGTACTGCTAGCAACTCAATTGCAACTCAAAGGCAATTGATGTGCCACTGCAGTCGAGGTCCAGCCCAGGAACCCAAGGCTGCATGCCCGTTGCACATGGCATCCAAGCTGGTGGTGGAGGCTGTTGAGACAACAACATGCCTGGACACTTATTCTAAGGGAACTCCCGCAAGTAGAAAAGCAAGGTCTGACCACAGACTGAAGGTTTGGCGACAGGCTGTGGTGATTGTAACCCGGTGCGTGCCGCATTTCCATGCCCATCTCAGGACTCAGTCGTGTAGCAAGTGCTGAAGCAGTCTCATATGAAGCAACCCAAGCGGTGTGACTGTGGCTGCGGATGCCATATGCCCCAGGAGCCTCTGAAACAGCAGGGGGTGTTTAAGAAGGCATAGCATCCTCAAACCGCACCTTACTGCCTGCTGGCGACAGAAAACTGGGATGAGAGTAGCAAGGCACAGCGTCACACACTGCCATCCGTGCCCTATTGGGATCTAGAGATAGAGGAAACTGCTCTTTTAGGCTGCAATGACTTCCTGTGGCTGTCTCCACACTGCGGCCTAGGTGGAGGCTGCTGGTGTGGCCGTGCACGAGAGGAGGTGGAAGCTGCAGGGGGTGCCCTTGGCAATGAGCAGATGGGGTGCTGCAGCCGGCGATGGGGTGGATGCAGCAGCAGGCCACTAGGGCAGGATGTGCTTAATCACCTCCATCTGCTTTTGGGCCACCGACAACTGCTGGCCAAAGTTCTCGACTGCGTCACAGAAGAGGCCAACCTGGGAGATGGGGAGTCAAGAAAATGATATTTGTCGTCTCCCTCATGTCTGCCAGGTTTAGCCAGAGATGGCATTCCTGGATCACAAGTGTGGACATCGTCTGTTGCTGTGCACAGTTCTTGCATCAACCCTGGGTCAGAACTGTCCTCGTGCAGCTCTTTGAGTGCCTTGGCCTGACAGACTTACAGAAGGGCCATGATGTGCAGGGCGGAAGTGTCCTGTCCAGTGGCTCTGTAAGCCTTGGCTGTAAGCACGGACGGGAACTTACAGGCCTTGAATGGGAAATGTGGATGCAATTGCACACTCCATCGAGGGGATCTCCATGTACCCCTTGGCCGCCCCACCATCAAGAGCAGTGAGAGCGGAGGAGGTGCCAAAGCGGTTTTGGGCAGAAAAAGGTGCCTTTCACAAGTTCGTAACCTCCTCATGCACCTCTGGAAAGAAAGGCACTGGAGCGGGGTGCTGCTGTTTCGACCGCAGCATCGCGATGATCATCTTCCCACAGTTGGTACATGATGCATCCACGAAAGCCACCTCAGCGTGCTTACGACCCAGACACGTGAGGCAGCGACACGTTCCGTCCTCTGCGCCGTGTCAACTCACACCAGAAGCATTTCAGGAGTGAAGCAGCTGGATTCGCGAGACCACGAGATTTGCATTTCTGAGGTTTTTTTCCATGATTTTTCCGTGTTTTTAATGGCTAAATGGTTATATTTTGTCCGGTTTTATTGTGTTTACTGCTATGCCATACTTTATTTTGCTGTACCCTACAGACGAAGTTAATACACTTAAAAGTCCAGTTATGGATGACAAGAACAAAAAAAAATCTAGTTTTTCAACTTCGAATCTCTTGTCGTCAGTTTCTGGCCTCCTAGTGATGTGAAATATGAGCAGGAGTTTACACAGGGTGATTATTTTGACTTTATTTTGTATTTGAGCTGCGCGTCTTGGACGCGGCGTCCATCAAAAATAGGCGAGGCGAGCCGCTTCTGGGACGCTACTAAAACGCACCGTGGCGCGGCTGGTGTAAACACGAGCATTGACTAGAGTGGCTGTGTATCAGCTCCGGTAGCTGCGTTGCAGCTCAGGCGAGATCCCAATTCGTCAGTCATTCTGACGTAACGTCGAACATGACTGACTGAGAGGGAACCATGTAATTTATTTAAAGTGTATTTTCATATTTGTTTAATCGAAAATTATGGTTTCTGGTTTAAACCTGGTTTTTTTTTCAGTTTGTCTAAAATCAAATAATACTCCCCATAGGAAAAAAAAAAAAAAGAATAAATTTTGTTAAAATTTTATTTCTGCTTGATATCTGTCATGGACGGCTGAAGATGATGATGAAGGAGAGATGAAGCAGATATAAAATGCAGCGTGAACTTTAATAAACTAAACAAAGTCAAATCCAAAACAAGAGAAATCCAAATAAACAAAGAGTAGCAGAACAGTGTGCATAGAAAACACCAGACAATGAACTGAGAGAACTGAAGGCCTTAAATACACAAGATAAAATAACTCATTGAAACAATGAATCACTATGACAACAAAATGAAAACAGGAAGAAAACACAAATAATGATAACAAACTAAAAGTCCTTGAAAACGTGACAACACCAGAGTGTTGATGTGCAGAACACATTATTATTGTTTAGTCCATAACAGAAAAGATTATGCATATTTAAAAAAAAAAACATTACAGTCTTTCAAAGAGAATATTCTTGTCTTTATTTATAATAAGTAAATTTAAACATTTTTTTATGTTTTTAATTTTATCTTAAGTGAAAATTCTACTCTAATATTATAGCTAATTTAGCTTTTGTTTATGGTGAAATTAGGCCTAATATGAAAAAATAGATTACATTGATCTGCATTAAGTAACATTTTGGCTTGTGTCATCACTTACACATTTCTATGCCCCACAAAATAAAATTCATTTTAGGTAAGGAAATGAAAAAATGAAAAAATCAAAAAGGATATTCACACAATTGATTTTTTTTTGCATGCTTATATATATTTATGAATAATTTAACAGATCCGGGCAAACAAAAGTCATTGACGCTATACCGACCTGTCATTGAGCTCCCTCTTGTGTTCATTAGTCATTATTAGTCTTTTTTTTTCATGCCCTACCCTGTTTTCATAAATCATTTAACCAAAAGGATTTGCTGTGATTTATCATGAATATCCCCGAATGAACGAAACTAAATAAAAAATCTAACTCCAACAATAACCTATTCTATTGTCTCGTCACAAGAGCCCATATAATGCCAGCATTACTTGCATCTTTGTAACCCTACCTGATAAAACCAATCAATACATCAAACACTAATACAACAAGACTCAAAAACATGTTTGCTAATGGATCTTTGCTAATTTCTAGATGTCAATACATTTCTTTTAAGCAGTTCATGAGTGATTGAGGGGAGCGCGCAGGTGTGGAGCGCGCAGCTCAGTCGCTGCCTTGCGGGTTCATGGAACAGCTGGACGGTCGCGCGCTTTCCCTGTCCACGGTACCGAACGAGCTCCCGCACCTACTGCTGAGTTCCACCGCTCTAGATTTCTTTTTCTCGTTCTGTCTTTGTCATTTTCCTCCTCCTGGCTTTTTCAAAGGTGAATTCTGATGGACTACAGTCGTTTGTAATTAAAAATATAACGACAAAATGGAAAATCGAGGAATTACAGAAGAGGGAAAGAGAGTTTCAAAGGACATTTCAGTGACTGTGAAACAATATTTTAACTGATTGATTATTTTGGTGTTTTGTAGGTCGTCTACAAGGAATAGTAAAAACGCATTTTTTACTGGGTCAAAAACAGGCTACTTGCTCAGGTTTCCACACTCAAGGAATATGCTGAAACATCTCACAGCCAATTCATATTAAAATTTCTTATTCATATCGAGTGGAATATTATCTTTGGAGATGGATACGATGAAGGAACGAGTTTTGGCTCCCGGTAAGGAGAGATTGAGGAATCTTGCCGGGAAAACCCTGGGACACATGCACAGGTATCTATCAGCCCTTTTCATTAAAAAAAAATAAAACGTAATGATGTTTACAAAAATATTATTCGTTTATTATCTCGATGTCAAAGTACAATTTACATGTCTAAAAGCCTATTTTCCCTACCATAAAAATGGCTACATAACGCATCATTCATTATGATTAATACATTTGTAGTGTGACGTTTTCGACATTTTTCGTTACGAGAAAATACGACAGAAATTCCTGTGTGCGTTAAAGATCTTGATATGATCGTGTATAGATCTAGAGATGAAAGAATTCCTCAGAGGATCGTTCCTCTGCCCACAGCGCGCCTGAATCAATTAATAATTCATGAAAAGAAAGTCGTGACACGACGAGCTTAGAATAAGCTCCTTTAATTAAATTAGTATTATTATTATTTGTTTTTTAACGATAAAAAAAAAAACCGGTAGCTTCTTTATTTTAGGAACTCACAATTAGATTTTAGAATAATCACAGCGGTTCTGTTTTACTTTGTCAAAATCGTCCAAATTATTTGTATTGTATGAAAACAGTGAAATTTTCAAAAGCATTTTTGTATATAGGCTATATATTGCATTTTAGGCCGGATATTTTGAAACCCTCAGTTTGAACGGATCAGTGAATGGATTTCATCACAGGAAAAAAAAAAAAATCTTCACTATGATCCGATAGGCTACTACACAAAAGTCAATCTATAGTATAGTATTTTTTTTTTGTATTTCGTTTGTTTTAATGTTTATTTCGCATATTTATCTGTTGAAGCAGCCACAAAAATGTGTCACCAACGAAAAAGAAAATTCACATATAACCTGTATATCTACTATGAAAAAAAATATGGTAACGTCTGCATTTAGAGCCTATAGGTATGTATTTCGATGAAGATGTAAGAGATAAAAATGCTGCAATGCGGTGCAAATAACTCAGTTTGCCAAGTCGTGATCAGAGATGAACAGAGATGTACAACAGAACTCTGTCCCGTTCTTGTGCTGAATGGTTGATGGATTTAATTATTAAATAAAATAAACAAAGAAACATGATAAAATCACATCCACAAACTAGAGGAATAAAATTAAGTTAATGAACAAAAAATGTATCTCTGTTTATAACAGCTATTAGCAAACACAGAACGTTCGCCCAACGATTCTTTTTCCCCCGGGAACTTCATAGTCAGGGACGTTTTTGTGGGTTGATCGAATATCCGAATGTTGTGGCTTAATGGTTATTTCCCCTTGCTTTATTTTCATAAACTAACATCCCCAGTACGCTCCAGAAACTAACAAAAAAGAAAAAGAAATGTACTTTTTTTCTTTCGAAATTGAGCAATGCTGTCTATCTTCACAGGGTGATGGAGAAGAAGCAGAAAACGGGTGAGGTTATCGAGCTGACTGAAGATGGACGGCCCGCGCAAATGCAGGAGAAGAAACCTCCTCTGTGCGACTGTACGTGTTTCGGGCTCCCGCGTCGCTACATCATCGCCATCATGAGCGGCCTCGGCTTCTGCATATCGTTCGGAATCCGCTGTAACCTCGGAGTCGCGATTGTCGGTATGGTCAATAACAGCACCATTCACATGGGCGGCAAGATCATAATCAAAGAGGTGAGAATAACCTGTGACAGCCTTCCTCTCAGAGCCAATCCTCCCTGTCAGTCAGAGACAATCTGACAAAGAAACATCAACACTGTTTAAAAATAATCGACATTTTATGAGGAAAAACAAAGGGAAAATGTTTCATTTTAAAGCTTTTCACAAGTTTATACATTAAAATTATATATATATTTCCCCCTCTAAGAAAGCTAAGTTTAACTGGGATCCGGAGACGGTGGGAATGATCCACGGCTCGTTTTTCTGGGGCTATATAGTGACACAGATCCCTGGAGGATATATATCCTCACGACTGGCTGCCAACAGGTAATTCACCACACGCATTTGTCTGGATATTAGAAATGTATTTATCAGTTTATATATTTATATATACGCCTAGAGACTTGTTTCACATTATCAGGCGACAGTATCAAGGCCATATCCTTCCTTTTCTGTGCTTTATTTGGTTGCCATGATCCCTGAATGCAGAAGAGCAGACACGCTTTCCTCTGGAGACCTCATTAACCAGCAGACAGGATCACGTGTCCATGTGCTTCTCACATTTTCTTCTTTTGTTCACTGTGAGACATGGACTGATTCAACAAAACTCCCTCTGACTAAAATAGACTAATATTTTTAGATTTCAGATAGGCTACATGTAGTAATATATATAATGTAGTAATGTAATATACATAAATAAGTACATGTAAAGTGCAAAATCTATCTATCTATCTATCTATCTATCTATCTATCTATCATCTATCTATCTATCTATCTATCTATCTATCTATATTTATATATATATATATATATATATATATATATAAAATAAAAAAAACACNATAAATATATATAATATAATAAATATAATATAATACAAATATAATATTATATAATATAAATTAATCTTTGGTCAAATTATGTTCCATGAAAACAAATTTTGTATATTGTGTTTTTTAAATGATGTAGGGGAGAGCGGGGCTCTTTCTCAGTTTGTGTAAATTCACTTGAGGTTCAGAGTATTTATTTTTTCCCACATTAATACCACACATGTCCAGTACAATTATGTGGTTTTGTTTCATTAATACAGTGTATACTTTTTTCTTGATTCACCCTGAAAGGATGGAAGTGAAATGTGACAACATGCCCCATAGGTGGGGTACATTGTATCATGACCATACAACAGCTTAAAATGTTATCTGATCTAATCAAAAAAATATACAAGACAAACTAAAATATTTTGTCTATAAAATACAATTATATAAACTTTTTCATTTAAAATAATGACTTTTTTAATAAATTAAAATAAACTAATTTTTGCGTTTGACAACAAACACCGCAAAACACAGCTATACAGCATAGTTCAAAACAATAATAATTAATAATTTCTGAACATTGACTCTCAGTCTTTATTCACCTTTTTCTCATGGTTTCTCTATAGAATTCATAAAAGTATACAATCGAATAGCACAGTTTCAATAGGGGCACATTGTAACGCAGTTACAACGGTTAAATAACAGATATAAGATTAAAATAATATCAGATTTGTCTAATTTTATATAAACACAAAAAATAGAGATGGAAAATTAACTTAAGTAAGAAATTTACTTTTGCTAGGGTTAAATAAATGTAAAAAAAAATAAATTTTTTAATTTTGGCACAATTTTTTCTCAATATAGTCTTGATATGGCAACCAGTAAATACATTAAGTTTCGTCATGCTGGCATGTGTGGAAAGTTACAACAAGCCCTGTGTTACTTTGTGCCCCGCGCTCCCCTATAGTGCACAAAACTGCCATTTTGAGATGTAGTATAGATGTAAATAAAGGATCAAGTGTGCCTGAGCACCTGTTAAATGTCAATTTTTGATTTAATTGTCCTTAAATCATGGCTTTAGTCAAATGGAAATCTCAAAATCCTTAAAGTTTGATTTCAAACATTTAAACAGATGGCTGCACCCTATGTAAATTAGATTTCACACACAAGTAATGAAACGTGTTGTCCCGCCTTTTCTTAGAGTGATTTCTCCGCTAGACACTGATGCCTTTGGGTACAAATGTCTATGCAGTAAATGTTCTTAACATCGAGTCCTGGCATTTATTTCCTGCTCAGTTTCTTGTATCTGCACTACAGATTTACCTTCAGTCAGTTGAAGGTTGCTGGCAGTTTTATACAGTACTGCCTATGATTTCAAACAATTATAAAGTATGATCAGATTCTTTTTCTGCACACTTTGATCTCCAGGGTGTTTGGTGCTGCTATCCTGCTCACGTCAACACTCAATATGTTCATCCCCTCTGCGGCGCGTGTGCACTACGGCTGTGTCATCTTTGTGAGGATACTGCAGGGCCTTGTTGAAGTAAGACTCTGTTCTTTCTTTTAACCCATGTTTATCAAATTACTGATTAGTAATTTAACAGATGTTTTATTCCAAGCATTTACACTAGACATATTAAAGGTTCAGCCCCCCTAAAGCAACCAGATGTAAGTTTAGTTTGACAGCATTTGTAACATGTCAGTTATCATAGACAATAATTTCTGCTCATCTCTCCGTTCATAATAAAACAAAAATTGTGTTTACAGCAATGCACTTACAATGGAAGTCTATGGGACAAGGCATTACAAAAATGCACAGTTTAAAACAATCATATTTAAACATGAGTAAAATACTATCCTTATCTGTGTGATCTTATATTGGTAACACTTTACAATAAGGTTCCATTTGTTAAAACTAGGTATCGTAAACTAATATACATATATCAATAAACATTTCATTTTGCATTAACATTTATACATTTTAAATGAATATGGATTTCCATAGACATAAAGCTTAAAGTCTTAAAACTTTGAAGGGATAGTTCATCTAAATTGTCATTCCTCGTGACTTTTTTTCCCCTGTAAAAAAAAAAAAAATTTACTATTATTTTGGACCCCATTGACTTTAAATATATGGGCAAAAACAGTACTTCAAAATATCTCTTTTGTATGTGAAGAAATCAAGTCATTCATGTCATCAAAATGAATAATGATATTTTCTTTTCAGGATGAAATTTCCCTTTGAAGACTTTTGAGCTAAATTTCAATAATTTTGAAACAATTAAAACAATGTAAAGGTCATGTTAAAAATTATCAAGCCATTGTTTTGCATTGAGAAAACAGTTCAGTCTTTTACTTAAAATCTGCTATTGTTGACTCTTGTCTGTAAGAAATAAGATGATATTGGAATTTACCTGGATTGAATTCACAAAAATATGCTAATTTAAGATGGTTTTGAACCATGTATTTTAAACTAACACACAGAACACCTGTTAGAGAAAAAAAAGTGTATAGTGTGGATTTGTATATTGTCCCTATTATAACAAGTCATATCCATGGAATCCAATGCACAAAAGGTTCTTTACACTGGAAAACAGTTCTTTAGTATATCAAAGTCCCCCTGTAGTCAATAATTTTATCATTTAAAACTCCTCTTTGATCACCAAAATGTCATATTTAAATGTTTTTTTCCTGTGAAAAAAAAATCTTCATGCCTTAAAATAGCTTGCATGTAACCCTACACCCTTGTTTCATTTAGTATATGTGGAATCTATGAATATGCAAATTAGCCCCGCCCACACTCACTCGCACGAGCTCAGAGATCCACTCAGTCAACTTTACCATAGGCACGGGAAGTGGGGGTGCTGCAGCACCCCCTGTTTTCACAGGACAGTAAATGCAACGCAAAATTTTGTTCAGTTACATTTATTCATTTCAAATTATCATTTAATAATTTGTTTGTAATAAACACTTTAAATGGGCTATAAAAATGTTGTTGGTTTTTTAAAAGAACAACTAAGATCAAATAAAAACGCTTTACGGCTCAAGCATAGCAGAGTTTCTAATAACGTGTTTTGAATAAAGCCCCGGGTATACTTCACTTTTCGCGCCCGAACACGTCTCACGCGCAGTCGCGTCCACGCATCTTTCAAAGTATACTAAACCACGGATGCGCGCGGATGACCGAGTTCGACACATGCGCAGTACATATTTTTCTATACTTTTACCAGACATCGTGTCATCAACGGGACATTCGCTGGGCAGGATCGGAGAAGAAAAATAGTGCGTCCGCCACTGCAACATAGTTCAGAAGGAACACCAAGAGAACAGGAATCAAAAACGATGTAGAAGGCACGCTTCTGAGTTTACGCGTCTTGTTTTTGAATCACTCTTTACACACTCTTCTTTGGCGACTGCACATTGTGGTCAGTACTGTGCGTATTGCCACCTAGTGGGCTCTTCTGTCCTGCTTGCGCATGCACTGTTGCACACGCACTCTCAGCGCGGTCTCGAAATTTGGGCTGCACGCGGACGGGGTGTGCGGACGGCCGCGAGGCCTCCGCATGACGAAAATTACGTCATGCGGACGGTGCACAAACGCGGACGGCCAAAGTATACCGGGGGCTTAACGCTGCATTCACACGGGGCGTCTGCCTTAACGCTTCTCATTTACTTTGAATGGGTGACGTCATGCATTGCCGAACTGAATTGTGGGTTCCGTCGCGTCGCTTCACTCGCGTTGCAAGCCGCAGAAGTTGAAGATTTCTCAACTTTTCAAGCGCCAACGCAGGCGTCAGCCAATCAGATCGCTTTATGCAAACACCCCAGAGCAGTCGCTAGCCAATTGCGTTCGTGCAACACCGGAAAGTAATGTGATTGGCTGTTACTAAGCCTGGTTTCTCCCAAGGTTTTTTTCTCCATTTTAACACCTGTTTGCCACCTGTTTGCCACCTGATGTCACCTGATGGAGTTTGGGTTCCTTGCCGCTGTCGCCTTTGGCTTGCTTAGTTGGGGACACTTGACATTTGACTTGACATTTGATATTCAACAGTATTCTTGACATTTAATCAACAGTGGTTCTGATCTGCCTGCATTGACACTATTCTTTAAGAGCTGCTGTGCAGCCAAAATTATGTACCAGTTATCAATGTAAAGCTGCTTTGACACAATCTGCATTGTAAAAAGCGCTATATAAATAAAGGTGACTTAACTTGACTTGACTTATCACTATAACAGTCTCGTCAACACAAGCTTCAGACATGCCCTCCGTCAAGCATTGACGCCCCGTGTGAATGCAGCGTAATGTAGCCAATCACAGACAAATCTGGTGATTTCTGGAACGCAATGAGATGTTAGGATCCACTAACCGCTCAAAACGCTGTAGTTTTTGTTCCGACCTGAATGCTTGGCATGCTGGCAAATCCTGATTAAAAAGTGTAGACATTATTAAAGAATCATTGTGCAGTCATTGAAGCGTTGTGAGAACGCGACGAACTTTCACCTTTTTAGTGATTATAAAGGAAGTGCTCGTTGCGCGCATTCTGCCATGCCAAATCATGCACGCAGCACTGCCTGCTTGCTTTTATGTTCCTGAATGTTGTTGATACTTTAATAACAAATATTATAATGTATCACCGTTTATGCTGGGATCTATGGCTAGGCGACACGTAACTTAAAAATGGAACATGGAAATCTCATGGATATACAAAAAAAAAAAAAACGTTTTATACTTTTTATTTGTTTAAACGCTTAGGCTAATGTATTGCCCGTGTGCAGTCAAATGTCCTGGTGTATGGACTATGCAGTGTTCTGAGCTATTTTTTTCTTATTTTTTTCTCAGCGATATGCTTGTTGTTTCCCCGAGTTTTGACGCGTTTTATATAATTAATAAATGCTTCTTTTTATTAAGTATATAAAGTATATATTCCCGCACGCACAGCACCCCCAACCTAAAACATCTTCCCGCGCCCCTGAACTTTAATATAGTAAATGCTGCACAATGGTATCGCTCTTTACAACATCGGACACATAACGGTAATTAATATGATTTGCCTTTTGTTTGACTAAGTTATCAAACAGCTAATAATGTGTTGTTAATGTTACACAAACCATGTTCCCGTTCACCATCTCAGAGTCACACAGCTGCCTTCTGAAAAATCTGTATCCTTAAAAAAGCTTTGAATAACGCAGAACTTCAGTGGAGAAAGGCATATAGTTCATCATAGCATTTTAAAGGGATAGTTCACCCAAAAATGAAAATTTGATGTTTATCAACAGCGCATCCAAGATGTAGATGACTTTGTTTCTTCAGTAGAACACAAATGATGATTTTTAAGTCAAGTCAAGTCAAATTTATTTATATAGCGCTTTTTACAATTGGTAATTGTTTCAAAGCAGCTTTACATATTAGAAGCACAGAAAAAAGATAAGTGGCTAAAAATAAGCTGTACAAGCAAGCGTGGTAATATGTAACATATACAAGATGGTGCTTCATTAAGCCAATGCCGGCTGACTCCTAGGAGGGAAAAAACCCCTTGGAAGATATATATAGTATATGTAAATGGAATTAACTCCAACCGCTGCCGTCTGTCAGTCAAATAATGGGAGTGAAAGGGAACTCGAACAATATTTAGTATAACGGTATTTATATTATTTTTTACCTTTAAAACACCACTATGTCCAACTGCATTCAGCATTCGCTTAGTGAGGTCTGATCGCGCTCTGGCAATGGCAGTGATGTCTAGCACTCATTGAAGTATAAGCGCGAGACATCACTGCCGTTGTCAGAGCGTTTTCAGACCTCACTAACCGAGTGCTGAACGCAGTTGGACATAGTGGTGTTTTAAAGGTAAAAAATAATATAAATACTGTTCGGTTTCTCGCACAGACCGATCGTTTCGTGTCTTAGGACATCAATGTGTCGTCACGAGCCTCAGGGTTTAATTTGGATTTGTCTATGCAAGATTTTTCGACTCTTATTGTTCGAGTTCCCATTCACTCACATTATTTGACTGATAGACGGCAGCGGTTGTAGTTAAAAATCATCATTTTTGTTCTACTGAAGAAACAAAGTTACCTACATCTTGGATGCCCTGGGGGTAAGCAGATAAACATCAAATTTTCTTTTTTGGGTGAACTATCCTTAATATACATCATACATAATTCACCCACTATATTGCTAAATGTACTCGATTTTTCACATCAACAGAAAAACATACCAGGATAACCGGGCTTCTTTTGAGACTCCCCTGCTTCACAGCATAGTTAATGATATGCTAAAGCCCGCCCACACAATGACATTATTAGTTACAAGGTAGTTTGTTGCATCAGAATGCCTTTTTTCACTGCAGCTTTAAAGAGAAAATACACAGCAATGGTGTTGACTTATAAATTTGCACATGATTTGCATTAAAGCATATTAAAACCACCACAGAGACATATAAACAACATTAAAAACCACAGGGGGACTTTAAAATGTTCTTCACACTAAGAAAAAATGGTTCTGTTAAGATCTGATCACTGAAAGGTTCTTTGAGGAACCCAAAATGGTTCTTCTACGGCATCACTGTGAAAAAACACTATTGGAAGCTTTATTTTTAAGAGTGTACATCAGCACAGCAGACACACTGAAAGCACAGGAGTGACCGATTAGAAGAGAATAAACCAAATATGAAAAATGAAACTCTTGAAAAGGAGAGTAAACTGACTTGTGATATCATCGCTTATTCAAACAAACTCAAAAGATGAACATTGAAAGAGTATTAGCAGCTGCTCGCTGGCTTTGTCCGTGTACCGGTCATGTGCCATTCTATACTATTGTTCAGTATACGATGAGTGTTGACTGTACATGAATTAAACCCCATTTGAGGTTTTATTGTAACCACACTAGCTTGTGTTGTGTGTATTGACAGTAGCTCTGTGAATGTGCTCTCCTTTGCTGGCTGCAGCAATTTGAGTCTATCAGCGACTGATTCTGTAACAATTAGCTGCTAATGAAGATTTAATGAGCGGCATTAGTGTGTTTGTGGTGAATCAGATCTGATCTGCTTGCGTTTGCGCAAGTCTGCACGGATCATTAATCCTTATTTGAATTGTGATTGCATGCGTTACTGTTCATTTGTTAAGAGTTAGGTTTGTCTCTGTTTTTTATGAACCCTTGTAAGGTAATTCTTAAGCATTTTTGTTCTGGAGAAAGATTTTAAATATATACAGTATATATATGCATACAGTATATTGAACCCATTGTCATCATTTCAAAAGTGAGGGGGACAGAAATGTTGGGTGTAATACCAGTTTTTATCTGACCTATGTCTAATTGATAGATCATTTTTTTATCTCATCTCTTGCTTTTAATTTTAAATCAATTCGCTTTTAATAAGAAATCAAATACACTGCTGAACAATAAACAATATCTAATATTTTTCCCTATATTTTATGACAATTTTATAATTGGTTTATGTACTACAAACACTTGTGCTTTAAGTTTATACAATGTAAAAAAAAACAGAATAATGCAGAACATACTGTACCTCTCAAAAGTTTGGAAACATTACAATTGTACAACTGAAATATGTCTCTTCTGCTTACCAAGGCTGGATTTATTTAATCAAAATGCAGTAAAAACAGTAATATTGTGAAGTAGCTGTTTACTATGTGAATATATTGTAAAACAATATATGTGATATATTTTCAGCATCATTACTCCAGTCTTCAGTGTCACATGATCCTTCAGAAATCATTCTAATATGCTGATTTGCTGCTCAAGAAACATTTCTGATTATTATAAATGTTGAAAACAGTTGTGCTGCTTCATATTTGTGTGGAAACCATAATACAATTCAAACATTTGTGGTAAGATTAAAAAGAGAGAAATTAATACTTTTATTCATCAAGGATGCATTAAATTTATCAAAAGTGACAGTGACAATAAATGCAAATAAATGATGTTGATTGAACTTTCTATTCATCAAAGAATCCAGAAAAATTAAATGTATGATGGTATCCACAATAATTTTAAGCAACTGTTTTCAACACAGATAATAGGCCTAATCATAAATGTTTCTTGAGCAGCAAATCATCATATTAGAATGATTTCTGAAGGATCATGTGACACTGAAGACTGCTGAAAATTCAGCTTTGAGCACAGGATATAAATTACATTTTAAAGTATATATTTACATAGAAAACAGTTATTTTAATTTGTAATAATATTTCGCAATATTACTGTTTTACTGTATTTTTTTATTAAATAAATGCAGCCTTGGCAATAGAGATTTCTTTCAAAAATATTAAAAAGGTTGTCAATTAGCACTGCATTATTCATATACTTTATTGTCAATAAATACCTTGAGATGGCTTGAAAAGCAGACATAATAATCCATATCTTGTCGCATTCGCGTGTTTATTGTCTTCACGTTTCAGTCAATACGTTTCTGCATTTTATTCAGTTGCTGCTAGAGTGAATAGCTGAATTACTTCTACGAAACCGTTTTGGACTTTCTGTGAGAGAGCGCCCTCCGGCTTCCAGTATGATTGAAGCATTACACGAGAGTGAGTGCTCCATAAGGTTTAGATCGCCTCTTTTTAGTTAAGAATAAAACGACAGGTCATGCATAGACTTTCTTGCCTGAAAAAAGTGCGGGGGATGAATTTACGTTTTATTAAAAGTGCGGGGGACACGGGGAACACTATGTTGTGTTATCATGCAGTGGATAATATTATTTTGTAAATAAAGTCGTAAATTATGTAAATTAACACTCGTTGCTCCATAAAATTGAGGTTAACGCACTGGAGTCACATGGAGTACTTTAATGATGTCTTTACTACCTTTCTGGACCTTGAAAGTGGTAGTTGCATTGGATCTCTATGGAGGGACAGAAAGCTCTCGGTTTTCATTAAAAAGATCTTCATTTTGTGTTCAGAACATGAACGAAGCGTTATGGAGCTTTATCCTGGTGGAAGTAGCTATCAGAAGAAGGATTCACTGTAGTCATAAAGGGATGGACATGGTCAGCAACAATACTCAGGTAGATTGTAGCATTTAAATGATGCTCAATTGGTACTCAGGGGCCTAAAGTGTGCCAAGAAAATATCCCTCACACCATTGCACCAGCAGCAGCCTGAACCACTGATACAAGGCAGGATGGATCCATGCTTTCATGTTGTTTACTGCAAATTCTGACGCTATCATCTGAATGTCGCAGCTGAAATCGAGACTCATCAATGTTTTTCCAATCTTCCATAGTTAAATTTTGGAGTCTTGTGTGAATTTTTAGCCTCAGTTTCCTGTTCTCAGCTGACAGCAGTGGCATTGGTGTGTCTTCTGCTGCTGTAGATCATCTGCTTCAAGATTTGACGTGTTTTGCGTTCAGAGATGCAGACCTCGGTTGTAGTGCTTATTTGAGTTAATGTTGCCTTTTTATCAGCTGAAACTGATCATTCTCCTCTGACTTCTGGCATCAACAAGACATTTTCACCCACAGAACTGCTGCTCACTGCATATTTTCTCTTTTTCGAACCATTCTCTGTAAACCCTAGAGATGACTGTGCGTGAAAATCCCAGTAGATCAGCAGTTTCTGAAATACTGAAAATACACCAACAACTATGTCATGTTCAAAGTCACTTAAATTACCTTTTGTCCCCATTCTGATGCTCAGTTTGAACTTCAGCAGATTTGTACTGACCATGTCTACATTTTGTAATGAAAATATTTAAAATCTTTATTGTATATAAAATATTCTGTGTGTCCAGGGTGTGACCTACCCAGCATGCCATGGAATTTGGAGCAAGTGGGCTCCACCCCTTGAGAGAAGTCGTCTAGCAACCACCTCTTTTTGTGGTAAATACAATTTGCCTTTTTTTAAAAGCCCACATAACACAGAATACCCAAAATAAAACCTTTACAAACACCCTGTTTCAGGTTCATACGCGGGTGCTGTGATCGCCATGCCATTAGCTGGAATATTAGTGCAGTACTCAGGCTGGTCTTCTGTCTTCTACATATATGGTAGGTTTATAATCTTGACTGTGAACTCTGAAATGATAATAGAATATGTTCAGTTTTGAGGGTACTATTCTTGTTTTCCATGATTTTCTCTCCATTGGGCTACAGGTTGTTTTGGGATTGTCTGGTACATGTTTTGGATTCTGGTTTCATATGAGAGCCCAGCAGATCATCCCACCATCACAGATGAAGAGAGAACTTACATAGAGGAGAGTATTGGAGAAAGTGCCAAACTACTTGGGCCGTCTGAGGTACGTTTTCTTGCGTGGTTTCCACTGGAGAAATCTGAAGATCCATGAAATCAAATTTGGGTATTATTCAATATCTATTAGCTATAGGATAACAGTGCTGTTCAAAATTTTGGAGCCAGTAAGATTTTTATATATATATATATATATATATATACAGTACTTNTACTTAGCAAGGAGGCATTAAATTGATCAAACATGACAGTAAAAACATTTATAATGCTGTTCAATTAAACTTTATATTCATCATAGAATCCTGAAAAAAGTATCACGGTTCCAACAAAAATATGAAGCAAAAACTGTTTTCAACATTGAAAATAATAAGAAAAGTTTCTAGAGCACCAAATCAGCAAATTAGAATGATTTCTGAAGGACCATGTGACACTGAAGACTGGAGTAATAATGCTGAAAATTCAGCTTTGTCATCAAATACATAAATTACAATTTGAATTTTTACTATATATTTTTGATTAAATAAATGCAGCCTTTATGGAAGCTTGTTTCCGCTACTGAATAAAAAATAAAAAAGATAACTGCGACTTTTTATCTCAGAATTCTGACTTTATTTCTCACAATTGCGACTTTTTATCACACAATTCTGAGTCAGAAAAGTCAGAATTGTGAGATGTAAACTCGCAATTACGAGAAATATAGTCAGAATTGTGAGATAAAAAGTCGCAGTTATCTTTTTTATTTTTTATTCAGTAGTGGAAACAAGCTTCCATAAGCCTTGGTGAGCATAAGAGACTTCTTTCAAAAACATTAAAAAACGACTCCAAACTATTGAACGCTTGTGTAAAATTAACAACAATTTATAGTAGAAAGGTATTAGCAATAGCAAGAAGCAAATCATGTTTTTTTCTCAAGTTGTCTGAGTTCTAGGAGCTTTTGCCCTGGAGAGAGTTTGAGAATCTTTTAGGATTCCTTTTCATCTCAATTGCAGTTGCTCGGCTTGAGAATATAAATCCATTACATGCTGTTAAGCAATTAAAGTATGTAATATGTAATATTTTTGCAGTAAAATATCCCAAAACCACTAGGCCAGTGTTATATATTTTGTTCACTTACAATATCCCAAATGTTTCCAACTATTTGTAAATCGTAAGAAAATTGCAATTTTAACCAAGGCTCCGGGACGTGTGAGGAGTCGCCTGTCAATTGTGTCATACCCGCGTTAACCCTCGGTCTGCCTCGGTTTCCGGTTTTATTTTGTAGAAACCATGGAAACACCAAAGACTCCTTAATATATTACAAGTTTTAATAGTCAAGGGAACAACTGTTTTGATATATTTATAGACAGAAAACGTCTCGGTTATGTATATAACCTTAGTTCCCTGAATAGGGAACGAGACGCTGCGTTGTCGCTATGGGAACGCCTCTGCGTGATGTCGTCATGAAGCACGTCACCGACCAGGAACTATAAAGCCGGCCCGAAAACACTCACATTCAGCTTCTGAAAACTGAAGCAAGTCGCTTATGGGCATGCCGGGAGTATGGCAGGGCGACGCAGCATCTCGTTCCCTATTCAGGGAACTAAGGTTATATACATAACCGAGACGTTCCCTTTCAAGGGAACTCACGCTGCGTTGTCGCTATGGGAACGACCATACCAACGTCGCCATATGAGCAAGTGACCATTCGTGTGTAGCCGAAGCGCACAACTCACAGTAACACCTGCGCCCCTGGAGTGGAGCCGAGGTCTAGTTCATAGAACCTCACAAATGTGTGCGGTGAGGACCAGCCTGCCGCATCACAAATGTCAGAAAGGGAAACCCCCGAAATAAAAGCCTTAGAGGCAGCCATACTCCTAGTAGAGTGCGCCCGGACAGCCAAAGGTGAAGGCTGTCCAGACGCCTCATAAGCAAGTGAGATAGCCTCAACCACCCACTTGCTCATTCTCTGCTTAGATGCCGGTAGACCCTTTCTAGGTGCACCAAAACAAACAAACAGCTGTTCAGCTTTTCTCCACATGGCAGCTCTGTGGACATACGCATCTAATGCCCGTACTGGACATAGCAGATTCAACTTTTCCTGGTCCGATGACGTGAAAGGAGGAGGACAGAAGGCTTGCAGCACTATAGGTCTCGCCGTATTAGTGAGAACCTTAGGAATATAACCCGGTCTAGGATGAAGAAAAGCCTTCACATTGCCAGGCACAAATTCCAAGCACGATGGAGCAACCGACAGAGCTTGAATGTCCCCAATTCTCTTGAGAGACGAGATAATGAGAAGAAACACTGTCTTAAGTGGGATAGAAACCAAGGTTGCTTCCATATGACTAGAGCACGTAGGCATCGCCGCGTGACTCTGATCGTACGAAATGAATTCCCCCTCGGTGAGAACCCCTTGGTTTTGAGCCACCACTGAAGTGGCCTCATGTTCAGCAGGCCAAAAGGTATCACGTTGGACGCTGCTGCCATAAGACCTAACAGTCTCTGAAACTGTTTGACAGTGAGTGACTGGCCTAGCTTTATGTCCGAGACGGCATTGAGGATTGATGTTATGCGAGCCGGGGATAGCCGGGCACACATAGTCACCGAATCCCATACCACGCCCAGATAAGTGGTCCTCTGAACTGGAGAAAGCACACTTTTCTTTGCGTTTAGTCTCAACCCCAACCTTCTCATGTGAGCGAGAACAACATCTCGATGTTGAACTGTCATCTGCTCTGATTGAGCCAGAATCAACCAATCGTCTATGTAGTTCAAAATGCGGATGCCCTGCATGCGCAAGGGCGTCAAAGCCGCGTCTACACATTTGGTGAAGGTGCGTGGGTGACAGTGCTAGGCCGAAGGGAAGAACCCGATATTGGAATGCTTCGTCCCCGAAAGCAAACCTTAGGAACTTCCTGTGATGCGGGAGGATTGATACATGGAAGTATGCGTCTTTTAGATCTATCGTCACAAACCAGTCCTCGGACCTGATCTGTGACACGATTTGTTTTATTGTCAGCATTTTGAACTTGAGCCTTGCTACTGTTCGATTGAGCTGACGCAGATCTAAAATTGGACGCAACCCCCCGTCTTTCTTTGGCACAACGAAATAGCGGCTGTAAAAACCTGACTCCCTGCTGGGAGGAGGGACCCTTTATATAGCCTCCTTTTGCAAGAGCGTCTTTACTTCCTGTGCCAGGACCAGAGCCTGCTCGGGGCCTACCACCGTGGGTAGGACCCCGCTGAATCGGGGCGGGCGTGTTCTGAACTGAACCGCATACCCCTTTTCTATTGTGTGCAGGACCCATTGAGATACTTTTGACAGATTTTTCCACTCTGACAAAAAAATCTACTAAGGGAACCAGCCTCTCGAGGCTGGCCTCTGGTGGAATATGGGCAGCCAGCACAGTGCCCTGAAACGGAGCCCCGGCAGGGAACGACTGGCTTGGCTGCAGAGAGGGCGTGCCACCCTCGGGTGACACGCGGGGAACTACTGCGCCCTGACATTGCGGCAGGGTTGGCAGAGCGCCCCCCCTGAGGGCACCGAAGACAAACGGGCAGCGTAAAAAGAGGTGAACACCGCTTGACTCCGGGGGGAACCACCCTCAGGATCCTGACCGTTCTGGCGTCAGGATTTCTTTGACGAAGCCCTCTTAGCGGCAATGACGGCCCTCAGATCCGTCTTGCCCTTCGAAGGCTTTGCTTGAGAGCGTTGCCCCGCATCCCAGCTCCTCGAAGGGGGAGTACGGGTAGCAACGCTCTGCTTCTGGTGCTGTCTGTGCTGCTGCGAGGAGCTTGTACTCGGCTTCGGCTGCTCCCGCCCAGCAGCCGAAGGGACTTGGGTACGGCGGGGAAGAAACTGCTGCAATGCGGCAGACTGTTTCTTCGCCTCCTGAAACCTCTCGGTGACGGATGTTATTGCGTCACCGAAGAGGCTGGAAGGATGAAGTGGGGCATCCAAGAGAAACGTCTTATCTCTATCCTTAATCTCGGTGAGATTAAGCCATAGATGCCGCTCCGTGGCCACCAGGGCTGCCATAGAGCGACCAACAGACTTGGCCGTCTCCTTGGTGGCACGGAGGGCTAGATCAGCAGATAGACGTAACTCCTGAATGAGATCTACACCCACTTCATCGCTTTCCCCCAAGTCCTTCAGCAGGTCAGCTTGGTATGCTTGCATGATAGACATCGTGTGCAAGCACGCCGCAGCTTGACCTGCTGCCGAGTACGCTTTGCCCACAAGCGCTGATGTTGTTTTCAGCGGCTTAGTGGGCAACGTCGGGGCTTTAAGGGACGATGCCGCCTGCGGAGAGAGATGGCTCGCAAGCGTCTCTTCCGCTCTTGGCAACGCCCCATACCCGTGTTTATTCAGACCGACTACATTGCTGTAGACGGAAGTCTGAGGTGTATAAACACGGGTAGATACCGGTCTCTTCCACGACCTCGACACCTCGGTGTGGAGGTCGGGAAAAAACGGTAATGCCCGACGTGGAGGCTGAGCAGATCTGGACGGCAAAAAGCGTTCATCAAGTTTACTTTTTACCGCCTGCTCTTGCTTCTCGGCTGGCCAGTCAATATTCAGTCTGGCGACAGCACGAGAAAGCACCTCCAACAGCTCCTCGCTCGCGGGAGAATGAAGTGGCGAGTCTTCAGATTCTCCCGTTGCCACGCTGACCACATCCAGCTCCTCAGAACTAGACGCCATCAGCGTGACTGTATCTACCGGAGCGGAAGAAACCGCAACGCGTGCTTCCTGCCTCCGGATAGACACATTGGATGCAGCAGGTGAGGGCAGAGATAAGGCTGGGCCCGTCTCTAACCCCTCTGCTACATCCATTTGCGAACCCCAGGACATAAGGCGCCGCCCTGCCTCAGCAGAAGCGGGACCCGAGCCCTGAGGAACGCGAACCGAGCCACTCTCCTCGAAGAGGGCCCGGCGGGAGCACAGCGTTCTCAGCGGTAGCTGCTCACAATGCACACAGGCAGCCCCCTCGAGAGCTGCCTGGGCATGCTGCACTCCCAAACAAACAACACACATTCCATGTGTGTCCCCACCCGGGATAAAACGCGGGCAGGGATGCACACACTTCCTGAAAGTTTGTTCACTCGCCATATTTCTCTTTTCAATGATACAGACAACAGTAAATAGACAGACAAGATAACACGTAGCGCTTGCTGAAGACACAGAAGCTGAATGTGAGTGTTTTCGGGCCGGCTTTATAGTTCCTGGTCGGTGACGTCACCCGCCTATGACGTTCCGTCTCCCGATTGGACAGATTTCATACGTGCTTCATGACGACATCACGCAGAGGCGTTCCCATATCGACAACGCAGCGCGAGTTCCCTTGAAAGGGAACTAATTGTTGTTATATAGCTCCACACGTTTAGTCTTATTGTTTAAATCTAATTTTCTTGATTTTTTGCGAGTACCATGCTTTACCATGCCTCATAGAAAAACACTATTTTGTCAAGTAGCTAACATAGCATAATCAGATGCAGCTTTATTTTTTAGTAACAGTAATACAGAATTTTCTCCATCATACAATACATTTTAAAATGAATTGCATGCCATTTATCAACACAAGCTATCCAGCATTTAATATGATATTCTAAAATCAATCTATCTTACTGCAGTGTGTCTCAAACAAGTGTCTCACAGCAGCCGCCGAGCGAACGCTCAGAGTAACATTATAACATCATTTTCAACACACTCAAATGTATCTAATATGATAAACAGAGCTCATTTGATTAAGTAATATTTTACTTAATCAAAATTCATGCAACTTCTGAATGTCAATAAGAGAGACTGTAGAAAGGTGTAGTTACAAAATCGTGACTGTTTTGATTGCTTAAAATCTTCATCCTATAGGTCTTCTATAAATATATTAACATGTTTCTTTTTTCTACAGAAATTCAAGACACCCTGGAGGAAGTTCTTCACCTCCATGCCGGTCTATGCAATCATTGTGGCCAACTTCTGCCGGAGCTGGACCTTTTATCTGTTGCTCATCAGTCAGCCAGCGTACTTCGAAGAAGTGTTTGGCTTTGAAATCAGTAAGGTGAGAGAATTTAGGTAGAAAATGTGTTTGCATTAATCAAGTTTCAGTGTTTGACAGTGTGCTTGTGTATTTGCTGTATGAATCGGTCTCATATGCAATTCTTTCTGGTTGTCATGTTTGACCCCTCATTCACCGCTGTCATGTGTTGAGTCGCCGTATTGGATTGTCTCAAATGTTGGGCATTCAGATATGTGTGTTCATAGAGGCGTACATAAATGAAACCTGACATTGTCATTGATCTTGGGCTCCTGAGCTGAGAGAGTGATATAAATCCTGCAAGCCTGACAGGTGTAATTGAACCACTGCTTTGATTCTGCTGGTCAGACTGCCTCATAGGTGCAGCATGGGATTTGTTTTGGGGTTTTATTAGTCAGGGCTTGTTAAGGATTACAATTTTAGGGATATTTTTGAGCCACACATTTGGTTATTTAGGATGCTAAATAGCATTGTAGAGGTTTGCAGTGTTTTCTCAGTGTTTCTGAGCCAGACATTGTTCATTATCTGTGATATAGTTCACCCCAAAAAATCCCAAACATCTAAACCCATGTGACTTTTGTTTTTCTGTGGAAAACTAGGAGAAAATGAGCATAATATCTGAGCTGTTGTTATGTACCATAAGTATCTTACAAGTTGTCCATATGACTTGTGCACTAAATCTTATGAAGATATACAGTGAATTTGTGTGAGGAATATGTGCAAATAAGCTCTAAAATGTCTAAAATTTGCTACATGAGACATACGCTTTTAATCTGTGCAACCCTTTTAGCATACTTTTTAAAAGGGTTTTACAGAAATAATAATCTTAGACCCCCGGTTTCACAGACAAGGCTTAAAGGGATAATGAAAATGTCTGTCAATTACTCACCCTCATGTTGTTCCACACCCGCAAGACCTTCGTTCATTTTCAAAACACAAAATTAAGATATTTTTTGATCAAATCCGATGGCTCAGTGAGGCCTCCATTGCCAGCAAGATAATTAACACTTTCAGATGCCCAGAAAGGTACTAAAGTCGTATTTAAAACAGTTCATGTGACTACAGTGGTTCAACCTTTATGTTATGAAGAAACAAAAATACTTTTTGTGTGCCAAAAAAACTAAATAACGACTTTATTCAACAATATCTAGTGATGGAGGATTTCAAAACACTGCTTCATGAAGCTTCAACGCTTTACGAATCTTTTGTTTCGAATCAGTGGTTCGGAGTGTGTATCAAACTGCCAAAGTCACGTGATTTCAGTAAAAGAGGCTTCGTTATGTCATAAGTGTTTTGAAATTTCAATGGTTCACCACTGGGGGGCGTGACTTTGGCAGTTTGATACATGTTCCGAACTATTGATTCGAAACAAGATTCGTAAAGCTTCGAAGCTTCATGAAGCAGTGTTTTGAACTTGCCCATCACTAGATATTGTCATAAAATCGTTATTTTGTTTTATTGGCACACAAAAATTATTCTGGTCGCTTTGTAACATTAAGGTTGAACCACTGTAGTCACATGAACTTTTTAATATGTCTTTCTGGGTATCAGAAAGTGTTAATTATCTTGCTGTCAATGGAGGCCTCATTGAGCCATCGGATTTTATCAAAAAGATTTTCATTTGTGTTCTGAAGATGAACGAAGGTCTTATGGGGATGTAACGACATGAGGGTGAGTAATTAATAACAGAATTTTTTGGGGTGAACTAACCCTTTAAGCTAGTACTAGACTAAAATGCATGTTTGAGCTGTTTTAACTGAAAGCAACTTGCACTGACATATCGTAAAATATGTCAGTGTCATTGTTTTGTACCAAAATGCATACCAGTAATGTATTTTTCTAGGGTATGTTTATAAAAGCAACTTAAATGCCCTAATTGAACTAAGGCCTAATCCTGGCATAGTCTAAGCCCTGTCTGTGAAACAGGGCCTAAAAGAATATACTTAAGTGTGAACTGAATGTAATGTTTTCAGATGTCATTCAGAGTTAAATAAAAATGTATTATAGTGTAAATTTATATTAAATGCAATTAGTTGAATTTGACCCACTTTTATTAGGACTTAAGTACATCTCTATGTAATTTCATAATTACTTCTAGTGTCTTTGAAATATGGTTGAAGTTACTGCCGAATGTACTGACAATAATTTATGGTAAACTAAAATATACTTTAATGCCATTTCTATTGAAACTTGAATGTCATGTATTTAAATATATTTGTAAATACACATTTGAAATTATGAAGTTGTAACTTAGTACATATGTTAACTTTAAATCTAAATCAAATAGCACTACTGTTAAAACTATAATGAAATACTTTACATGTGCTTTAATACGTTAGCCGACACATCAAAATAAGTGTACTTCTTTAAAGCATGACAAAAGATTATTAAAACAATGGAATTATTACAAAGTGTACTTAAGTGTGTTAAGAAACATAGTCATGAAAGTGGACACTTAAAGGGTTAGTTCACCCAAAAATGAATAATTTTCACTTTTGGGTGAACTAACCCTTTAAGGTACATTTAACTGGCATTTTATTTCATTTATATTATACAGCTTTTTTAAATGTACATATATAAAATATTTAATTTGAAATTTGAAGTACACCATAAGTGCACATTCATTACAATTAAAAGCAATTCTTTTTCACAAGGGAAGTGCAAATGAGTGTTAAAGCTTTAGTGGAGGGGACTTACAAGTCCCAAATATTGTAACAATCACCACTGTATTGAAAATGTGGCTCAGGGATTCAAAATTTTTCCTTTTGTTTTTAACGAAAGAAAGTAAGTCACATAGGTTTGCAACGACATGAGGGTGAGTATGTTTTGTAAATGTTTTTTTTTTTTAAATTTTCATACTTCTGATGAACTATCTCTGTAAGGTGATGTCAGGAGCACTGATGGTTTCTGTGGCTGTTGTCAGGTCGGGATGCTCTCTGCTCTACCCCACCTGGTTATGACCATCATAGTGCCAATTGGCGGTCAACTGGCTGACTTCCTGCGCAGCAAAAACATCTTAACCACCACCACCGTCAGAAAGATCATGAATTGCGGAGGTAAGTGTGACCATATTTGATTACATTATTTGTATCTTTTATGAAATTAATAGAACATTGGTATGACCTTTGACTCACTGCAGGGTTTGGAATGGAGGCCACTCTGCTGTTAGTGGTTGGTTTCTCTCACAGTAAAGGTGTGGCCATCTCATTTCTGGTGCTAGCAGTTGGTTTTAGCGGCTTTGCTATATCAGGTGAGATGCTTTAGAGTTCTTCTGTCACACACTGACATGTTATTGACTTCATTGCAAGTTTTGAAATCCCATTTTGATTGACCTGCATTCAGAAATATATAATATAAATGTTTGTCAATATTAATGAATTTCTTTTTTTTATCCGGCCCCTCTCTAAGGTTTTAATGTCAACCACTTGGACATTGCGCCAAGGTATGCCAGCATACTGATGGGTATTTCTAATGGAGTGGGCACACTTTCTGGAATGGTCTGCCCTCTCATTGTAGGTGCTATGACCAAAAATAAGGTGAGAAATCTTGAAATTATCTTCATTTTCTTTATTCATTTAATCATGTTTTTTTTAATGGAACAGTTCATTGAACCTTTATACAAAAAAAGAAAAGAAAAGTGCGCATATGTGTTTTTATTGAGTATCATATTTAATGCAATGCAATACAGTCAGTGTTGTAAAGGTTACTTTGGAAATGTAATAGGTTACAGATTACAAGTTACCCTATTTCAAATGTAATAAGTAGTTTAACTATTTCTATTACTTTATTAAAAGTAACGTAACTGATTACATTTGATTACTTTTTGATTCTAACTTCCAGCACTACAATGCATTTTTATCACTCGCCATGGTGGCAACTATCAGACAGGTTGTAGCCTAAAGCTTTCAGCGGCAATGTGGATTGATGTAATTGGCAGATGTAGTGCGCTGCAAATTCAAACAAGAGAACCAATGAAAAGCATCAGAATAGCAGTGCTTTGCTTTACGGCCTTTAAATGGCAGGAGGCATTGTTCACATCAAAACAATAAATTAATATTATTCAACATATCCTAGCTTTTTACAGAAAATATTCAGATGTAATCTATAACATTTTCATAAGTAACTGTAATTTAATTACACATTTTTTCTCAGTAACTGTAACTGATTACAGTTACATTTATTTTGTAATGAAATTACGTAACTCCGTTACATGTAACTAGTTACTCCCCAACACTGAATACAGTGATGATTGAGAGATGAACAAATAAACGTTCTTCCAAAGCCCGATGTGTCATACTTGATTCTTACACTTAAAAAAAACAGATGTATTGATAATTGATGTAATGATAAATGATATATTAAGTAAATCTAAGTTGCTTCAGTCCTTGTTCATCTTGAAATATAACTAACAACATAAATGTTAACCTTACGTTTTATTTATAAAAAATCAGTAAAGATTTCACAGCAAAAAGAAACCTGAAAGTGGACGTTTTTACCAACATGTCCTCCAATACGCCCATATAGGTCGTTTATCACTTCCCTGAAATACGACCCATAGGAGCGTTTACTAAAGTTGCGCCCCTATAGACAATGGGACACTTTCATTTTAACTTTTATCTGCGTCATATTTCAGGTTTCACGTAGCTCAATTGGTAGACCGTTTCAAGATACAACTATATGCAATCGTGATCATACGATCGTGGGTTCAATCCCAAGTGTATATGCACTATAAATCACTAAGGGTAGGTTTAGGGATGGGGTGGGTGTAGTCGTTAATAAAAAAATGAGTTTTGATAAATGGAAATAGGACAAATGGTGGGTAAGGGACCATGACAAAATGCATTTAAATGAACACGCATTTTGATTGGTAACGACGGTCATACGTCTTTTCATGACAACAGACGTAACACGACCAATAGGGTCGTTTTTTGGAGGAGGACAGTCTCGTTTTTACATTTATACTAAAAGGCTTCTACTTACTAAAAATGTGTAAACTATCAATCAGACGACAGAAGGCATGTAGATTGTGTAGTAAAATTTTGATCATATTGATAATTTAGAAGCCTTTGCGCATTTGCGTAACAAATATGAGACAGAAGGCTTAAAGGGTTAGTTCACCCTAAAATGACATTTCTGTCATTAATAACTCACCCTCATGTTCTTTCAAAAATGTTGTAAGACCTTTGTTCATCTTTGGAACACAAATTAAGATATTTTTGATGAAATCCAAGAGGCTCAGTATTGGCGGCTTCTACGTCAGCATCACACGCATGCATCACTGCTCACGTGAACAGGCGTCAGTCAATACAGAGCCGGCGTTCTGAAGTAGAACCTGGAAGCGGTGCAACGAAAATAGCGTAGCAGAATGACAGGCGAGAGACGAATTTAAAAAAAAGCCTCTTGGATTTCATCAAAAATATCTTAATTTGTGTTCCTAAGATTAATGAAGGTGTGGAATGACATGAGTACTTAATGACAGAAATTTCATTTTGTGTGAACTAATCCTTTAACGGAGTTAAAGACACTTCTAATGTTTGGAATTGCATACTACCATTCTCTACATTAGTATGCATGCTACATTTGACAAAATGTGCAGTATACAACAGAACTCACTGATGAGACTGTGGCAATGCGTTCAACTTGACATTCCATTTTCAATTTGACCAATGATATATAAACTATGATTTTTTTATTGATAATTTTTACACAAAATTGGTACAAAAATGCAAAATAATATTTACTTCCATTGACTAAACATGCAACATAATAAGATCATGTGACAATAATGTAGCATAGAAAATCTAACATGTTTATTGTTGCATAATGTGTACTGTTTCTCATACTATTTTTTCAAAATTGCACAATCTAAAAAATACTGGGTAGTTTCAACCCAAATTTTGAGTCAAATTTGGACAAACCAAACTATTGGGTTAAAAATTAATTTACAAATTTAACCCAACAGCTGGGTTTGTCCATATTTTAGAGTGTAGGAAGTATGCAGTGAATCAGCCTTCTGCGCAGTAGACAAGCATTCCATTCTAAACATAGCCACAAAAAAATGACAGAATATTTACAAAAATTGCAGTGGTTTTTTTTCTGAATTACAAAAAGTCAAAGACTGGATTCTTAATTATCTCTTTTTTTGTCCACCAGTCTCGTGAAGAATGGCAGAACGTGTTCCTGATCGCCTCTCTGGTGCATTACGGCGGTGTGGTGTTCTATGGGATTTTTGCGTCCGGCGAGAAGCAGCCGTGGGCAGATCCAGAGGAGACCAGCGATGAGAAGTGTGGCTTCATCGATGAAGACGAGTTGGCGGAGGAGACCGGTGATATCACGCTGAGCCACGCTCCTTTTGGAGGCCAGGCCGGTCTTGGGGGCCCCGCCAAAACATATGGGGCCACGACACAGCTGAATGGGGGATGGGCGAAAAGCTGGGAGAAAACCGAGGAATACATCCAGGAGGACGCCGAGCAGACGTATAGAGGAGACGGGTACTCGTAGAGATTTCTTTCCCAATGAGTCAAAACAAAACAAATCCTTTAAAATACGACAATGTAAAACAGAAATAAAGAGAGATATGAGTGATTATAGACACTGTAGGAGTTAGAGACATCTTTTAAAAAGAGTCTTTGTCCAATCTGAAGTGAATATATTTAAGTGGGAATAATGTATTCAGAGATATTAAGGAGAATATACAGCTAATCATATATAAAAAATCATTTAGGATTATATAAAGAATATATATGGCTAAATCAGTTTAAAGACTATGTAAATGTTTTTTTAAAGTACAGATATGTTCAATTATTACTGTGGTTTACAACATTTAATCAACTGACAATATTTAATAGCACAGACATCTGTAATCAAAGCACAGGTCTTGGCTGTTTTTACAGGTTTAGACTAGTTTTGTTTGAGTTTTGTGTCTTCTACTGTAACTTTAGTAGATGAGTAGTTGAGTTTAACTTGTCAGGACCAATTAGTGCAGAGTAGAGTAGTTTAGATTAACAGTTTTGTTCAAAAGAAACTCTCTGGTTTACAGAGCTCTTGCCATCGACCTCACAGAAAATATGCAAAATTTGGGTTAACTATATTATATAACTTAAACCTACAAAGAATGCTGTTTATCATTATGTACGTGTACTATATTACACATTATAAACTGGTCCCTTTATTTGGGACATAAACCAATAGAAGGTAGAGCAAAATAGACATTATATAACTGCTCGGTACAGAAAGAGTCTAAAATAGCACAAATTTGCAAAAACATAACTGCTATATCTGAATACTGATGTGTATTAAAATAAGTGTGAAATATATTGAAAAACCTTTAAATGTTTGAAACATCCTAAAGTACACTTGAGAACTTTTTAAAGTGCAATCTTGTATACATTTTGTTCAGCTACTTACATCAACAATACATTCAAGTGTGTGCTTGGCAATACAGTCCTGTATTTTAAGTGGTATTAAGCTGGTCTTCATTTAAAATGTTCCATTTTAACCATCGTATAATGACAAAACCAGACATTTTCTAAGATACTTTGAATGCACTGACATGTTGTTATTTGAAAAAAAGAAAGAAAAAAAGTTATTTCTATCTTAAGTATGTGTTTTGACATGGATTTACTGTTTCTGTGAGACTGTTGTGAAGCTGGGTCAGTGATATCTGTGCTAACTGTTTATTGGGCCATATTTATCATAGAAACTGACATAACAGTGAGGCTGTCCATTTGGGATGTATATTGCGATGCCACTGAGAGCCTTCCATTTGTATGGTTGAATCCTGAACAAGGATCTGGTGATCATCTAATGTATTTAATTGTCACCATGCAAAGCTGATGTAATGTGTTCTTGAGTGAATCTCACGAAACCCATCAGGAACATGTCTAGGTCCTATTTCATCCCAAAATCAAAAGAATTACAAAAAAAAAAGCTCATTAATTACTCACCCTCATGTCTTTACAAACCTGCAAGACTTTCGTTCATCTTTGAAACACAAATTAAGATCTTTTTAATGAAATCTGAGAGATTTCTGTCCCTCCATTGACAGTCTATGCAATTACCACTTTGACACTTCAAAAATTTCATAAAGAGATTGTAAAACTAATCCATATGAATCGAGCAGCTTAGTCCAAATTATTTGAAAAGACACGAGCACTTTATATGATGAGCAGATTGATTTTAGGCTTTTAATCACATACAAACATTGATCAGCAAATATAAGCAGAAGCTCAACCGAACCTGCTTGGTGTGCGAGAATAAACCTCATTGGTTCTTCTGGAAGCTCAAACGTGATGCATAACACAACGCTGTAAACCCTAACGCTCAAAATACTTAAACTTAAATTAAACAAATTAGTTCAGTTAAATTAACTGGGCAGTCGTGGCCTAATGGATAGAGAGTCGGACTTGTAACCCAAAAGTCATGGGTTCGAGTCTCAGGTCTGGCAGGGATTGTCAGTGAGGGGAGTGAATGTCCAGCGCTCTCCCCACTCTCAATACCACGACTGAGGGGAGACCCTTGAGCAAGGCACTGTACCCCCAACTGCTCCCCGGGCGCCGCAGCAATGGCTGCCCACTGCTCCGGGTGTGTGTTCATGGTGTGTGTGTTCACTGCTGTGTGTGTGCACTTGGATGGGTTAAATGCAGAGCACAAATTCAGAGTATGGGTCACCATACTTGGCCACATGTCACTTCACTTCACTTCACTGTTATGTGTATTTAGAACTTTCTTTTTCTTTTAAGTTGAGTTAAGTTAAGTAACACTGATATATTTTAAGTAGCATGAACTGTTTCATTGTTTTGAGTTGTTTGAACTCATTTCTTTTAATTTAGACTCACTTAAGTTTAACTGAAACTGGGCTAGGATTTCTATTTCCCAGCATGCTCTGCCCATGGCACTCAAAAGGGAGAGTAAATGCTAAAATTAAGTAGTGATTATTGTTTTGTTATGCCAATTTAGAAGAGTTTCTGTTAATATGGGTTTTTAGAGAGTTACCATTATTGTGACAAGCGGTGATGCTGCTTGGTTTGAGAGCATGTTTTAAGTACATGTTTTAAGTTGATGTACTCATTAAGTATGTGCCATACTATTGTTAACAAATTAGCAAGTAAGCATTTTCTGAATTAGTTTGTTATAGCTAGCAAAATATTCACATTGAGATAACCTGATAATTTTAAGTTAATTGTATAAATTAGTGTACTCAAATATTTTAAGTTAAGAACAATAAAAATGAAAGAGTACAAAATAAAAATCTTAAACTTTGTGTTTCTTAGCTTAAATTTAGTTCTGACAACTTTTTAGGGTTTAAAGTGAAGTAAATAACTCATTTGATTTGCAAGAACTCAAAATAAGTAAAGTTAATTAATAAGAATAATAAGAAAGTTAATTAACTAAATCTTTTATGTTAATTGCTATTAAAATGTATGAGTTAAGTAACTCAGTACTTCAAGTTAGGAGCAATTAACATGCATGAGTTCTACAAACTCAAAACTTGATAGTTCAGCTTACTTAAAGCTGCAGTCCGTCATTTTTCCTCTTTGTCGCCATCTCTGTTTGAAACCTGCAATTACAGTCATATGCGGAATAGTTATCTGTACGTGCGTTGTGCATCGGCACAGCTCGTCAGCGCGGATGAATCTAATGCTTGCTGTCAGTCACCGCACCGGTGTGGATACTGTACTTCAGAATCACAGATTCTACGTCTTGAAAGTATGACCAATATAAGAATTTTCACTGGAAAATATCATCTGAACAAGTAAATAACATTTCTGCCACTTTTGTTCTGACCAACTGAGGAAAAAAGCATTACGCCTACAATAAATTGCACTGCCAATGGTAATTAAATCTAACGATCGCTTAGCTCGGATCATGCCAAACCATGCAAATTATTATTACTGTTATACTTTGTTCTCAAATTGTTAATGTTAACAACATCAGCATAGCGTGACCATGTGTATTTAGTGGATATTAGCGTTACCTGTAGATTTCAATTTCTGTAGCCACTCCACAGTCCAAAGTCTTTTGCTTTTTGACTACGGGTGAATCTCCAGTTGTCACTGATGATTGTCATTTGGATCTTTCTGGATTACAATCCGCCATCAAAATGATGTTTAATTATTTCAGCTGCTGTGAGAACAGGCTATAAATGATCCGCTACAAGCAGCATCCTCACATAATAAAACCGACTAGCCTGGACGGGACTCCTTCCTTTCTGTTTACGGACGTGACGTAATGACGCAAATACGAAATGCTGCATGCTCGAATTTCCCGCGGAAATCCACCAGGTCGCTCTTATTATAAAACATTATTACAAGCTTACCGTTGTGAATCGAGCTAAGATAATGAGATAGTTTTGAACACTGGCTGGTTATGTACTTGCTCAAAAATTGATTTTGGATAATTTTTAACCAAAAAAAGTTACGGACTGCAGCTTTAAAATTGGGAACATCATAAAAACTGATGTAACTGATTACAAATTTTTTGAGTTAGCCCAACTTATTCGGGTTTACAGTGATGAATGAACCTCATTGGTTCTCACATGCGTCAAGCAAACATGCTTGAGCTTCCGTTTATCACTACTGATGTGTGAGTTAATGAGTGTTTATGCGTGAATAAAAGCCTAAATTCAATCTGTTCATCATATAAAGTGATTGTGTTTTCAGAAAATCTGAATTAAACTGCTCAATTCATACAGATTAGTTTTACGATCTCCTTATGAACTTTTTGAAGGGTCAGTGTCAATTGCGTGGACTGTCAATGGAGGGACAGAGAGCTGTTTTTAGTTTTTTAGGGGTTTTTTTGTATTTACATTTACAAGAATTAAACACCCCCCCCCCCCAAAAAAAATCTCATTATTGTAATGCAAAAAATAAAAAATCCACAAAGCAAAAATATGGTATATTGTTTAAACAGTAAAGCATTTATAGATCATAGTATTATTATGGTAATATAAATAAGTAACCTGTTATTAACATAATGCCAGTGTAATAATGAAAAAAAATCTTATAGTCCTAAGGCTTACTTGCTCATGATTTGTGAGATTCACTCTGATGCTCCATTCATGACACAAACCAGTGTTGTGTTTCGTTAACCAGCAGTAATGTGTCAAAGTCTTAAATCGTTCCTTGATCAAAAAATAATAATAATGATAAATAAAAAACACCTATTAAGAACATGTACTGCAATAATCTACTAATAACATCAGCAATCTTGTTATAGTCATCATCTGAATCGTTCAACAAATCTGAGTTGTGTCTAGTTTACAGAGTCATTCGAATGATTGCGGAAGTCTTATCGAAACATCAGAATCAGCTTATGTTTGTTCTGACATTTTCAGAGGTTGGAATCTGAGCCATGCTTTAAGTTGTTCTGAAACTCAGCTAGATGTTTTCTAGATTTGTGTATTTTGTGATGACTATATATCACAAACCTAAAGCTCTTTTCATGGCCTCTTGCCTGAGACTGAAGTGCACAAGTGATTGTTATATTCTATTGTTGTGTCAAACAGAGGGATTTGTTGATGTCAAAAAGTGTTAAACTGTATGATCTGCTCCCTAAGTGTGATTTTATATACAATTGTTCAAATCAAGACATGATTATGTCTTTCCTTTCATTTTTGCGACTGGTGGACCAAAATTTAGAGGCAATTTTCTGGTTTTGAAAAGATAAGAGTTGATGTTCTTTATAGAGTATGATGATTATTTTTGCATGATATAGTCATTAAAATCATTCTGGGCATTGATTTGTTGTCTCTCTTTGATCTTGCAGACTTTTTTTGTTTCTGTAACAAAGTAAGTTTCTGTTTTACAAACATCAGCTTGATAAAGTTCAGTGGACCTCTACTTTTTATGATGTGGTGTTGTCCTCTTTGTTAAAGTGTTTTAGTGCCTCGAGTTCAAGCCGGTTTACTGCATTGATTTCAATGAAGATGGTGTATCACAGCCCAAATGTGCTTATGCTTAATTGTACTGAATGTGCATTTGTAGTGCACTTTAAAGGGTTAGTTCACCCAAAAATGAAAATTCTGTCATTAATTACTCACTATTATGTCGTTCCACACCCGTAAGACCTTCGTTCATCTTTGGAACACAAATTAAGATATTTTTGATAAAATCCGATGGTTCAGTGAGGCCTCTAAGTTAATTTACACTTTCAAACGCCCAGAAAGCTACTAAAGACATATTTAAAACAGTTCATGTGACTACAGTGGTTCAACCTTAATGTTATGAAGCGACAAGAATACTTTTTATGTGGCAAAAAAACTAAATAACGACTTTATTCAACAATATCTAGTGATGGCCGATTTCAAAACACTGCTTCATGAAGCTTCGCAGCTTTACAAATCTTTTGTTTGGAATCAGTGGTTCGGAGCATGTATCAAACTGCCAAAGTCACGTGATTTCAGTAAACGAGGCTTCGTTGCGTCATAAGTGTTTCGAAATTTCAATGGTTTACGTGACTTTGGCAGTTTGATACATGCTCCGAACCACTGATTCCAAACATTACTTATTATTTCCATAAAAAGTACTCTTTAAAAAGTATACTAAAGTGTACTTCTCTTAGGACATACACAAGGGTTTGTGAAAGTGATGCTTCATCATGCTTCCTGCAACGTACATCCTCAAAATTTATTTAATATCCAAAAAAAAAAAGAAATCAGTCAAACGTTTCTGTAGTGTGTAAACCTTATATGTAGTCAGAGTCAATAGATTTGACTCATTACACCAGTGGAACTGATTTAGGTGAATGTCCAACAAAGGACAAATTACCACAAGCAATTAGATGGAAACAAATCACTAATCAATACCACTTAACACCCCTACAACAGACTGCTGAGCGTGCTGGTCATTTATTTGTTATTAGACATAAGAGAACAGAATGAAAGGGTTACTCACCCTCATGTCGTTCCACACTCATAAGTCCTTCGTTCATCTTCGGAATACAAATGAAGATATTTTTAATGAAATCCAAGTCCAGTTGTTTATCCCCCCCCATAGACAGCAATTTAACCACCATTTTCAAGGTCCAGAAAGGTACTAAAGACATCAACGTGACTGCAGTGGTTCAACCTTAATTTTATGAAGCGACGAGAATACTTTTTATGCGCAAAAACAAAACAAAAATAAAGACTTTATTCAACAATATCCTCTCTTCTGTGTCATTCTAATAAGTTGTTTACGTTCAGCGCTTCCGTGTTTACGTCAGAACGCCGGCTCAGTATTGGCTGACGCTGTACACGTGAGCAGCACGACGCATTTGTGTGATGCTGACGGAGGAGCCAGCCAATAATGAGTCGCCGTTCAGACGTAGAACCTGGAAGTGCTGAACATAAACAACTTATGAGAATGACACAGAAGAGAAGATATTTTTGAATAAAGTCATTATTTTTGTTTTGTTTTTGCGCATAAAATGTATTCTCGTCGCTTCATAACATTAAGGTTGAACCACTGCAGTCACGCTGATTGTTTTAATGATGTCTTTAGTACCTTTCAGGACCTTAAAATTGGTGGTTAAAGGATTAGTTCACTTTCAAATTAAAATTTCCTGATAATTTACTCACCCCCATGTCATCCAAGATGTCCATGTCCTTTTCTCTTCAGTCGAAAAGAAATTAAGGTTTTTGATGAAAACATTCCAGGATTTTTCTCCATATAGTGGACTTCAATGGCCTCCAAACAGTTGAAGGTCAAAATTACAGTTTCATTGCAGCTTCAAAGCGTTCTACACGATCCCAGACGAGGAATAAGGGTCTTATATAAAGAAACCATCACGCATTTTCTAAAAAAAATGTAAAAATTATATACGTTTTAACCATAACTAGCTCTCTTCTTCTTCTTCTCTATTAGAATTCCAGCAGTGTAGACACTGCTAAGTGTGTTACTGCCCTCCACAGGTCAATGTTTGAACTAATTGTTATATACTTGCACTAGCATATTGAATATGACAATTTAGTTCAAATTTTGACCTGTGGAGGGCAGTAGTACACTTAGCAGCGTCTACACTGCTGAAATTCTAATAAAGAAGAAGAAGAAGAAGAAGAGAGCTAGTTCAAGATGAGCATTTATGGTTAAAATGTATAAAATAATTAAAAAAAAAAAGTAATGTTTTTCAATGAAACTGTAATTTTGACCTTTAACCGTTTGGAGGCCATTGAAGTCCACTATATGGAGAAAAATCCTGGAATGTTTTCATCAAAAACCTTAATTTCTTTTCGACTGAAGAGAGAAGAACATGGACATCTTGGATGACATGGGGGTGAGTAAATTGTCAGGAAATTTTAATTTGAAAGTGAACTAATCCTTTAAATTGCTGTCTATGGGGGATAAAAAAAAACTCTCGTATTTCATCAAAAAATATCTTTATTTGTATTTCGAAGATGAACGTAGGTCTTACGGGTGTGGAACGACGTGAGGGTGAGTAATTAATGACAGAATTTTCCTTTTTTGGTGAACTAACCCTTTAAAGACCAGACCCTCCAAGACCCAGACCAGTACCAGACCTTCAAAATCTAAAATCTAGACCAGACACCACAAAACCCAGAATAATAAAAGACCCTCTAAATCTTGATATCTCAATCAATTGTTGCTAAATGTATATAGGATGTTTCATTGTTTTTACTGAATATGCTAAATTTATTCATTTGTTAATAAGTCACCAAACTGGTATAATGATCCCTTTACCTTTCAACCCTGCACTCTTGACTGGACAACAGTAAGCAGTCATGCTCTGTTGAAAATAAAAGATGAGCCGTCTCACTTTAATGACCTGGGCTGGCTTCCTCTGTGGCGTGTGTTAATGTGACAGGACACACAATGCTGTCCACCAGCCGACCGGAACGTGTTTTCCCACAGCCCACCGATGACATGCGTCACGCCAATTGCCTCCGTGACAAATCCACCTACGTAATACCCATCAACTTAAAACCCTCAAAATGCACCACATACAGCATGTGATGGTGCATAATGATAGGAATAGGCTAAACTTAGGATATTTTGTTAGTTTTGGAAACGCTATTCTTATTTTGACCAAACAAAGAGTCGTGTGTGTGTGTGTGTGCTTGTGTAATAAATTAGTTTGATCCAGTGCTGTGCTCGGGGCAGCAGGTGTTGAAGGGTATCCCAGCATCTCTAGGGGCCGTAGGGCTCTAATCAGCATCCAGAATGAGTATGTAATGACCAAACCTCTGCAGGGCTCATGGGACACCAGGTTCCAAACACAATTATTTCCGTGAACCCCTCCCAACCCGACTTAACTCTCCCTAAACAGTTATTGCAAAGGGGGTGTTTCATCAGATGGATTCTGTCATGCAGAGAGGCAGAAGTAAGGTTTGCACAAGCGGTCTGTATGCCAATATGATCTTCTCAACTAAACCTGCTGTCACGTATGACTAAACAGGAATGAGTCAATGGTGACTCACACTGGACTCTTATATTCTAACCTTCTATTTTAAATAATTGTTTTTCTCACTTTTTAGCGCTGTTTGATATGGTAGGCATCAATATTAGTATTAATACTTTGAGTTAAGAGTTAGTTCACCCAAAAATGAAAATTATCCCATGATTCACTCACCCTCAAGCCACCTGTATATGACTATCTTCTTTCAGACGAACACAGTCAGAGTTATATTAAAATATATTCTGGCTCTTCCAAGCTTTATAATGGGAGTGAATGGCGCTCACGATTTTGAAGCCTAAAAAAGCACATCATAAAAGTAATCCATACGACTCCAGTGGGTTAATAAAGGCCTTCTTAAGCAAAGCAATGTGTTTTTGTAACAAACATATCCATATTTAAAACATTATAAACTATAACAACTGGCTTCCGGCAACAGCTGTGCACGAGTCTAGTTCTGGCGGAAGAGTGACCTCTGACACGATGTATGACGCAGGATGTAGGATTATTGTAAGCTTAGACGCCTCTCGCGATTTAAAAAAATAGGGCTGGGCAACAAACTCAAGCTCCTCTTCTCTTATATTGAAATCCTCTGACTTTCTCTTTAAAAATGGTCATTTTAGACTTCTAATTCGTGACCGGTGTTTTGTTTTGCTTCCACATTAATCATTACATCATGCGTCAGGTCAGAGTGCACTCTTCCACTGGAACTCGACTTGCATAAGGCCGTCTGCCGGAACATAGATATTTTTCTAACAAAAACCCATCGCTTCACTTCAGAAGGCCTTTATGGAGCCGTATGGATTACTTTTATGATGGATGGATGCACTTTTTTCAGCTTCAAAACACAATACCCCATTCAAAGCTCGGAAGAACCAGGATATTTTTAATATAACTCCGGTTGTGTTCATCTGAAAGAAGATAGTTATATACACCTAAAATCATGGAATAATTTTAATTTAGTTGTTTGAACACCGCCCTTACCGCTAAATTTTAACCTTCAATGCAAAACTCATCCCAACATATTATTTATGGTGCGGGTCACCTGCATTAATGTATTTCACCATGTTGAAATGACGTGACCGCTGTATTTCACTAAATGTCCAAGAGAATCCTCACGCTCATTATTGGCTGCATTTATTATGGGATGCCGTATATATTCTAGCTGAGTAGTATTGCTAAGAGCGAAAATTAGACAATGAAACACTTTAATTACACTGCCATAGACTTGTTCACCAGACCTGTTAAACAGTTAATGCCCCGATATACTTCAAACGAAATCGAAGAACGAACTGATGTGACGTCATTTCGAACAAAATCAGGCCAAAACGAAGTTCATTTTGGGAGTTTGAAACGGCTTGCCAAAGCGAACTCTCAGGAAAAGTTCGCTCCAGCTGTAAATCACCTTCATACTACCGTTGGTCTGTGACGATAACGTAATAGGAGGTGCACGCTGAGGCTCCGCCTTCTTTCACGTGGAACACTTCTCTGACTCATTTCGTCTGTTGAGTCCGATGAGGTAAGATCTCTGTGGTTGAAAACATGAACACACTGGATAGCCGCTTTATAGTACAAAATGAAGTTGTGCTTCTGATGAATTGAGACACTGACACTGTTTTTCATGTTTGATACTGTAAAGCTGCTTGCTTTTAAGCAATCTAGTGAATAAAGTGCTATAAAAATAAACGTGACGTGACTGGAGTGCTAATTTTCAGAGCTCGTGCTAACATACCAATGTTGTTATGATCAGATGCTTTTCTTATGCTTTCTATAAAAATGCTTGCTGTTTTCTCATTTTTGTTGTGTTTATTTTGTTACTGAGAGGAAAGCACGCAGCACATATTTACATATTCATCTAAACGCTGCTCTCAGCCGTGTGGGTGCCGTCAGATGTCCGATTACAGTATATCGCTGCTCACGTATTTCGAACTTCGTTTTACCCCTAAACAAAGAGCTAAAAAGAACTTTGTTTGAAGTATATCGGGGCCTTTAGGAAATGTCGCAACGATATCAATCCTCGTTTTATCTCTCCTCTTGTCCAAAACTCTGCTTGGAGAAAAAAACTCATTTTTTGGAGTTATCTTTGGCGACAGAATCTGCTCATAGACTCACTGTGTTGCCAAGGTTTCTACGGTAGTAAAAGCGGAAACCTAGGATAACATGGACATGATGGCAATGACAGGCGACGCAATGAGAAGAGTTGTTAAACTGGTTAAAATTGCTAATTTCTCTGGATTTATACATTGTTGGAAACATTTGGGATAATGTAAGTGAACTAAATATATAACACTGTGCTAGTGGTTTTTGGATATTTTATTGCAAAAATCTTACATATTGTGCCTTTAAAGGATTAGTTCACTTTCAAATTAAAATTTCCTGATAATTTACCCACCCCCATGTCATCCAAGATGTTCATGTCTTTCTTTCTTCAGTCGAAAAGAAATTAAGGTTTTTGATGAAAACATTCCAGGATTTTTCTCCATATAGTGGACTTCAATGGAGCCCAAACGGTTGAAGGTCAAAATTACAGTTTACAGCGATCCCAGACGAGGAATAAGGGTCTTATCTAGAGAAACCATCGCTCATTTTCTAAAAAAAATTAAAGAATTGTATACTTTTTAGCCATAAATGCTCATCTTGAACTAGCTCTCTTCTTCTTCTCTATTTGAATTCCAGCAGTGTAGACACTGCTAAATGTATTACTGCCCTCCACAGGTCAAAGTTTGAACTAAATTGTCATATACAATATGCTAGTGCAAGTATACAACAATTAGTTCAAACTTTAACCTGTGGAGGGCAGTAATACACTTAGCAGTGTCTACACTGCTGGAATTCTAATAGAGAAGAAGAGAGCTAGTTCAAGATGAGCATTTCTTTTTAAAACTTATATAATTATTATTATTATTATTTTTTTTTTTAATGAGCGATGGTTTCTCTAGATAAGACCCTTATTCCTCTTCTGGGATCGTGTAGAACGTTTTGAAGCAGCAATGAAACTGTAATTTTGACCTTCAACCGTTTGGGCTCCATTGAAGACTATATGGAGAAAAATCCTGGAATGTTTTCATCAAAAACCTTAATTTCTTTTCGACTGAAGAAAGAAAGACTTGGATGACATGGGGGTGAGTAAATTATATGGAAATTTTAATTTGAAAGTGAATTAATCCAAAGTGAACGCACTGCCAACCACCCACAACAACGAACTAGCAAATAACCACAAAACCCTAGCAACAGCATTTAAAAAACACTCAGAATACCCTAACAACCACCAATCAATGCTTCAGTAACCATCCAAAACATTCTAGCAACCATACAGAAATGTGTTAACAAATACACGGAAAACTGTAATATTATAGTGGTGAATTTTTCTTCATAAAATGTCAAAATTAAGTTTCAAGAATCTAACTGATCAATATAGGTTGTGCTAAATAACAAAGGAAGTTCCTAGGAAAAAAGAGACAGGTTACTTTTCTTATAAATGTGTTGGCCAGTTCTCTCTGTCATGTTTATGAACTATTGATGCCCTGAGGCATTTATTCATGTAATTAGGTTTTAAATTACTCTCCCCATGCACAGGGAATAGAAGTTCAGTCTCTCTGCTGCGCAAATTACACAAATGCTGGCTGACATCTCTGTTTTTTAAACCTGGTAGTTTAGCAGGTGAAAGGGGTCCAAAAAAGTCTGGTAGTATGGCACAACGGCAAACGTATAGGCACAAAACTAAATGAATGTTTCATCACTTATCAACACTTTTCCTATGCTTGAGTATCATCCCCTCCCCCTTCCACCGCCCTGTTCTTCACACCATCTTAAAATAGTTCGATCTTGCTGATGCCGTGGGAACTGACAGTATTTTTTCTCCCTGTAAAGCACATCTCTGCATTGGCTCAGGTTGCCAGATTTGCTCTGTAGAGACCAGCAGTGGATTATTTAACATCCGTCCTCCGTCCTGGAGAGAGATAAGATGGAGGTGCCTACTAGAAATGCGCAGTTAAGGTAACTGAGTCACCATGAGATCAAAATCAGCCCTTTACTTTCTTATTACTGGTGTACACAGTGCCCGAAAATGCTGTCTATAGTAATATGCTCACGAGATTGTGAGGCAGAGCCTGTGCAAGCTCAGTTCTAGAACTTTGTTAAATGAACACTCTAAAAAATGCTGGGTTAAAAGCAACCCAAGTTGGGTTGAAAATGGACAAACCCAGCAATTGGGTTGTTTTAACCCAGCAAAAGGGTTGTTTTAAGCCCGGAACACACCAAGCCAACGGTCGGCCGAAGGGCAGTTTTTGTTTGTCGGCCGACTAAGTTTTCTCAGTGTGTTCCACACTGTTGGCTGAAGTTGGTCCTCGTCGGCTTTTTTTTGGCCGATTCGACATGTTGAATCGGTGTCGGAGCTTGTCGGTCAGTCGGGTCATCTGATCATTCTGATTGGCTGTTCAGCTACTGCCACCTGCTGGTACGGAAAGGAATTTTTCTTGCGCAGGCGCAGAACGGACGTGCTACTTGGCTGTCGGGCGTCGGGCGTCGAGCGTCAGTTTGGTGTGTCACTGCAACTTTGGACCCAGATGCTGCCGACGTGAGCCAACCCTGCAGCCAGCTTTCGTCAGCACTAGTTCATCGGTGTCGGCTTGGTGTCTTCAGTCCAGTGGTTGGGTTAAATGTTTGCTGGGTAATTTTATGTAACTCAACTATTGTTTAAAAATTACTGTATTGCTTGCTTAATAATTAAACAATAAACATTTATTAAATTTCTTATTAATAAATGTTCACCTTTTGATTATTATTGTTGACTCTAGCAATTATGTGTCTGATTTTTAATTTCCAACATTTTAAGCCAGCCATATAGTAATTTTTAAACAATATTTGTGTTAAATAAAATTGCTCAGCACATTGGGCAAACATTTAACCCAACCGTTGGGTAAAACAACCCAAACACTGAGTTTGTCCATTTTCAACCCAACTTGGGTTGTTTTTAACCCAGCATTTTTAGAGTGTAACATATGTGAGAATATTTTTTCTCAGGAGAATAAACTGAGAAGCAGAAGATTCTCTATTTACTCTTCATTTAATCTTGTTGCTGTCTAGGAGAAACAACTGAGATATTAAAGAGATCTCCTTTGTTATATTCTTCCTGTGGTCTGGGACTCAGGTGTGATTCAAGGCCTCTCACCTCTCACTTTGACAGTGATTAAGAGGAGAGGGAGACTTCTAGAGAAAGACAGGAGAGACAGACAGACAGAGAGTGAAAGAGCAGGAGCCAAATCCGCTTAAGCACACACTGAGAAGGGCCAACACGTCCCCTGGGACCAACTCTACTATTCAGAGCTGACCCTCAGCAGATGGGATCTGTGCATGTATGTGCATGTGTCTGAAAGAGAGACGGGGCTTAGATTTTAATGAATCCTACAGCTCTCTCTCTCTCAAACCTTTGATTAAAATGTTATTTAGATGAGACCAGGGAGAAAAAAAAAAACCCTTGAAGAGATGAAAAGGCTAGGGACTGAATCGAAATGAAAAGTCCACAGAAATAATGATGGTGTAATTGTGCATCGCTTGAATCTAGATGGATGTTTTACTGTAAATTTTAATTCCATTTTAGTTGATGGTCTCACAGTTGAAGTCAACAGTTTTGTTAAAACACTTCCACTATATAAAAATAAAATAGAATATATACAAATTTTCCTTCTACCGAAAAGTATATTTATTATAGTATGCGTGTCAATCGAAATGGGAGGTGAACGTGATAACAAGTATGCTAAAGACTGAATAGTTCACCTAAACCAGCATTTATTCTGTGAAAACAAGAGAAGACATTATGAAGAATCAACTGTTTTGTCAATGGGGTTTTGTCAATGTTTTGTTAATATTAAAGTGCACCTATTATGGCATTTGAAATGTTCCTATTTTTGTTTTGTAAGTCCCCAATAACAGGTTTAAAAGCATGCAAGGTCAAAAAAACACTTTAATTGTCTGAAACAATTGTTTGACTCAAAACGACATAGTATACATGCCAGATTAGTATGTGGAGCTGTAATTCTGCCAGAGAGATACACTAAAAACAGAGAATAAGACTTGGAGCATGTGCGTAAACCTTGCACGCTGTATGCAAACTTAAGTGAAGCTTAGAAATTTTATTTTATTTTAGTAAAGCTAATATACTCAACCTGGTCTCATGACGAAAACGTACCCGTGGGCACGTTTTCGCGAGACGCGAAATACGTACCAGTGAGTACATATCGCTGCAGTTTCGATGCGAAATGTCCACTGAGCGGCGCCAAAAGCGTGTTCCTTTTTTTTTTTTTTTTTTGCCGGAGCAAATAATAGGGTGAATGCGGTACGTTCTTATGACGTTGCTTTTTAGACGAATCGCCGCGGTTCTCGATTTGACATTTGCGCTCGGTTGCGTTTTTAAAATAAACTCCCACCGACACTACGCCTAAACCTACCCGATAGCGTTAACAAAAGCAAACGTGATGTAAAAAGCGTCCGCAAACGTTTTTCAGCTCGTTTAGATCTCTCTTTTTTTTTTGCCCCAGTCACTCGCCTTTCGTGGGATTCGTACCCAGGCAGGGGAGGGAGGGGGGAGGAGTCGACTCCTCGTCGTAAGTCCAACTCCGTATCGGCCGAGCTACCGGGCAAGCTTGGTTACGGCCAAAAAAAGCGAAACGCGTAGAGCCGGAAAGTCCAAAGTACGTTCGTTTACAAATCGGGCACTCCGGTAAGAAGCGTTTCGAAGTGGTGACATGATACTGCGCGAGGAGACGTCAAAACGAGTCTTTACGAATCCATAATCCGACCCCGGCCGTCGTCGAAACCACGTGTGAAAACGAGCAAAAGCGCTTATCGACGTTTTACCGGCCTCTAGCGTTCGTTTCTGTCGGAAACTGCAGCGAGACGTACTCGTCGGTACGTAATTTTGTGTCTCGCGAAAACGTGCCCACGGGTACGTCTCTCCTATGAGACCAGGTTGAATATACTCGGTAGCTTCTGCAGCACAAACACAAGCATGAAGTCCGCTATTGTTGTTGTTTTTGTTGCTGTTACGTGACGTAGTGATGTCTTACTAGGGTCGACACTTGGGGTGATGACATCATCGTTTCCCAAACGGATTGGCTGTACACACAAAAATGCAAGGGTATCGTTTTCAGATTTATCCACTCTGGGACCTGGTTTCAAAAAATAGCGGTTTCAGGCACCGAAAACACCGGATCCGTCTGGACGAAACGCCTATATGATACAAAATTTTTGCGTATACACCTAAACACGTCTCCGTGTGGACAAGCCCTAAAATATTTTGAACTTTTCCACTTTCGACCACTTCCAGAGTTAATTGAAAACACATTCGGCCGGATTGCTTTCGTAGTGTAAACGCTCATGTGGTTGAATGTGTTCGAACAGCCACAAAAGACCGCCTACTCTCTGCCTACTGACTAATGGTTAATCATTATGGGAAGCACGCTAGCCAGATGGGATTTAAACTTTGTTGGCTGAAGACCTAAGTTTGGTTTGAAGATGAAAAATGTACCAAGCACAGTGTTCTCTCACCATTCCTGATTACTAACACTCACCACATTCGGCCTTGCGGCAATCAGAGCAGAAACGAAAGCTGCTGCTCTCCGTGTTTTTCTGTTATCTCCGGGTCGCATTCATACGTAAAACGTGTCTCCCTTGTCTACTTGTGATCCGATCGACCAAAACGCATTCTAATACCAGATGTAAACAGGACCTCAGTGCCCTTAATGTACTACAACAGGAATCCAATTCTGCTCCAAAACAGCTAATCAAGGTCTTCAGAATTTCTAGAAACTTCCAGGTAAATGTGTTGGGGCAAGTTGGAGCTAAACTCGGCAGGACATTGGCCCTCAGGACTGGACACACCGTATTACAACAAAACTTTAACAACCATGTCAATTTGAAAGTTGAAGTTCAAGTCGAAGCCAGCAACTACACCAGGTTTCCTCAGATCTGACCCTGGAGGTCCGCTGCCCTGCAGGTTACAAACGAAACTTATACGATACAAAATTGTTGCGTATACACCTAAATGTGTCTCCGTGTGGACGAGCCCTTAAACATTTTGAACTTTTCCACTTTCGACCATTTCCAGAGGTAGTTGAAAACGCATTCGACCGGATTGCTTTCGTAGTGTAAACGCTCATGTGATTGAATGTGTTCGAACAGCCACAAAAGACTCCTACTCTCTGCCTTCTGACTAATGCTTAATCATTATGGGAAACACGCTAGCCAGATGGGATTTAAACTTTGTTGGCTGAAGACCTAAGTTTGGTTTGAAGATGAAAAATGTACCAAGCACAGTGTTTTCTCACCATTCCTGATTTCTAACACTCACCACATTCGGCCTTGCGGCAATCAGAGCTGAAACGAAAGCTGCTTCTCTCCGTGTGTTTTTCCGTTATCTCCGGTTCGCATTCATACGTAAAATGTGTCTCCCTTGTCTACTTCTGATCCGATCTACCAAAATGCATCCTAATACCAGGTGTAAACAGGACCTCAGTGTCTTTCATGTACTACAACAGGAATCCAATTCTGCTCCAAAACAGCTAATCAAGGTCTTCAGAATTTCTAGAAATTTCCAGGTAAATGTGTTGGGGCAAGTTGGAGCTAAACTCGGCAGGACATTGGCCCTCAGGACTGGACACACCGTACTACAACAAAACTTTAACAACCATGTCAATTTGAAAGTTGAAGTTCAAGTCGAAGCCAGCAACTACACCAGGTTTCCTCAGATCTGACCCTGGAGGTCCGCTGCCCTGCAGGTTACAAACTAAACGCCTATACGATACAAAATTGTTGCGTATACGCCTAAATGTGTCTCCGTGTGGACGAGCCCTTAAACATTTTGAACTTTTCCACTTTCGACCACTTCCAGAGGTAGTTGAAAACACATTCGACCGGATTACTTTCGTAGTGTAAACGCTCATGTGATTGAATGTGTTCGAACAGCCACAAAAGACTCCTACTCTCTGCCTACTGACTAATGCTTAATCATTATGGGAAACGTACAAGCCAGATGGGATTTAAACTTTGTTGGCTGAAGACCCAAGTTCGGTTTGAAGATGAAAAATGTACCAAGCACAATGTTCTCTCACCATTCCTGATTTCTAACACACACTGACCACATTCGGCCTTGCGGCAATCAGAGCAGAAATGAAAGTTGGGGCAAGTTGGAGCTAAACTCGGCAGGACATTGGCCCTCAGGACTGGACACATCGTACTACAATGAAACTTTAATGTCAATTGGAAAGTTGAAGTTTAAGTCGAAGCCAGCAACTACATCAGGTTTCCTCAAATCTGACCCCAGAGGTCCGCTGCCCTGCAGGGTTTAGCTCCAACCCCAATCAAAGCTAGCAAGCTTATTAAGATCTTCAGAGTTACTAGAAAATGACAGGTAGGTGAGTTTGATCAGGGTTTGAACTAAACTCAGGGCAGTGGGCCTACACAGATCATCCAGCCCAAATATCCAGCCACTACAGTACCTCTACCCTACATGGCAATTTCCTTTGCAGAACCTGAACCAATTCTTGGATTCATTACCTCAGAATGTGTTGCAAATATACTCCTACCAAACCTCATAAGTTCTCACTAACAGCAGCTGCTATGAACACACAGTCTGGTCCATGTGGAGATCTATTTATATAGTTATCTATCTACAGAGCTGTCGAGAGTGCTGTCCAGCATCAAGCCTGCTGATGAAACTGAGGCAACACAAGGCAATATCACAAAAGATTGAGAGCTGTTCTGAAATGCTGTTATAACACAAGAGGAGAATTAATAATGTATACAACAAGAGACAATGCATTGTGTATGCTTTAAGACACAGACACATAAAAGCAAAGGAATGAAACTAGGTCTATGAGACATCTTCATTCTTTCACACTCTCACACATTATGCTCAAAATACTGAGTGTGAGACAGACATTTTAAACACAAGCAAAACCACATCACACCTAGATCACCAAGTTTCTTTAGAGGGGCAAGACACCTCAGTCACCATTTGACAGCAACTCCCTTCCCTTTCCTGTTCCATTTACTCTTCTGATCCTCTTCCCTTTCCCTTTCCCCCTTTGCCTTTCCCCTTTCTTTTCTGGTTCCAATTCCATTTTTCCTTTCTTTCTCGTTCCCTTTCACCATTCTGCTTCCCATTCTTGTTTGCCTTTCTATTCTGTTTTCTCTTTACCTTCTCTTTCTCTTTCTTGTTCTCATTCCCTTTCAAATTTTGCTTCCCTTCCCCTTCACTTCCAACTTCACTTTCCTCTGGCTTTCTGGTTCCCCTTCTCTTTCCTCTTCCTTTCTGGTTCCCCTTCTCTTTCACGATTCTGCTGCTGCTTCCCATTCCTATTCTTGTTCTTCTTTTTATTCTGTTTTCTTGTTACCATTTCTTTGCTTTTCCTGCACCATTCCCTTTCTTATTTTGCTTCCCCTTCCTTCCACCTTCTCTTTGCTTTTCTCTTCCTTTCTGTCACTTTCCCCATCCTTTCAGGTTCCTCTTCTCTTTCACCTTCCCACTTTTTCCATCCCATTCCCATTCTTGTTTGCCTTTCTATTCTGTTTTCTCTTTACCTTCCCTTTCTCTTTCTCTTTCCCATTCCCTTTCGAATTCTGCTTCCCCTTCATTTCCACCTTCCCTTTCCTCTTCCTTTCTGGTTTTCCTTTTCTTTCACAATTCTGCTGCTGCATCCCATTCTTGTTTGTCTTGCTATTCTGTTTTCTTGTTGCCATTCTTTTTCTTTTCTGGCCCCATTCCCTTTTCCATTTCGCTTCCCCTTCCTTCCACCTTCTCTTTGCTTTTCTCTTCCTTTCTGTCACTTTCTCCATCCTTTCAGGTTCCTCTTCTCTTTCACCATGCCACTTTTTCATCCCATTCCCATTCTTGTTTGCCTTTCTATTTTGTTTTCTCTTTACCTTCCCTTTCTCTTTCTTGTTCCCATTCCCTTTCAAATTTTGCTTCCCATTTATTTCACCTTCCCTTTCCTCTTCCTTTCTGGTTTCCCTTCCCTTTCACCATTCTGCTGCTTCTTCCCATTCCCATTCTTGTTTGACTTTCTATTCTTTTTTTCTCTTTACCTTCCCTTGCCCATTTTGCTTTCCCTTCCTTTCACCTTCTTTTTGCTTTCCTCTTTCCTTCTGTCACTATCTGTCCCATCCTTTCAGGTTCCCCTTCTCTTTCACCATCCCACTTTTTCAATCCATTCCCATTCTTGCAGTTTGACTTTCCATTTTGTTTTCTATTTACCTTCACTTTCCCTTTCTTGTTCCCCTTCCCCTTCCTATTCTGCTTTCTTTTCTCTTTGCGATTCTTTCTTTCTTTCTTTAAATGACCACTGTGAATTTGGGCTGGGGTGAGTCTCAGAACTTTGAATAATTTTTCACTTCTTCTCTTGTGCAGAACTGAGAACATGAGTGATGGAGGTGTGAACAAAGGATCAGCAGATATTACAAACAGATCAAGTGCTAATTAAACCAAAGACAGTGTGTCTGAAACCTTTGAGTAATTCTGTTACTCACACAACAAATGCTATACAAGTTTTCACTTCAATGACATCTGTTAGTCAGATGAAGGAACATTTTTTATCTACAGTTTGTGTATTTTCATGTGAGGAAAGGAAGATGTTTTAGTATACTGTCTGATGGATTAGACTAGATTAGACTGCATGGTTTTGAATTTTATGTAGAAATTTTAGGGCAATGAACTCAATTTCAGTAAAAAAAAAAGAAGGTGCAAATCAGTAATAGCTCTCTTATTTTTTATAGTAATAAGTAATCTTAAATTAATTTAAAAACAATTCTTTTCACAGTTTAAGACAGCAGAGGTAAACAATTAGAACAAGTGAAAAAGAATATCTGTGTTTGTCCTTCATTATTCATCTGCTTCTTTCTCCCTGTTGTTTTAAAAAGCTGTATCCTTCATCTGTCTGCAATCTCTCCGAGCTGTGCTTTTCATCACATGCTTAACAAACCATGTCCTCATTGGTGCTGTCACCACCCCACCCCCAACACACACTCACACCAGCTCGCCAAGTCTATAGGGACTACAGATAATAAAAGGTGTGTGTTCATATATGGAAAACATGTGTTCCCTTTCGTGGGAACTATAGACGCTACGTCAGTTGACGTGATGGGAACCTTCTGCATTTTTGTGTTCGTGAAGCACCACTGTATCCAACCAATGAGAGAGAACGTGACGTCATAGGCGGGCGACGTCGCGGACTATAAAGCACGCCCGGAAACAGAGAACGCTAGCTTCTGTTGTCTTCAGTAAGCGCTATCTGTATCTTGTCTGTCTTATTTACTGTTGTTTGTCTCGCAAAAGTGATCTCTTCGTCTGAGGACAAGAGTTTCCAAGCACAAAATTCACAAAGTATATATAATGACGGAACGATTCACCAAGTGTGTGCCTCCCTGTCCGCGATTCATCGTGGTGGGGGACACACATGAGATGTGTGTGAAGTGCCTGGGGGTTGAGCACGCACAGGCAGCTCTCGAGGGGGCTGTCTGTGTGCACTGTGAGAGGCTCACTCTCAGGACGCTTCGCTCACGCCGGGCGCTCTTCGAGGAGGGCGCCGCGGCGAGTGTTCCCCGCGGGTCTGGTCCCGCTGCTGCCGAGGCACAGCGTAGACTGCACTCGTGGGGTTCACAGATGGATCTAGCAGGGGGGGGGGGAGACGGGCTTTGCCTTATCGCTCCCCTTACCTGCTAGATCTAGTGTCTCTCCTTTGGTGGCGGAAGCAAGCGCTGTGGTTTCTTCCCCCCGAAGAGAGGCACTGATACTGAATGTGTCTTCCTTCGAGGAGGTTGATATTGAGGCATATTATGGCGAGAAACAGCAGTGAAATGGGAGTGCGCCCAGGCAGCTCTCGAGGGAGCCGCCTGTGTTCACTGTAAAAACTCACTCTCAGGACACTGTTCCAGTGTTCCCCGCGGATCGGGTCCCGCTTCTGCTGAGGCAGGGCGGAGGCTCCGTTCGTGGGGTTCACAAATGGATCTGACAGAGGGGTTAGAGACGGGCGCCGCCTTTTCTCTGCCCTCACCTGCCAGGTTCAGTGCCGTCTCTCAGGTGGAAGCACGCTCTGCGGTTTCTTCCCCCGGGTTGAGGCACCGATACTCGCATGTCCAGCTCTGAGGAGGTGGATATTGTGATATCGATCTGAGGATCGGCACTTCACAGTCACACACATATCGTGTTTCAAAATCACACGTTTATAACAAATCAATCGTGAACAGCAGTTTGAATTCTCCCCTGTGCTACACTACAAAGCGAGTTGGGATATACACGATTTATGTGTCGTTTGTTGGGAGTGGAGCTTGCACGTCAACTCACAACTGACAGTGACAGTGTTCATTCACAAAAATGTCCCGAAGAAAAGTATGCACTAGCGGGAGTTTTGTAGCTCCACTCCTGTTGGCTTTATTCTCGAGGGAATAAAAGTCTAACACAAAGCTCGAATCTCGCGTTGCCGAGGCAGCGCGTGGATTGGGTTTTCATTAAAGAATTTAGCTCAGATCTCGCGCTTGCCGAGGCAGCGCGTGGATTGGGTTTTCATTAAAGAATTTAGCTCAGATCTCGCGCTTGCCGAGGCAGCGCGTGGATTGGGTTTTCATTGTAGAATATATGGCTCGGATCTCGCGTTGCCGAGGCAGCGCGTAGATTAAGTCTGCAAGAATGAATATACGGCTCGGGTCTTGCGTTTGCCGAGGCTGCGCATATATCTCGTGTCCGTAATTATGCATGTGTGTGTGTGTGTGTATATATGTATATATTAAGGGATCTGAGTAGACGGGAGTTCCCTTTCTCTCTTTCCCTAAAATACCTTGCGAATTATTACGAGCTATAATTCTTTTTTGTATTCTAAATATATTCAGTCTGTTCAAAAATATATATTTATATAAGAACTGGCTGCATTTAATTTGAGGATTAAATGAAATATGGAATACATTAAATTCTGAGGAATTTAAAAGAAAATAAAGGAGACCGTTCTGCCAACCCTGCCACCTCGTGTGCTTCAGGGCGCAGTGGTTTCCAGTGTTCCTCTAAGAAAGAGGAGGATTGTAGAGCGGTCAGTTCAGATGTTCCCTGCCGGTTCGCCGTTTCAGGGCACTGGTCTGACCGTGCATCCAAAGAAAGTGTCGCCGCCCTTGGTCCCCCGCAGAAAGCTTGGGGACAGGGACAGGCGACACAGCCGAAGTCTTTGTGGGGTAACACAGATCTGCGGACTGTAATTATCACCAAGAAGGCTTCGAAGAGGTCCTGATGCCAGTGGCGCGGGACATTGGAGGGCAGCCCCTCCAGAGAAGGTTGGGTATTAAAATACTTGGTACCCATCCCTCTTTGGCGCCCTCAGGGGGCCGTTCTGCTAACCCTGCCACCCAGTGTGCTTCAGGGCGCAGCGGTCTCCACCGATCCTCCGAGGAGGGTCGGTCAGCGCTCGATTCGTTTGTCTGCCGGTGCGCCGCGTCAGATAAACGAGCCAAGTGCTCAAAAAACACCAGAGACCAGTCTCGAGGGACTGGTTCCCTTAGTAGAATATTTGGCAGAATGGAAATGTCTCCCAAACATCTCGAAATGGGTGCTGCTCATGATAGAACAGGGTTACAGAATTCAGTTCGGTTCTCCACCGCCCAAGTTCAACGGAGTTCTTCCCACAGTGGTAGCTCCAGAGCAGTCTCTGGTGATGGAACAAGAGGTTACGACGCTTTTGCAAAAAGGAGCTATAGAAAGGGTTCCTCCTCCCAGCAAAATGTCGGGCTTTTACAGCCGCTACTTCATTGTTCCAAAGAAGGATGGAGGGTTGCGTCCGATCATAGATTTACGTGTGTTAAATCGATCGGTAAAGAAGTTGAAGTTCAAAATGCTTACACTCAAACAGATTATCCCTCAGATCAGGTCCGAGGACTGGTTTGTGGCAATAGATTTAAAAGACGCATACTTCCATGTATCCATCCATCCTTCTCACAGGAAGTTCCTCAGGTTTGCTTTCGGGGGCGAAGCTTACCAATACAGGGTTCTTCCTTTCGGCCTATCTCTATCACCCCGCACGTTCACGAAGTGCGTGGATGCTGCTCTGGCTCCGCTGAGACTCCAGGGCATCCGCGTACTGAACTATATCGACGATTGGTTGATATTAGCTCAAACGGAACGTCTGGCAGTTCAACATCGAGATGTTGTTCTGTCGCACATGAAAAGGCTTGGGTTGAGGCTCAATGCCAAAAAGAGTGTGCTGGTCCCGAGTCAGGTTGCAAACTACCTAGGTGTAATCTGGGATTCCACCACGATGCAGGCGCAATTGACCCCTGCTCGTGTGAATTCCATTCTCGGGGCCGTGAAAGGGGTGAAGTTGGGCCAGTCACTCACTGTAAAACAGTTTCAGAGACTGTTGGGTCTGATGGCAGCTGCGTCCAACGTTATTACTATTGGCCTTCTGTACATGAGACCCTTACAGTGGTGGCTCAGGACCAAGGGGTTTTCTCCGAGGGGAAATCCTTTTCGCATGATCAAAGTCACGCGGCGATGCCTTCGTGCTCTGGTCATGTGCAAAAAGCCTTGGTTCCTGTCCCAGGGACCCGTGTTGGGGACTTCTCGTCGTCGCGTAATGCTAACGACAGATGCTTCCCTCACGGGCTGGGGGGCGATCATGAGTGGTCGCTCAGCTCAGGGTCTTTGGGAGGACCATCAGCTCTCCTGGCACATAAATCGGCTGGAGATGATGGCGGTTTTTTTTTGCAGTAAAATACTTCCTCCCAGACCTGAGGGCATTAAAATGTGGCAGACGCCCTGTCGAGGCAGGGGCCGAGGCCCGGGGAATGGAGTCTCCACACTGAGGTGTGGAGCTCAATTTGGAAAACTTCGGTCGAGCTGGAATCGACCTATTTGCTTCAGGGGAATCAACCCAGTGTCCACTGTGGTTCTCCCTATCTCATTCAGCACCATTGGGTCTGGATGCCATGGTACAGACGTGGCCGAGGCTGCGTCTGTATGCATTTCCCCGTTCGCTCTGCTCCCGGGAGTTCTGGAGAAAGTACGCCAGGTAGGGGTCAGTCTAATATTCATAGCCCTGTACTGGCCAACCAAAATATGGTTCTCAGACCTAGTGTCACTTCTAGATGGCTCCCTGATGGAGCTTCCTCTCAGGCAGGACCTCCTGTCTCAAGCGGGCGGCATGATAATTCATCCACGCCCAGAACTACGGAGACTGTGGGCCTGGCCTCTGAGGGGGCCAGGCTCATAGATGCTGGTCTCCCAACTGAGGTTGTGGAGACCATACTCCACTCCAGAGCTCCCTCCACGTTATGGGTCCCCGAGTCAAGGGGGCCCAGCTTCCAAGCAAAGAATGAGCAAGTGGGTGGTTGAGGCCATCACACTTTCTTATAGAGCCTTAGGGCTCCCGTGTCCTTTGAATGTTAGGGCACACTCAACAAGAGGTATGGCGGCATCAACAGCTCATAGGTCAGGGGTTTCCCTGGCTGATATTTGTGGCGCTGCCGGATGGTCATCCCAGCACACTTTTATCAGATTTTATGACCTAAATGTGAGTAGTACTCCGGGTGCTTTGGTGCTACAAGATGGCAGCCAGGCACTCGGAGGCACGGCATAGTTGGGACAGCGTTCCCATCACGTCAACTGACGTAGCGTCTATAGTTCCCACGAAAGGGAACGTCTTGGGTTACGAGTGTAACCCTTGTTCCCTGAGTAAGGGAACGAGACGCTACGTCGCGTTGCCGTACCTCCTGCATGCCTGGAGCGCTTCCTTCAGACATATCACAGAAGCTAGCGTTCTCTGTTTCCGGGCGTGCTTTATAGTCCGCGACGTCGCCCGCCTATGACGTCACGTTCTCTCTCATTGGTTGGATACAGTGGTGCTTCACGAACACAAAAATGCAGAAGGTTCCCATCACGTCAACTGACGTAGCGTCTCGTTCCCTTACTCAGGGAACAAGGGTTACACTCGTAACCCAAGACGTTTTTCTTATTTATGTGTGTTCTAGTAAATAAGTCATTTATTTGGTAATATCTTGGTAATTTAGAAGCCATTTAAAGGCTTTGACTGTGCGATTGTGTTATATTGTGGTGCTTCAATCAATACTATTGCATCCATTTGGCATTCAAGACTACTGTAAATCCATTAAAGACAGATCACATGACCTTAGACAAGCCAATGAACTGTCAGAGTCCATTCTATTTGCTTGTGTATTCCAACAAGATAACTTTTATAGATATACATATTCACACAAAGTTTTTCTCTCAAATATTATGACATCTTCTTGCACTACACAGATTTCTGTCCAAACAAATGTCCCTCCCCTTAATATCACTTAAAACCCGAATAACAAGTGGCATGGTTCATGGCTGTGACATGATACACCGCATCCAAAATTTCAGTTTCAAAAGGAAATATAGTAACATAGCTCATCTAACGATTTATGGGTTCTTTAAATTAAATATCGAAAACAAATGAATTATGTCCATGCTGAATTGAAATGATTAAGATGTGCATGAGCACATTTATGGGAAGGAATAAAATAACCCTGTGTACGAGTAATGAATTTACATCATTTCAAAGGCATTCCAACATTCCTGAATAATGTCTCTCCAGAAGTGAGAGACAGGAAAATATCTGGCCGAAAAATGACATCAATTCCCCCCCCCAATTTAAAAAAGAAGTCCATAATGAATTGCTGTCTTAGGAAGGAAATCTCACCTCTGATTATTCACTGTGGAAACGGTTGTGTTTTCTCAGCATTGCCCTGCTGTTTTCTCAGTGCATATTTGAGCTGAGAAAACACATATTCTTTGTTTCCAAGGAGACAGGGATGAGAAAAAAAAAGAACTATTTGTCTGCTGTCAAAGAAACCACAGCATCTCCAGAGCACATGTTCTAGAGTCAGAAAAGAGAGAAACTAGTGTGTCTGCAGTTTCTATCCTCATTGAATACAGAATAGAGCAGGGATAATTGCAAAATTTTTTGTTTTTGCTCATTAATTAAAAAATGTTAAGCTTAAAGGTAGGGTAAGCAATTTTGGAGAGGCTAGCAATAGCAAGCTAGCTTTGAAAGCATGAGATCCCACCCTCCCTTCAGAGTGTCTCCAAAACCACGCCTCCTCCAAAACACATGAACGCTTACAGCAGGTAGCAAACAAAAGCGTCACGTTAAACTACCTCATGTCTCAAAGCACATAATATTACATTAATAATGAATGTAAGCAAATTACAGAGCTCTTAGTTGTACCACCTGACTGCTACAGATTTATTTCGGCATTGATAGCGTTGCCATAAAAATTAGACTGAGGACGTGAACAGCTTCGGGTAAAACATCACGGGTTTCCATCTCATAAATACAGTATGTCATGATCACTAGTGAGAGTGCCCTATCAGCCACTAGAGGGCACTCCATTCCGGACTCTTGTTTTCACCCCTTGGACTTCATTACCCATAACACACTTCCCGGACAATTATCCCATGTCATTACACCCAGCTGTTTTGTGTTTCCTCATCAGTGTCTGTCTATTTATTCCCTGTTTGTTTTTGCTTTAGTCATGGAGTTTTCAGTTCATATTTCCTGGTTTCGTGTGTGTTTCTTGTTCCCTGTTTTTCACTGTTTTTGTATGGACTGCTTATTTGGATTTTGACCTTTGCCTGTCTTGGACTACGACTTTGGATTACCCATTAAACTACACCTGCATTTGGATCTGTCTCTTGTCTCTGTGATTGTAACGTGACAGAAAACTCCATCACTTTAGGATCCAGCAGGATGGGGATTCGAATCACTCCTCCAACCACTGTGAAGGAACGGATGGCTCGCCTGAGCAATTTAACCACCCTGCGGCAACAGGGCAATAAGGTGGGTGGTTTGGCACAAATGTTTTGGACCCTGGCGGTAGGGTTAGGTTATAATGATGTGGTCTTAATGGACCTTTTCAATAATTGTCTGGATGACTCGTTGCCGCCGTGGGAGATGGATGGACTGGGTGACCTGGATTTTTGGGGGTTCGTCCACTACTTCGAATGTCGGGGTAGGGGGGCCTCACCGAGTCTACCAGGCAGTGTACATGCTCCAGCCCATGAATCCGTTCCAGAAGTCACAGGGGAGGTGGGCACTGAGCCTCTGCTTCACCCCGGTAAAAGGAGGAGGAGGAGAAGGAGGAAGGCTCCCTTCTTCCTTCAAGACCCGGAGCCCGCTCCAGCCAGTGAGTCCACTCCAGAGCCCGCTCCAGCCAGTGAGTCCACTCCAGAGCCCGCTCCAGCCAGTGAGTCCACTCCAGAGCCCGCTCCAGCCAGTAAGTCCTCTCCAGCCAGTGAGTCCGCTCCAGCCAGTGAGTCCGCTCCAGAGCCCGCTCCAGTCAGTGAGTCCGCTCCAGAGCCCGCTCCAGTCAGTGAGCCCCAGTCAGAGAGCCCGCTCCAGCCAGTGAGTCTGCTCCAGCCAGTGAGTCCGCTCCAGCGCCACTGCCTCACCCTCATAAGCGGAGGAAGAGGAGGAGAAGGGCTTCCTCCGTCCTTCAAGGCCTGGAGACCACTCTAGTGGTTGTTTGTTGTTTTCCCAAACTCCTTGCCCTGCCGCCGCCAACGAAGCGCCTTGCCCTGCCGCCGCCAACGAAGCGCCTTGCCCTGCCGCCGCCAACGAAGCGCCTGGCCCTGCCGCCGCCAACGAAGCGCTTGCCCCTGCCGCCGCCAACTAAGTTCCTTGCCCTGCCGCTGCCGTCAGAGCAGCCCGAGCCCGCTGCCGCCCCAGAGCTGCCCGCACTCCCTGATATGGCCACAGAGCACCCTTGGTCAGCCCTGCCGCCGCCGCCCAGGCCTTCTGCCCTGCCGCCTCTGCCCAGGCCGCCTGAACCATTGAGACCCGCTTGGTCTGTTCCTCCAGCACCGCCCTGGCACTCAGCCAGGAATTCAGTTCTGCCAGTGCCCGCCTGGTCAGTTCCGCCAGTGCCGCCCTGGCAATCAGCCAGGAATCCAGACCTGCGGGAACCCGCCTGGTCAGTTCCTCCAGCGCCGCCCTGGCATTCAGCCAGAACCACGACTTTCATTCTGGACCTGGCCCGCCATCCCTCCTCCTGATCATCCTCCTGTCCACCTCCCTCCTGAGTTTTTTATGTTTTTGTTTTTTGTCTGGTGGAGCGTCTGGTAGCCGCTCCTTTGAGGGGGGGGTAATGTCATGATCACTAGTGAGAGTGCCCTATCAGCCACTAGAGGGCACTCCATTCCGGACTCTTGTTTTCACCCCTTGGACTTCATTACCCATAACACACTTCCCAGACAATTATCCCATGTCATTACACCCAGCTGTTTTGTGTTTCCTCATCAGTGTCTGTCTATTTATTCCCTGTTTGTTTTTGCTTTAGTCATGGAGTTTTCAGTTCATATTTCCTGGTTTCGTGTGTGTTTCTTGTTCCCTGTTTTTCACTGTTTTTGTATGGACTGCTTATTTGGATTTTGACCTTTGCCTGTCTTGGACTATGACTTTGGATTACCCATTAAACTCCACCTGCATTTGGATCTGTCTCTTGTCTCTGTGATTGTAACGTGACACAGTAGTTATGGAATAGGGCTGCACGATTTATCGCGATTAAACAGCACGCGATTTGGCAAAGGCTGCGATTATTTTATACGCAGCTTGTCAGAGCTGTATGGCTCTGTGATCAGTAGTAAATGCTTCTCCATCTGAAAGCCAGAGGGCGCTTTCACGCAGAAACTCTAAATATGCCCTGCCGCAGAAGTAGATAACACGCGTCATATCGCTAATTGAAATGCTTTGATTAAACATGACTAATAAACACATATGACTGCCTTATTCTGTGTAAGAAGCCACATCATCTCACAGAAGGATGCTCAACTGTCGTCATGAAGTGAGTTTGGAGTAAAAACATATTAAACGTTGTCTTTTGTTAAACAAGATGTTAGCAGAGATTGAGTCAACTAGATCATCCATCGTGAAGGCCTCATCGACACGACAGCCAGTAGCACAGTTCCTCAACAAACCGTCCATACCGGCGTGATGCATACGATCCTCAACTGGATGGAACTGAAATAAAAACTTTGATTGGTGCGATCCTATCAGACTTATGATAGCAACCTGATTCGTAACAAAGCACTGTTCGCCAGAGGAGAACTGGCCCCCTGACTAAGCCTGGTTTCTCCCAAGGTTTTTTTCTCCATTTTAACACCTATTTGCCACTTGTTTGCCACCTGTTTGCCGCCTGATGTCACCTGATGGAGTTTGGGTTCCTTGCCGCTGTCGCCTTTGGCTTGCTTAGTTGGGGACACTTGATATTTGACTTGACATTTGATATTCAACAGTATTCTTGACATTTAATCAACAGTGCTTCTGATCTGCCTGCATTGACACTATTCTTTAAGAGCTGCTGTGCAGCCAAATTATATACCAGTTATCAATGTAAAGCTGCTTTGACACAATCTGCATTGTAAAAAGCACTATATAAATAAAGGTGACTTGACTTGACTTGACTTAATAAATGCTTCTCATGTCTGGAAAGATGTTTGACGCATGTTGCTTTTTCAAATGTACATTATAAGCGACTCAAACTCGTGGTGCTTTCAGATGGATTAGGATTTGGAGCCAAATCATGTTTAAGTTCAATGTTATTTTTAGTATCGTGCAATAAATCGCTAGTATGGAAATAGATATGTTGACAAGCAAGTAGGAAATCGTATCATTGCATTCGGACCAAATGCAATATAGACAGACATTTTTTGGCCCTGAGATTTCCACAGAAGATATATGTACATTGCTTAATATTTAGACCACTTCTTTTATGAATTGCTATCAGAATGTGAAGAGAGTTTCAACCAGTATAACAAAAAGTGTTTATGAAAAATATTGCCTACCCTACCTTTAAAGGGGCTGTATGTAGAATTCAGAAACCCTTGTTATTAGTGACACCGGTGGCCATCAATTGAACTGCAGTCAGCAACTTGCTCGTGCTTGCACTCTTACGCTGCATTCACATGGGGCATCGGCATCAACACTTGACAGAGGGCATGTCTGAAGCCTGGTGCTGACGTGACCATCATAGTGACAACAGCCAATCACATCACTTTCCGGTGTTACATGAATGCAATTGTCTAGTGTCTGTGCTAAGGTTTTTTGCATAAGGCGATCTGATTGGCTGACGCATGCGTTGGCGCTTGAAAACTTGAGAAAGTCAGTTCGGCAACGCATGACGTCACCCATTCAAAGTAAACGAGAAGCGTTAACGCAGACGCCCCGTGTGAATGCACCGTTACACGGAAAACATACACGCGTAACATACTCACGGCGAAGCTCTCTTTCGTTCTTTGCTTAGAAGTAAAAAAAAGCTGGAAATACCTTTGCAGCATGTACTACTGTTAACAAACATCCCGACGCCATCCACGCTGCTGAGAGCAACGTTTAGATGAATAGGTGAATATATGCTGCGCTCTTTCCTCTCAATAAAAAAATAATCATAGAACAAAAATTGCGGTGAGAAAACAGCAGTTAGGAAACATCTGATCATAGTGATGTGGATATGTTTGCGCCAGCTCTGCAATTCACCGGGTGGCATCAAACACTGAATATAAAGTATGTTTGAGAGTATATACTATATATAGTTCTATGTGGGACTATAGTTTGAATTAATCCCTTTTCTTTGCATGACAGATTGACAGTACAGTACAGAATGGCTCTTTTGATATTATCTTCAACTTAAGCAATCATTTTCTGAGCCATTCAATGGAAGAGAGGCTCACAGGAGCGAAAACATCAAATCCTTTTGATTTTACCGGGGAAAACATCCCGAGTCCTTCACATAAAAATCAGTCTACACTACAGGCTTTCATAGACGACCTAGGTCTTGTTTTTAAAGTTTTTTTACAAGCTGTTCACACATTGGCAATAAAAAAGCAATTAATGCATGTAAATTCTTACATACAGCTCATTTAAACACCAAACCTGCCATAACTCGTGTATTTTATGTGTAAATACTAAAGTTAGTCAAAACACAACATCCTCAAACAATTTAGAAAGATTTATTTATTTAGACAAAGCAGGTCCCAAAAGAACCCTAAAACATGTAACTTGAAAATGTAGCAGAGAATTTTCCATAATGATCCTGTTTGTCATTGGATGCAAAATTAATTTCGAGATTAGACTGACTAATTTATTATGAGTACAAGGCCTGTTTGAAAAGGAAATGAAACTGCCACTTTTCTATTTAAAGCATTAACAAACAACATGATGTTGTTGAGATTTCAGATGAAGTCATAAGCAATGAGGTTTGATTGTGGGTTTCAACAATCTCAAGTGACCTCATAAATCATTGACCCTGGTCGATGCAGACTCCAGATCTCTTTCTCCTCCTCCTTAATGTGACAGACATATGAAACCCAACCCCTGAAGCACGCGTCCGTGTATCCCCGGGGACCAATTTAAAAGGCACACGCGTTTGCTGCCTGGCCTCTTCCTTTTATTTCAAAAGGAATCCTGTGCTTAATGCCAACGGTTGCCAAGGTGACAGTGATGCCACCATCTGTCACACAGCCTATTCAGTGCAGCCCGGCACCATTTCTCTTTAATGAAGGAGTGATGTGTATTTATTAATTATGCAATGATAAAAAAAACAGAATTGCAGTTCATACCTACAGCATACTGACATGAAAAACTGCTGTTTTGTATTGTTTCTCAGGATTTTTACACTTTTTGACTAGTGAATTTCAATATATATGTTTTTTTTATTATTTTATTTTATATATTTTGCTTACAAAAAGCCTTTTTAGCCTGATATTTTAGGGGTTAAACTTTGTGTTTCTGTATTATCCATCTTAAGAGGAATTTAATGAGGCACAAAATGATCTACTACAACACTCTTAAAACAGATGTGTTAAAAACAACACAACTTGTATTATATCTTAACACACCTGTGTGTCTAGTTAAGGACAACACATTTTGTGTTACTTTTAACTCAACCATGTGTTATTCCTGCTCATTTTCTACACACTAATGTGTTATATTTACACAATGTGATACACAAAATAACACAAAATGTGTCATAAAAAAATAACACAAAAAATGTGTTATTAATTAACATCTTTTTTGAGAGTGAAATAAATGTATTCATTAAGAAACGCAGAAACGTCAAACATGATAGCAACACTCTTAAAAAAAACACAGTTTAAGAGCTTTTATTATTTATTCAGCTGTAAATAAAATACCACTAAGAACGCAGCTCTCAAATTAAGTGCACGGGTGATGGTGTAAAGAGCGCTGTCGCCCCCTGTCTGCCGGGAGCCTGAGGCTTCATGAGAACAGGGTACAAAGTGTCTTTCTTTCTCTGTATATTTTTCTCAACGAGGGACAAAAATCGCGTTTAAAAATTTAAATTAGGAAAAACGACAAAATGTATGGAGAAACAAAATTAAAAATCAACATTATGATGGCTCTTATAAAATAATAACAATAGTATAATAAAAATAACAATACCTGAAATGATTACAATACATAAAATAACAAAAGTATAATAAATTACGAAAAAGGCAAACATTTCTTGTTCCCAATTACAAGGAAAACACATGAAAAGGAAATATATCAAAAAATGCTGGCTCTTACAATGACAAAATAAAAAAAAATAAAAAAGTCAAAATATAAAAACATTTCAAATATAGGCTATTAATAATTATAAAACGTATGGGGGAAAATGCACACACTTCTAACCTAAAATAGAACACATTTACCATTAGTTTAATTAACATAAAATGTTAATAATATTAAATTAACTTCCAATCTGATGTAATTACAGCTTCAGTTGAATGATTAGATCTGTCCATATATTAATGCCCTTTACATTAAAGTCCCCACCTTCCAGTTTGAGCACTTTAAGCTCAGTCTCAGTGTCCTTTTTTAATGGTGGTCCCGAATTTAATAAATCTTTGAATCGATCAGCCAGTACATTAAACGTCACTGTCTCGTCTGACGTCGGCGCCCAAACGCTCTCCAAGACGTCATACTCCAAACAGGACGCCCAGTGTTTCAAAACACCCCAATATGCCTGTTTAAACTCTGGAGACTGTCGGGAGAGGACAGTACAAACCCCGGGGGACAGCGTTTTGCACAGTTTACTCAAACATCCATCGTTATCTCGAAGCCAGTCGAGGATAAAGTTCTGAGTGACAGCGTTCGATTCGTCATTACTGGAGAGGAGCGCGGCTGCTATGATGTCATAAAGGCTTTCGATTTTTCCCGCGCTGTCACGAAGGATGGAATCCAGCACTGTTCTCGCATACTCGTCATTGCCAGAACGAGTTAATAAAGAGTTTAAGAGTTTCCCGAGCAGTTTTCCCCTCACTTCTGCTTCAACCTGTAACCCAGCATGAGTATTCCTGTCCAACGTGCAGCATAACAGATTAAACGCAGATCTGCATGTAATAAAGCTGCTTTGATCAATCTGGAATTCCTGTGCAGCAGTTTTGGGATCTGGACAAAGCATTTGTACAACGGAGTTCGGCGCGTAAGGGTTTCTGAGTAAATGAACGAGCAGTTTGTGCCGACACTGAGCCAGGTCAGAGAACATGACTGGAGAGTACGACGGGAGAGAGTCCTGCAGGCGCTGGTTGGTGTCATTCAGACCGGACTCCAGTGCGGATCGAACCGTAGGGTTTGACTGGAAGCGGGAGTGGAGCTGCTCGCAGTACTCCGCCCACTGAAACGACCGCTGAACGGTGTGATGGTCCCATTCACGCGCGCGGTCCGTCTGAGACACGGCCAGTAACTCCAGTATGTTCTTCAGGTGCCTGAGCAACGCCTCCATGAAACTCCTTTCACTGTTCTTCTAGCATTTACTGCACATAAACAAGTCAACACGCGCACGGAATGAACTTCTAATTCAGCCAGCGTGCTTCGTTCTCGATTCGCTATTGGTGGAGGACGCGCACGACGTCACTTTTTTTTTCCCGCGGTACTGAACTTCCGTGATAGTTTTTCAAAATAAAAGTTGCAAATTTGGTTAACTCGGTCATTCAAACAACCTAAGTTTAGTTTGAAATTATATGTAATATATATTTTGTGACGCAAAACGATCTATAGCAGAAATTTGATAAATCTCTAGTTGAAACGTATAAATAGATTATAATTTAAAAAAAATATTTTTGTAGCCTATTTTATTTTAAATGTTGTATTGTTTTGTATCTATATTATAAATACATATTTTTTTCTTTTTGAGTTTTGTATTGTATTTGTATTTTTTCCGGTCAGTTAACTTTTTTCTCTCTACTGTGGCTCGTTTTATGCCCCTCTCATGCAGCTCCGTGATTCACAGTCGCGCTGATGAAGAAAGACGCGTCGCGTCGCGTCTCTCAGGGAGGCGGTGAGATGAGCGCACTTTGAACTGAGACCCGCAATGACAGTCGGCTCTTTGAGGCTCAGTGTCATGGTAAACAGACTGAGGAGCCTGTGCGTGAGAAAAGCATGAATTCATTGGAAACGAGAGTCGACTGTTGAAGAACCGACTGCAGGCAGTGCATTCTGGAGGGTGAGTGTATGTTTTTCGAGAAAGAGAAATGTTTCTTTTAGAGGATATAGATAGATAGATAGATAGATAGATAGATAGATAGATAGATAGATAGATAGATAGATAGATAGATAGATAGAATTACATATTGTACTGTAAAAAAAAATTCTTAACAAATAAAACGTTAACAAAAAGTTCCTTCAGCATGCTTTTTGGAGGAATGCATCTAGACTTTAGATGTCTACACATTGTAGTCTGTTTTTGTGGTTACTCTTTAAGTGTTAAAAATAGTTCATGAAAGCACTAGCAGCTTTGAAATATTACTACAGTCATAAAATGTCAAGCATGCCCACTTGAAAACAGAAAATAACAGTTTTTCTCCTCAGTTTTTTTGCTATTAGACTGCAGAAGGTATTTGAGTTTTTCTCTCATAAATGAGCGGCCTCAGTTAAATGGGTTATTGTGCATTTAAAACTAACAGTTAAAGTGTGTAAAAGCCTGTAAATATAATTAAAGCCAGTCTGATGCATCAAGCATTAAGTAATGGGATTGTGCAGACAACTAGACTGAATAACCAAACTGGGAAATGAAATAGACTTTAAACTTAACTTGCATGCAAAAGGTTGAATTCAGGTTGAATTTAGAAAATGTGATAATATGACTACTGCATAGAGATGAAAAAAGCCCTCTGTGTGTGTGTGATTTACCCTTCACAGTCCTTTAAGGACCGAGTACAATGCGTGTTTTGTGCTTGATGAACATGACACAGCATTGAAGCTCAAATAACTGCAACAGAATCAGATATGCCAGCTGGAGTATTATCACTTATATTTCTTCATTAGTCAAGGTCAGTGTATGGTTTAGAGATGGGAAATTCACGCAATCTATGGGAGACACATATTGTCTTTATATCACTCCACTGTTGCACCTTCAATTTAAACTCATCTGTTTGCTAGAAAAACATTGACTGAAAGAACATTATGTTATTCAATATAATAGTCCCACTAAAGGTTTGTCTGTCACACTGTACACTGACCTTTGGTTTCGACCATATGTGCCCAATATGTATGTTTATATGTGTGGTGATGAATGTAGTGTAAATGTCCTCTCCATCTGTGAACTGTGCTGACTTGTATTTGCCGAGCATCTGTTTCAAGGTGGTGATCATGCAGTTGTGTGAACGTCTAATGTCAGCAAATGGTGAGCAGTCTTTGAGAAGAGAGAGAGAGATTTTAATGAATGCTTGTCTGTTTAATTAAGTCACTTTTCTGAGGAAGATCTGTGTGGTACTTGTTCATACAAAACCTGACGCTATAATGCTATGTTTAATGGTCAGTGGCAAATAAGAGAGATTGTGATAAAGAAAAGGAAAAATCTTTTATATGTCTAATTATATGTTTTAAGGTAAAAGTGTCAATTACTTAATAATTAATAAATATTAAGTTTTTAAGGAGTCACACCACATGACACATATATATTTATATGGTGTTTGTACTTTGTTGGCTATAATAAATGATTCACGAGCATGCAGAGCTCACACTGAACAAACTCTGGCTTAATTTAAACACAGCTTTGCCATTGTGTTCACATGCTCAACAAACATGTTTGTGATTGGCTACAGTGCTCAACGCTGAAAAAACACATTGTAAATAGAAACCTTTGACGCACTCTCTTTCTCTCTCTATACTGTGTGTGTGTGGTTGCTCAACTGTGTTCTGAGTGATTTTTATATGTTCTAGCTTACCGATTATGTCAAAATACCTAAGTCTGAGTGTACATTTACTTGACAACGATGTACTACAAACCTTAATTTTACAGTTTACTGCACTTTAATATTCTTCTCATTATTTTCCTATAGCGGCAAATAAATCGGAAATCTCACACATTCACAGAAAACACCTTACTTCCACGTTGACAAATAAGGGGGATAGACTAAACACAAAATACGCATGTGCATGCTGTCACCATTTTCACACATTTGTGTTTTTGCAGTTTACATGGAGATGACAACGGTATCGTTTTTAAAAGTTTGTTTTCAGGCCACCAAACGTTGTTGTTGTGTAAATGAATGGTAAAATGCATTAAAAAGTTTTCAGTTTTTAGTTGAAAACGGTGTCATGTAAACAGCCCCTAAGAATCTGGATCTCTATTTATCACTTGGCTTCCTCCTTTAGTCTAAAAGTGATGATACAACAGGGGCAACTTTTTAAGCAATGTTGCTGGGCAATGTTGCCGTCAACGGGCAACCTGGTGAGACACAGGGCAACTAATTAGGGTAACTAATCAGAGAGGAGCAGATCTATTGCCAACCCAATACATACTTTATTATAAACAGACGCTTTTCTTCAAAGCGACTTACAAATGAGAATATTAGAAGCAATCAAATCAACATGAGTACAACAGTATGTTAGTGCTATGTCAAGTCACAGTTTAATCAGTAAAGTGCTCGTAGCAAGGTTTTTTTTTTTTTTAAATACACAAATAGATGGAAAAAGAGTAGAAATAGAAGAAAAGAAAGATAAATAAAAAGTAAGTGCTACTATTACTGGGTCAAGTGTTAACGAAAAAGATATGTCTTTAGCAGTTTTTTGAAAATGGCTAAGGACTCAGCTGCTCGGATAGAGCGTGGCAGGTCATTCCACCAGCCAGGAACAGACCCAGAGAAGGTCCGTGAGAGTGATTTTGTGCCCCTTTGGGATGGCACCACAAGGCGCCATTCACTTGCAGAACGCAAGCTTCTGGAGGGCGCATAAGTCTGAAGTAGTGAGTTCAGGTACAGTGGTGCAGAGTCAGTGGTTGTTCTGTAGGCAAACATCAGAGCCTTGAATTGGATGCGAGAAGCTATTGGCAGCCAATGCAAACTGATGAAGGGAGGTGTGACATGCGCTCTCTTCGGTTCGTTAAAGACCAGTCTTGCTGCAGCATTCTGGATAAGTTGTAGAGGCTTGAAAGTGCATGCTGGAAGGCCAGCCAAGAGAGCATTACAATAGTCCAGTCTGGATAGAACAAGAGCTTGGACAAGAATTTGTGTGGAAAGGATCTAATCTTCCTAATGTTGTACAAGGCAAATCTGCAGGACCGGGCTGTTGTAGCGATATGATCTGTGAAGCTTAAACAATCATCCATCACCACTCCAAGGTTCCTGGCTGTCCTGGAAGCAGTAATGGTTGACGACCCAAGTTGAATTGAAAGGTTATGATGAAGTGTTGGGTTGGCACCGACCACAAGCAGTTCTGTTTTTGCAAGGTTGAATTGAAGGTGGTGGTCCTTCATCCAGGCAGAAATGGCTGTCAGGCAGGCTGCGATGCGGCCAGCAACTGTCGGATCATCTGGTTGGAATGAGAGGTAGAGTTGTGTGTCATCAGCATAACAGTGATAGGAAAAACCATGTTCCTGAATGACAGAACCTAGTGATGACATGTAGATGGAGAAGAGAAATGGTCCAAGCACGGAGCCCTGAGGTACCCCAGGAGCAAGATGATGTGACTTGGACACCTCACCTCTCCAAGATACCCTGAAGGACCTATCTGAGAGGTAAGACTTGAACCACTGGAGTGCGGTTCCTGAAATGCCCTTCGACATGAGTGTTGACAGGAGGATCTGGTGGTTAACCGTGTCAAAAGCAGCAGACAGATCCAGCAAGATGAGTACTGATGATTTTGAAGTTGCTCATGCCAGTTTCAGGGCTTCAGTAACTGGCCACTCTTGAAGCCAGACTGGTGGTTGTCAAGGAGGTTGTTCTGTGTGAGATAAGTAGACAGTTGGTTGAACACAACTCTCTCAAGTGTCTTTGCAATGAAAGGAAGAAGGGATACCGGTCTATAGTTTTCTAAAAGTGCTGGATTCAGAGTGGGTTTTTTAGGCAGTGGGGTAATCCTAGCCTGCTTAAAAGCTGTGGGAAATGTACCAGTGTGAAGAGAAGAATTGATAATGTGAGTGAGTGCAGGTACAATTGAGGAGGAGATGGCCTGAAGAAGATGAGTGGGGATAGAGTCTAGCGGACAGGTAGTAGGGTGATTGGAAAGGATGAGTTTGGAAACCTCTGCCTCAGAGAGCATGGAGAAGGAGGTGAGAATTTGTGTGTTTTCCGTTAAGATGTTATTGTCAGTGTGTGGTGTGGAGAATTGGCCGCTGATGTTTGTTATTTTTTGTGTGAAAAATGTGGCAAAGTCATCAGCTGTGAGAGCTGATGTGGGAGGGAGGGGAGGAGGGCAAAGAAGAGAAGGTTTTGAAAAGTGTGCCGGAATCAGTAGAATTGTTAACTTTATTGTGATAGTATGTGGTTTTAGCATTGGAGACATTTGTAGAGAAAGAAGAAAGGAGTGACTGATAGAAGCTAAGATCAGTAGGATCTTTAGATTTGCGCCACTTCCTCTCTGCAGCCCTGAGTCAAGATCACGGAGAGCATCGGATAGCCAGGGGGCAAAGGGGGTGGCGTGGGCTGGTCTGGATGAAAGGGGGCAGAAGTCATCTAAGCAAGATGTTAGAGTGGTGCAAAGAGTATCAGTAGCACACTCCTTTTCTTCGCTCCACTGCCGCTGAGAGGCCGCCATCTTGTTTGAATTTTTTTCTGAAATCTCCAAGCCGGTCACGTGATCAGCTGCTAGCAATCTGATTGGAGGATCTCAAAAAATTGCCCACGACCGATCTAAAGTATCCAATTAAAAATTTGTTTGCTCATTCTCAATGGGAAAGTGCCCAAGCAACATTGCCCAGCAACATTGCTCAAAAAGTTGCCCTGTGTTTCATCACCTTCAGGCCCTGTTTACACCTGGTATTAAGATGCATTTTGGTCGACTGGATCGCAAGTGGACGGCGCTAAATACAGGTGTAAACGGGGGTCTAAAACGCTTTGAGCTTGTCCACTTTCGACCACTTCCAGAGGTAGTTGAAATGCATTTTACCGGATTGCTTTCGTAGTGTAGACGCTCATGTGGTTGAATTTGTTCGAACAGCCACTAAAGACCGCCTACTGACCTAATGCGTAAACATTATGGGAAGCTCGCTAGACCCAAGTTTGGTTTGAAGATGAAAAATGTTCCAAGCACAATGTTCTCTCATCATTCCTGATTTCTAACACTCACCACATTTGCTGTGGTCTAGCGTCTATCAGAGCAGAAACGAAAGCTGCTGCTCTCCATATGTTTTATCCTCTGCCAGATCTGATAATTTTGAAAAGTAATAGTGATGCTGGCACTACTAATAATAAGGTCAATCTCAGATTCTCTCATATCAGCTTTCTCATTCAAGCAATGATGATCAGTCTGGGAAATATTAAAGCCAGACAGCACTGATAGTGGACTACTGTTCATGTCTCAAAAGGCATCTTGCTTTTGTCCATATGGGACAGTGTGTCCTCTCTTTTATTCTTTAGAATGCCAGTAACACCTCTTTTTTCCCCTCTGGTTTCTTTTTCTCTCAACCTTTTCCAGCACAGGAGCTCTTTCAGAAAGAAAAGAAAAGAGGAGATTTGGGTTTATCTGATAGACGTTTGGCAAGTAAAGTGAACTCTGGCGTGCTATTTTGTGAAACAAGAAAAATATACAGATTGACTTTCAGTTCGCATTCGACTGCCAGCCATTCAGAGCCCACCACAACAATGTGATGATTGTTGGACCCAAGTTCTCATTCCCAGGTTACTTAGTGGGATACAGGAGAGAAAAACTTAGGAAGAGGTCCCGTTCTGCATCACTGAAAATATTTACACTTCTCAGAACTCATAACTTTTCTCTTGTGCCTCTGGAATTCACATGAGATGCAGTGAATTATGATTAAGGGGAAATCCCACGAAATGCTGGGTGGCATCACGCATTATCGCACACATTTCTGTGGGCATAATTAACCAAACCACTGCCACTGCATTTAATGTATTCAAAAAAAAAAAAAAGAGAAACAAACCCTCAAACAAAAATGATATGAAGTAACAAGCTTTGCTGAGAGGCAGAACCAGATTAACTCGTCTGATCGGCAGGATTCGCTAGAATTAAAAAAGAATGCACTGCCTTCATCTGTGTTTGTGTAGATCACTGATACATATTAAACTGGATTGGTTCACATTCTTATGCAAACAGCCGCAGGTTGTTACAGGGAAATATAACTGCCTTAGACAAACAGGAAAATGCTCCTGTAACCAACAGAGCAGTTAACAAAAGAGCTTGACAAGAGACAAATTTGTCATCAATAAATCGTTATAAATTGAACAAAACCTAACAACATCACCACATTATGGATTAATAACCCAAATTAATTAATAACAAATTGTACAATGACTATAAGTACATTTATTTTCAACTTTACCCAGATACATACAGTATGTAAAGCGATATATTCTATGGCACTGTCCCAAATGGAGTTATAAGCCCTCACGGTCCTTCTCCGAGTCCACACTTTCATGACATAATGCCGCTTTGACTCTCCAGTAGAAGTCTGCTGTGGAGCTGGATATTTTATATATACAGTGGGTACGGAAAGTATTCAGACCCCCTTAAATTTTTCACTCTTTGTTATATTGCAGCCATTTGCTCAAATCATTTAAGTTCATTTTTTTTCCTCATTAATGTACACACAGCACCCCATATTGACAGAAAAACACAGAATTGTTGACATTTTTGCAGATTTATTAAAAAAGAAAAAGTATTCTGACCCTTTGAAAGATGCAACAAGTTTTTCACACCTGGATTTGGGGATCCTCTGCCACTCCTCCTTGCAGATCCTCTCCAGTTCTGTCAGGTTGGATGGTAAACGTTCCAACCTGACTTTCTGACAAAGCTTTCCTGTAGCTCAGTGGTTAGAGCATGGCACTAGCAATGCCAAGGTCATGGGTTCGATCCCAGGGATTGCACATACTCAGATACAAATGTATAGTATAATGCAATGTAAGTCGCTTTGGATAAAAGCGTCTGCCAAATGCATAAATGTAA
>RJVU01063551.1:163570-223800 GCA_003731715.1 Anabarilius grahami
TGGAAGGTAAACCTTCGGCCCAGTCTGAGGTCCTGAGCACTCTGGAGAAGGTTTTCATCCAGGATATCCCTGTACTTGGCCGCATTCATCTTTCCCTCAATTGCTACCAGTCGTCCTGTCCCTGCAGCTGAAAAACACCCCCACAGCATGATGCTGCCACCACCATGCTTCACTGTTGGGACTGTATTGGACAGGTGATGAGCAGTGCCTGGTTTTCTCCACACATACCGCTTAGAATTAAGGCCAAAAAGTTCTATCTTGGTCTCATCAGACCAGAGAATCTTATTTCTCACCATCTTGGAGTCCTTCAGGTGTTTTTTAGCAAACTCCATGCGGGCTTTCATGTGTCTTGCACTGAGGAGAGGCTTCCGTCGGGCCACTCTGCCATAAAGCCCCGACTGGTGGAGGGCTGCAGTGATGGTTGACTTTCTACAACTTTCTCCCATCTCCCGACTGCATCTCTGGAGCTCAGCCACAGTGATCTTTGGGTTCTTCTTTACCTCTCTCATCAAGGCTCTTCTCCCCCAATAGCTCTGTTTGGCTGGACGGCCAGCTCTAGGAAGGGTTCTGGTCCCCCCAAACGTCTGCAATTTAAGGATTTTGGAGGCCACTGTGCTCTTAGGAACCTTAAGTGCAGCAGAAATTTTTTTGTAACCTTGGCCAGATCTGTGCCTTGCCACAATTCTGTCTCTGAGCTCTTCAGGGAGTTCCTTTGACCTCATGATTCTCATTTGCTCTGACATGCACTGTGAGCTGTAAGGTCTTATATAGACAGGTGTGTGGCTTTCCTAATCAAGTCCAATCAGTATAATCAAACACAGCTGGACCCAAATGAAGGTGTAGAACCATCTCAAGGATGATCAGAAGAAATGGACAGCACGTGAGTTAAATATATGAGTGTCACAGCAAAGGGTCTGAATACTTAGGACCATGTGATATTTCAGTTTTTCTTTTTTAATAAATCTGCAAAAATGTCAACAATTCTGTGTTTTTCTGTCAATATGGGGTGCTGTGTGTACATTAATGAGGAAAAAAATGATTTTAGCAAATGGCTGCAATATAACAAAGAGTGAAAAATGTAAGGGGGTCTGAATACTTTCCATACCCACTGTATGTATATATATATATATATATATACATATACACACACACATATATATTAGTTGGATATTTAAGTATATCCAAATATATCTGCATACATACAGTATACTTGTAATGTATAAAAGCATATATAGCAAATCTCAACTTCTTGATTGCTTGTATCGTTGCAAAATATAAACTATATTATCACCCAGACCTAATCTGTTAAATGCAACTATAAGGCATGAATATTTTATAAATAATAACATCCTGATTTTTTTGTAAAGCTGCTTTGAAGCAATGTGTATTGTGAAATGCGCTATACAAAAAAATGTAAAATGACTTTTTGGGAATTTGCATCACTTTTACTATTGCCCATATTTAGTGTAGTGAACTGGACAACTTACTAACCATATTTAACAATGTAACTCATCCTGTATTGTTTGTACTATGGACTAGGGATGGGGATTAAACTGGTATTTCAAAGTATTGCTATACTTTACTTCATAATACTGTATCAATATTCCGATGCCAATAATTAACATATTTTTTTTGTAAAATTAAAACATTACAGTATATCATAACTATAACAATAACTATACGGCAAAGATAAAGAATCACAGTATTATTGTATCATGTCACAGGTATCAATATAATGTCACATTGTCATGTCCCTGCTTATTCCTACTGCTGACATCAATGATACACCAAACCTTGCGGTGATGCGGAGAGTGTATATTAATAACACATTTTTTATTATCACAAAGTCTGCACTAATTTGAATAAAATACTGTAGTAATTTTGTGAAATATTATTACAATTGAAAATAACTGTCTTGAATATATTTTAAAATGTAATTTATTCCTGTGATTTAAAGCTGAACTTTTAGCATCATTACTCCAGTCTTCAGTGTCACATGATCCTTCAGAAATAATTTTAAGGGGATAGTTCACCCAAAAATGAAAATTATTCCATGATTTACTCACCCTCAAGCCATCCTAGGTGTATATGACTATCTTCTTTCAGATGAACACAGTTGGAGATATTTAAAAAAAATATCCTTAGTCCTCCAAGGTTTATAATGGTTGTGAATGGAAGCCCAAATTTAGAAGAAAAAAAAAGAAAAAAAAGAATCCATACGACGGTTAATAAAGGCCTTCTGTACTACGTCGCGGAAGTTGATGCTTTTTGGATGTACGTCCAATGCGAAGGCTTTCCCGCTGGAAGCTTGTTATTTCACTTTAAAATGTTTTAAATAAGGATACTTGTCTTACACAAAAGCATCGATTTGCTTCAGAAGGCCTTTATTAACCCCCTGGAGTCATATGGATTCATTTTTTATGGATGGGGGCATTTTTTTGTCTTCAAAATTTGGGCTGCTATTCACTTTCATTAAAAATCTTGGAGGACTAAAGATATTTTAAAATATATCTCCGATTGTGTTCGTCTGAAAGAAGATAGTCATATACACCTAGGATGGCTTGAGGGTGAGTAATTGAATATTTTAAATCATGGGATAATTTTTATTTTTAGGTGAACTATCCCTTTAATATGCTGATTTGCTGCTTAATATAAATATAATAACTTTGATGAATATAAAGTTCAATTATTACAATTTATTTGAAATAGAAATATTTTGTAACATTATAAATGTCTTTACTCTCACTTTTGAGCAATGTAATGCATTCTTGCATTAGTTTCTTTCTAAAAACCCAAACATTCTGAACGGTAGTGTATATAGACCAGAATATCAAAGAGAATTGGTGGTGGACAACAATCTAGCAACCACTTAAAAGACTCTAAAAACACATTGCAATGCCCTAGCAAACACTCTGAACATCTTATCCCGTGCCTATCAATGACCTGCCAACAACCCAGAACATCCTAGATATGTCCTAGAATCTAGTCAGAACACCTCAGCAATGGATCAGAGAATTCTGTCAAAGTTGTCAGGATATCTCCAACATGGTGATGAGTTTTACATAGAAAGTTATCACTCACATTATCTACAGTAAAATACATTTTCTTCAGAAAATGTAATCTAGTTAGATTATCTGAATGTGTAATGGTAATTTATTCTGAGGTTTCACTGGGAAAAGCATGTTTATTTGTGTAAAGAGCCTTTGGGTCAAAGAGAATCACTAGGGCAGGACTGGAGAGAATCCACACAGTGTGCGACTGTTCGGTCTTTTTAAAAAAAAAAAAAAGAAAAAAAAAAAGAGGGAAAAAGCAAGTGAATATGATATCACGGGACAAATAAAAGAGAGCCTGGAGCTGGACTGTGATGAGAGGATAGTAGGGAGGATAAGAGTCTACTGTGAAACAACAGAAAGGGCTTGAATGATCAGAGGCAATTTAGGGGAGAAAAACAACGTTTGTGCTCTGTGGGAAAGTGAAATTATTCATTTGAGGGTTTTTGTCAGAGCCAAATGATTGAATTAATGTTATTTAGTTGTACTAATGTAGATGTGCCTCTGTCTGTGTTTTCTGAAGCATGTGTAGTCCTCTGAGCGGCAAGCAGCAGCCGGCTGGTCCGGGCCTCACAGATCTGCAGCAGTACAGTCAGTGGCTGGCCAGTAGACATGAGGCCAGTTTGCTGCCCATGAAGGAAGACCTGGCGCTCTGGCTCTCCAGTATGCTGGGTAAGTCATTTATAAATTGTTCCAATGTCTTAGTGCTTCTCACATCTTTCAAATCAGTTAGTATCCATTGAGTCACAAACAAAAATGATCACAGTTCGGTTCTGAGTCATGGACAACAGGGAAAACTGGGACAATGCTACTGTATAAATACAAATAATGCAACTAACCATAATTATGCATAATTAGCAAATAAATAGCTGTATTTCAGCCAACATCTGGGTACATTTTGCAGCACTTTTCAAGTGACACATCCACAAGAGACGCTATAAGCGTATTCTTTTTCTCCATTGCAGATGCAAGTTTATTAAAAAGGCCCAGTGTTATGAAAATATATGCCTGATATTGTGGTGCTTGTAGTATATTCACAAAAACATGAAATGTTACTGGTGCTAAATAGCTTGTTCATTTTTCTCCAAAACAGTTAAATGTGAATGTGGCAATGTTCAGAAATGACATGTGAGTGAGTGGTGTTGAAAGGTTAGTGCTCTATCACGTTTGAAATTTACAAAAATAATCCCAACCCTAAACCTAAGGATAGTGTTAAAGGGGTGGTTGATTATGATTTAACTTTGAATTTTTTTTAGTTAATGTGTGATGTTGTTGTTTGAGCATAAACATCTGCAAAGTTACGATGCTCAAAGTTCAATGCAAAGGGAGATATTTTCTTTAATTAGCTGTTTAAGGACTACAACAAACGGCTGGTAGGGACTACAACAAGCTGCTTCCCGGGTTAGTGACATCACTAAACCTAAAATTGACATAAACTTGGCCCCGGGAACACGCAACAAAGGGGGTGAGGCCATGTTGGGCTGCTTTAGAGAAGAGGAAGAGTTGTAGTAGAGTGTTGTTATCATGCCGTCATTTTACACCGGACTGCTTCACAAACAAGGGTCAATTCAATGCTGGATTTGCAGGTATCTAAACAACATGAAGTTTCAGTCATCTAGCATTGTTCTGATACAGCTTAGCTTCTAAAAAGACATTCCACAGCAGGGTTGTTGCCTGGGTTGGAAGAAAGAAAATAAGTTAGACATGTGTAATCAATTTCGCTGAACACCCCTTTATTATTGCCTTTATTAGCTCCTTGAATCAATAATGGTTTATTAAAGCCTGCCAAATGACAGTCCCACCTACTGGCCGGAACAGGTACTGTTAAACAGTGGCTTTATAAAGGCTGACTAAATAAAAACTGAACAAAATAGACAAGAAAGCAGGGTCTCGAGAAATGTTTTAAAACTTATTTTAACATGACAAAACATTATAAAAACCTGGTTGTGAGCCCAGACAAGGCACAATGATGATAGACGTCTGTTTACGCATGATACATCGAAAACAAATCATGCTGTGCCAATGTCTATGCACAGCATGATGAATTAACTAATTGCTATAGGCCTAGCAAGCCTAGTTCTGCCACTGGTTGTAACTTGTGTTTTACGGGACTCATACCAAAGTGCTCCGAAGTGCAAGTGCTACGCTGTATCAGGGGAGCTACCGAGCAAGTTTACTACATCTAAAAACCTCCATACATATGGAGCTGGTTATGTGATGCAAAAGTCAAAATGTATTAGTTTACAAATCATGCACTATTGTAAAAATTAGTCTTTATTTATCGACAATTTGCCCCTGTAATCATAAAAGTTGTTGAAATTTTACTGCCTCTAGTGTTTATTTCAGCTGGAAACTGCAGTGAAATGTATGTATACATATATTTTTGCAGTTTTTTCAGAAATGTAAGCAGAGTCACATATTTCCATTGAGCCTAGGCATGTGTGGCAAGGCTATGTCTTAAGTCCTTCTTCGTTCTGCTGTTGTACAGTATTCTGCAAGATGGAGAGTAAATGTTTAAATTTATGTCTCATTATTTGCATAGATTGCTCAGGGAATGTCCAGCTACGCTGTGTATCTTATGGATCCTTTCTTTTGTTTGATTTAAGCTGCTAACTATTAAGTCCTTAACAATTATGCTGTCCTTAATATGTGTCACACATTTCCCAGCATTAATCAGATTCTGAATACCATTTGAAACAAGAGACAAATTCTGAACTGAAAAGAATGGGTACAAATGTGTCATGGTCCTGGCTTCTGTTCTGTGTGTGTGTGTGTGTGGATGGAGGGGGATGTCTGTGGAATTTCTGGCAGCTCTCAGGCCGTGAACAGCCAGCTGAAACCAGGGCTTTGTCTTTGGTCTGCCTGGAGCAAAAGGAAGCCAGGAGCCACAGTGGGCCGCACAGGGGCTTCATATGCAACCACACACCAACCACTAGATCCCTATCCAGATCTTCCACACTCTTTAGTGGCTTATGCCTGTCTCTGTGTTATTTTTTTAGACAAATAACTGCTCAGATCTCTAAATCTGATCTGTGCTACAGGAACACAATTTGGTCCTTGTCTTGCCAGGATCCGTTTGTATATTAAACATTCATATTTTGTTCCTTTCCTTTTATTGTTGTTTTTACTCATTTGCATTTTTAGTAGAGCGGGTGACGAGGTGCAGGTGTAATCAGACTCAGAGTGTGAATGAGAGTAAGGCTACGTTCAGACTGTCAGTCCAAATCCAATTTATTCGCTATAAAAATAAATGTGATTTGACTTGACTTAACTTACATACTTGAGCTACTCCCAACAACAGGACAATTGGAAGAGTAAAAGAATAGTCATCTTACGCATCCGGTGTAAACAGCATGTTTGCGTCTCTGCACAGCCTTCAGAAGGTCCACAGCATCAGGAACAAGTGAATGGTTTACTTTTAATGGCGTCCCAAATTGCATCAGAGAATTATATGTTTTATTCAGAGCATTTGACTGCAGATTATTTCATAAATGAGGCACAGTAAAATGATGAAGCAGCCAACTGTATTAGACAAGTCCTGTATTAGACAAGTCCTAAAACAGATGATTTCAGACAGGGTCAGAATGAGGGTTAAAAATAATAATTTTTTTAGAATTTATAACCCGAATTCCGGAAATGTTGGAACGTTTTTAAATTTGAATAAAATGAAAACTAAAAGCCTTTCAAATCACATGAGCCAATATTTTATTCACAATAGAACATAGATAACATAACAAATGTTTAAACTGAGAAATTTCACAATTTTATGCACAAAATGAGCTCATTTCAAATTTGATGCCTGCTACAAGTCTCAAAATAGTTGGGACAGGGGCATGTTTACCATGGTGTAGCATCTCCTCTTCTTTTCAAAAAAGGTGTGAAGTCGTCTGTGCATCAAGGTTATGAGTTTCTGGAGTTTTGGTGTTGAAATTTGGTCCCATTCTTGCCTGATATAGGTTTCCAGCTGCTGAAGAGTTTGTGGTCGTCTTTGACGTATTTTTCTCTATAGGTTAAAGATCTGGACTGCAGGCAGGCCAATTCAGCACCCGGACTCTTCTACAACGAAGCCATGCTGTTGTAATAGCTGCAGTATGTGGTTTTGCATTGTTCTGCTGAAATACACAAAGCCTTCCCTGAAATAGACGTTGTCTGGAGGGGAGCACATGTTGCTCTAAAACCTTTATATATCTTTCAGCATTCATAGTGCCTTCCAAAACATGCAAGCTGCCCATACCGTATGCACTTATGCACCCCCATACCATCAGAGATTCTTTTGAACTGAACGCTGATAACACGCTGGAAGGTCTCCCTCCTCTTTAGCCCAGAGGACACGGCGTCTCTGATTTCCAACAAGAATGTCAAATTTGGACTCGTCTGACCATAGAACACTTTTCCACTTAGAAACAGTCAATTTTAAATGAGCTTTGGCCCACAGGACACAACGGCGCTTCTGGACCATGTTCACATATGGCTTCCTTTTTGCATGATAGAGCTTTAGTTGGCATCTGCAGATGGCACAGTGGATTGTGTTTACCGGCAATGGTTTCTGGAAGTATTCCTGGGCCCATTTAGTAATATCATTGACACAATCATGCCGATGAGTGATGCAGTGTCTGAGGGCCCAAAGACCACGGGCATCAAATAAAGGACTTCGGCCTTGTCCCTTATGCACAGAGATTTCTCCAGTTTCTCTGAATCTTTTGATGATGTTATTTACTGTAGATGATGAGATTTGCAAAGCCTTTGCAATTTGACATTGAGGAAAATTTATTAAGTATTCCATCTTTTTACACACTCTTTCACAGCTCTGCCTACTTCTGAGAGACTCTGACTCTCTACGATATCCCTTTTATAGCTAATCATGTTACAGACCTGATATCAATTAACTTAATTAGTTGCTAGATGTTCTCCCAGCTGAATCTTTTCAAAATTTCTTGCTTTTTCAGCCATTTGTTGGCCCCATGCCAACTTTTTTGAGACCTGTAGCAGGCATCAACTTTGAAATGAGCTCATTTAGTGGATAAAAGTGTAAAATTTCTCAATTTAAACATTTGTTATGTTATCAGTGTTCTATTGTGAATAAAATATTGGCTCATGTGATTTGAAAGTTTTTTTAGTTTTCATTTTATTCAAATTTAAAAAACGTCCCAACATTTCTGGAATTCGTGTTGTATGTTTTGTATGTGTGTGTGCATAAGATCATTATTAACATTATAAGTGAACCTCAAGAAACATTTTAAAATAATAAAAAATACACATTATGACCCCTTCAATATTGCCAGTAATTTCAAAGTAATCTGTTCAAACTAATGCAATATGCTTTACTTCAGTTCTCACCTATCGCTTTGATATTAGATTCAAAATATGGGGAAAGGTGGTGTATATTTTGGTTCTTTGGAGATGAAGCGAGTGTAAGATATGGAATAAAGGAGGTACGTTCAGAAAGAATTTCACAAGCTCTCCGTCTCCTCTCCACCGGGCTCAATTACCACATTTGGAACTCATTAAAACATCTAAACCCCCTCGACCACTGACGCCCCCTCTTTATGAAAAAAACATGGAGTAGATGAGAAAATATGCTCTTTCCACAGATACCCCAACCCCCTGCCACCACCTCCTGTTTCACAGTGACATCATGTAGAAAGAATGATAGTCTGGAAGTCCGTAAAATGCAGCCGCCACATGTTGATCTGCGTAGAACTGAGTCTGTGTCTCTGTGTGTGTTTCATCTGGATTATTATTGCAAAATAAACCAGCTGTTTCCTTCCAAAACACTTGTCTGTTTTGGGGACTGAAATGTGTTTATTTGTGAATCAAAGCTGCAACAAATGTCTTGAGACGGCTGTGCGTCATTAAGAGTATGAATTGGGAATGCCTTTAAAATCCCTGAAATTGAGTTGAATTTGAATTTAGTTTGGTGCACATTTTTTGTTTAAATTTGAGTTTAAGCAAGAATTAAGATGAATTACAAAGAAATGTTGATATATTCTGTAAGCTTATATATTAAATTTTTAATTTTTCAATATGAATACCTATACATATTTTCATACTCATAACATTAATAATGTTATATATTATGAGTATGATAACAAATAACGAGTAATGATAAGTATAATAATTATTTGAATGAGTATTTTATTAATGTTTGAAATGTTACCTACTCTATAGAAATTCTTAAATTCACCTAATACATTTCTCTAGCCCTGATTTGAGAATACAGACTAATTCCCAGAAGCTATAAAGCTAATTTCTGACCATTATGCTGTAATTCAGTAATGCACCAATAAGAGTTAAGATAACCCAAGTACAATGAAGCACAACCAAACCAAGTCTTTTGTGAGATATTAATCTCTTTCTGTTATATTTTGCATCAGATGTGGAAATCACAGCCGAGAGCTTCATGGACAGGTTAGACAACGGTTTCCTGTTGTGTCAGCTGGCTGAGACTCTGCAGGAGAAGTTCAGGCAAAATGACTCCGGTGTGAGTTCACCAGGAAAGGTAATAATTTATTATTATTTATCATATAAAATTTAGTAACATTGTGTTTGGGAACAAGACACTGCATCATTGCGTTGATGCTATGGGAACGTCTTCAGCGTGCACCGGTGTCTGAATCACATGTAAACGCGCCAATACTATTAGCCAAGGACGAAGTCAGGTGATATTACATAGTACGTGACCACGTCCATAAAACGGCACCTGCAAATGACGTCCTTCATTTGTCTTAAAACCTTGGTCTGCAGATAGGCCTGAGCTATCTGGCACCATGCAGGAAGCAGGATATAAGGACATGTTTCCCACAGAAGCCCCATCAATGTAAATGTGGCAAGCCGAAATAGCGTCCACAAACACCTTCAGGGTAGCACTACGACATGCATGCATTCTTTTGCGCTTTAGAAGATTTTCTATTGAAGAGCACAGTATAAGGTCTGATAGGACAGGAAAGTTAGCTTTTCTGAGGTGAGAGACTTTTTTTGTAAAAATTTACAAAAATAACGTTAGAATGATGACACTGACATATAGCCTGACAACATCTAATCTGAGTGCAGATAATGATTTAGGACAAAGAGTTTTTCTTAGGCATTCTTTACTTTAGTTCTCCCAAAAATTTAATTTCTGTCATTAATCACTCACCCTCATGTCGTTCCAAACCTGCAAGATCTTCGTTCATCTTCGGAACACAAATTAAGATATTTTTGATGAAATCCGAGAGGTTTTTTATCTCCCATAGAAAGCAACGAAATTACCACATTCAAGGTCTAGAGAAGTAGTAAAGACATTGTTTAAAAATAGTCTATGTGACTACAGTGGTTCAACCAATGTTATGTAGCAAAAACACAAAAAGTATTCTCGTTGCTATTCTCTCGCAAAAACAAAACAAAAATAATGACTTTATTCAACAATTTTTCACTTCCCTGTCAGTCTTCTACACAGTTGCCGGAGTGAACACAGTGCAGAGATTCTGTGTTCTACGTCAGAACGCCGACTCTGTATTGGCCGGCTCCTGCATCAGAATCACACTCACGTGAACAGCCTCAGTCAATACTGAGCAGGCGTTTGGACGTAAACCTACCATTTTGAAATGAATTATGAAAGTAGCAGCAGTTTGCTCTCAGATCTGCTTCACAAGTCTGAACAGGGAGCATGAATGCAGCCCGCCCTGGTGATTCATGTAGGATACCACCAATGTGTTGTCCGTCTGCACCAACACATGGTAGCCCCTGAGATCTGGGAGGAAGTGTAACAATGACAGAAACACAACCCTCATTTCCAAGCAATTTATGTGCCACAAGAAATGAGGGCCTTTCCAGTATCCACGAGCTGGGCGACTGTCAAGGACAGCCCCCCAGCATGAGTGAGGCATCTGTCGTGATAGTTTTGTGACGGCAACACGCCTCAGCTCCTCCTGCTGGGCCAATATCAGCCAGTCGAGACAATAAGGGGGCTTTCACACTGGGCTCGTTTGCCGGTGCCCCCTGCAGCATTGATCTGGTTTCACACTCAAATTGATTCTATCGAACCCTGGTGCGTTTGCATTCATCTTACGTCATAGATGGGCATGGAACATGATAGAAAACAGAACGTGGGTCAGTAAATTGTGTTTTTTTTAATTAATTTGGTGCTATTATGTGTAGCAGAGTAAACAACACTTGGATTTCCTGCAGGGCTCGACAATAAGGACTGCCCGATGGCCCGGGGCCAGTGTGAACGACGCTCGGGACAGTAGACGGAACTGTCACTTGCCTGATCGGGCCAGTGCTGTAGGGTGTGCGATATATATATCGTCTATGATATCGCAATTGTTGATTTAACGATCTGAAATTATCGAGTATGTCCCTCACTTTACAAAAACCAAACAAAAACACCTATTGAGTGCACGCATGCACTACGTGACGTAGTCTGGTAGGTTAGACTAGTGCGCGTGCATATTTAGAGTGCACGATTTCACTGCGTGATTTAGTCTACTGAAATGCCTTTAGAATGCACCAGAATAGAAGATACAGAAGATAAGGGGCAATAATGACCCTGTAAATCTTTCATATTTATATCATTTAATATAGTTAACCAATAATAAACAAAGTGTGCCGTTTTTGTCCAAATATCAGCATGATTGCAAATGTGATATTGATTTTATACAGCGTACAGTTAAATGAACAAGAACCTAATATCAAGTGACTTACATTTCACCTACGAAAATAGTTCCAGCATTGTTTTGCATCTCTGAGTAACACTTCCTGAATGAATCAGCCGTTTGAATGAATCGGTTGAATCTCAGTGACATTCGCTGCCACCTACTGGCGGGTTTAATTTCACGTTTAAAGGGTTAGTTCACCCAAAAATGAAAATTATGTCATTTATTACTTACCCTCATGCCGTTCCACACCCGTAAGACATTCGTTCATCTTTGGAACACAAATTAAGATATTTTAGTTGAAATCCGATGGATCCGTGAGGCCTTCATAGGGGGCAATGACACTTCCTCTCTCAAGATCCATAAAGGTACTAAAAACACATCTAAATCAGTTCATGTGAGTACAGTGGTTCAATATTAATATTATAAAGCGACGAGAATATTTTTGGAGCACCAAAAAAACTAAATAATGACTTATTTAGTGATGGCCGATATCAAAACAATGCTTCAATAAGCATCGGAGCACAAAATAATCATTGTATCGAATCTGCTGTTCGAAGCGCCAGTCACGTGATTTCAGGCGTTGGCAGTTTGACACGCGATCTGAATCATGATTCGATACACTGATTCATTTGTGCTCCGATGCTTTATGAAGCAGTGTTTCGCTTTACTTTACACATTACTTAATTTGTGTTCTGAAGATGAACGAAGGTCTTACGGGTGTGGAACGGCATGAGGGTAAGTAATAAATGACAGAATTTTCATTTTTGGGTGAACTAACCCTTTAACGTGTCTTTTCATTTTATAAATAATTTCAAACAACAGTATTTAACGTTTTATATTTTCAACATTTCAAAATTATTTATGCATCTGTAACTGCTCTTGACTGATTAACTTTAATAAAGTTAATTTTATAGTTATACACTAGATTACAATTTCTGTACCTGAAAATCTCCTGTTTAAACCTACATGAAAAACTTGATTATTTCATTTATATGCTTGTTCTGTTGCATTTATTTTTGCTATTACTCATAATTTCATTATTTGTTACTATTTTATTACTTACTGTTTATTTGTCTAACAATATTTAAAATTTAATTGAGTTAATCTTGTAGCTTTTGGTGTCATAACCCTGTTTATTAAGGTTACATGTATCAAAAACAACAAAAACAACAACTAGGCTTATTTTATAGGCTCATTTTCTTTTCTTTTACTTTATAAATTTTTTTGTTGTGGGGCAAGTGAAAATTTTGGCGGGGCAAGTAAAAATTTGAACCACTGGCCCAACCGGGCCAGTAGAAAAAATCCTTAGCGTTGAGCCCTGTTCCTTGTATGCATGTAGGCGGTTTTCCACTGCTTGCAAACTATTTTGAGGAGACAGCTGATTACCATTCTTTTGCCACTTTGATTGCACTCGGAAAGCGCGAATACACTGCAGGCTCACTCCTGCTCGAATCCAAGGTAAATCATCAACACTATTATCTCTTACATGTCTTTTGTTAAAGTAAATATATTATAATCGACTAAAACGCATGCACAGGTTACTTTACTTCCTGAACAAGTGCACACCCAAGTCTGTGTTGCTTTCATATTCGCGTGAACCGCGGCACAGTTTGAGTGCAACCAAACTCAGACCGAACTCAGACCACCTCCTTGAGGTAGAACCCCAGTGCGCACCCGGGTTCGCATGACAGCTTTCACATTAGCGATTTTTCATGCAAAGCGTGCCCTGTTTCGAACTAAACTGCCAGTGTGAAAGCCCCTTAAGACTAGACCGAAGGGAAGAAACCAATATTGCCCTCGAAAGCAAACCTCAGGAACTTCCTGTGTACAGGCAATATCTCTATGTGGAGGGGGAATCAACTCAGTGTGCTGAAACAGGAAACAGCCAAGCTGATTGAGAAATATTTCCATGACTTTGCAATCTCACTATGGAGGTCAGGAAAGAAAGTTTCTGCTTCGGTGGCTGGGCCCATCAACCACTTGTAAGCGCTCATTTAATTTACCTTTCCTCCTCTTATGCCACCGGTCGAGTTACAACCTTGAGCAGCTCCTCATAAGATTTAGATTATGAGGGCTGCTTGACAGCTGCACCCTATTCAAAACCTCCCTCAACGTCCAATTCCTCGAAGCAGGACTCAACAGAAGGCAGGTCCTCTTCCAGACTGGAAGAAATCACAGAGTGGGCTTTCAAATCCGAAACTGGACCCTTGGAGTCCGTGGAAAGAGAAAGAGAAAAGTCATTGTCCGTCTCAGGCTCATCCAACATTTCCATCTGCGACCCCTGTGATTTAAGTCGCCGCACTGCCTCAGCAGACACAGGACCCAAACCATGGGGGTGCAGAAGCCAAGCTCCCTTTGTCATTAAATTGATCGAGGCAGGAGCGAAACTTCCTCACTGAAAATCTCTCACAGTGAGGACAGTCAGTCCCCTCGAGGGCTGACCTAGTGTGCTCTACTGCCTAACAAACAACACAAACGTCATCCCCAGAAACAAAGCGGGGGCACTGCAGAACTTATTCATGATTCTGTCCAAACTCCTGCTCTAAAACACACAACAGAGATTTAGACAAATGATTGATAGACATGTGGCTTCTGAAGTCATAGAAGCTGGTGACGTCATTTGCAAGTGCCATTTTATGACTTCCTAGCTTTGTCTATGGCCAATAGTATTGGTGCATTTACACATAATTCAGACACTGAAGATGTTCCCATAGCGTCAACGCAATGAAAGGAAACATGCAATTAATTCAAGTTACTAAATATGAAGCACATTTTAGGTGACCTAAGAAAAAAAAAATTTTGTTTGCGCCGATAGCCTAGTGGTTAGTGCGCCGACACATGGCGCAAATGCGTTTACGGCGACCCGAGTTCAATTCCCATCTCAAGGTCCTTTGCCGATCCTGCTCCCTCTCTCTGCCCAATGCTTTCCTGTCTGCTCTCTACTGTCCTATCTGAATAAAGGCAGAAAAAGCCCATAAATATAACTTTAAAAAAAAAAGAAAACATCTTTTTCAATGTTGTTAGCGGTGCCGTTTTTCCAAACTAAGAATCAAGATCAACTAAAGTGACCGGACCCTGACAGCTACACCTGTGGTTGGTGTGTAATTGTAAATATGTCTGTGTTTTGTTACCGTGTTGCACTGAAACTGCAACCACTGAAGTATTCCACACAGCAACTCATGAAACCTATAAACCACATTCACCAGTTCTAATTGTCTAACTGTAGCGGTTGACCCAAAACACAACAATTATTTCTCATTCACTAGAATACAATCAAATAGCTTTTCCCACAGCTTTTTTTTATTTATTCTGTACGGGTGCGACTTCAGAAGTGCGTGGCCATACATGCATGTAGTTTAGAAGGAACAATGATCCTGACCCATCGACACTTTGGAGACTGCACATTCTCTTAAAGGGCACCTATTATGCAAAATCCACTTTTACATGGTGTTTGGACATAAAGACTGCTTTGTGAATGAGGGCCAGCTTATAGTCTCCAGAGCGATACTGAATACGGCAGCAATGAAGGGGAGAGCATGCACTTTATCACAGTTCATTGGAGTTGTTTTATGGATATAAATTTTACCAGTTTATTAAGCATCCCCATTGGAAAAAAAAAGGTCTGTATATATTTGTTTACTGTTAGTTGTAACGACTGTTATTTTGTAATTTGATCACTGTGTATGTTAATGCAAGGGAGAAAGAGTTTATAGATAAAAGACTTTAATAATTAACTTCTTGTACTGTGTTTTAAGCTCCTACAGTGATTTTCTGGAGTGAAAATCTCAATCTTTTGTGTGATGTACAATAAACGTCATAAAACTCATCAGTAAAGGTTTGGCCATCATTCTGATGGGGTCTGCTACAACAGGCTTGTACTAATAGTGGGTAAAAGCAAGATGACAACATAATTTATAACCATAATTAAACTAAACTTGTTCTGTCTTCTTGTCCTGTCTTCATGCAGCATATATTCTCTGCCTCTGTACGCTATATTTTATGAATCAGGTTTGAACTGAACACCATTACTGACAGTTTCTGACATTTTCAGTGCTTGAGATTGTCCTGTTTGTTTGTTGCATGAGCTCTTTAAGCTCCGCCCTCTTCTTGAAAGTGGGCTGGGAGCAGCAGCTCATTTGCATTTACACACAAAAACGGCTTGTTTTTGCTCGCTCCCCCAAAACTGGCTATTTTAACATGCTATAAAAAATTATCTGTGGGGTATTTTGAGCTAAAACTTCACATACACACTCTGGAGACATCAGAGACTTATTTTACATCTTGTAAAAAGGGGCATAATAGGTGTCCTTTAAAATATTAGACCAATTTTCTCAAACTGTAGAAGGCTTTTGCTGTAGTTTCCATATAATCAACTCAGTTGTGGTTGACAGATATTTCCTAGTCATCTGTAGTGTGATTGTGAATAGAACATTAGTACATTAGAACATTAGCACTCTGACTTTATAATTTAATTGTTTTCTGCATTTACTGTAGCAATGTTGCATGTATGTCCTTAGCAGTAAAATAAATTGATTCAGCATGGCTGCCAAAATGCATGTTTTGAAAATAACCATATAAAAACTGCTGTTTATTGGATTCAGGTGCTTGTATTGAATGCATTTTTAGTTTCTCTCATACAAAGACTTTTGTCTGGAGTCAGGGCCGCTTGCCATTTCCTGTCAAACCTCGGCATTGTGGGACGATGAACTTTGGAAAATCACTGAGCTTTTTCATTTTACCAGAGCAGTCTAATGAAAGCAGTGACTTGTTAAGTGTTCAAAAACTCCTCCAGATGGGAAAACCATTAAGATCAGGAGATTTTTTCGATGGTAAATTAAGAAAATATTTCTGCTTGTCTTGGCCAAAAACCACCTCTTACAGATACTCAGAATGGGGCTTTCTGTTAGTTTCGCTCCAGTTCTACTAATAGAGTCCCTGAAGTATAACAGCACAAGAAATACACAGTAGACCTCATGGCCTGTAGTTTCCTCGATTGGCATAAAAGCAATCATGATATGTATACCTGCACAGTAATGTATGCACTGAATATTGCCAACAAAAAAAGAGATTTTTAAATAGTGTAGAGTGTGGTCAGAGTGTGGTCACCCTATTTAAGCCATGCATTTTTATTTTTATTTTTTGTATTTTTACCACATATTTACAAAGGAACCGTAATATAAAACTGCCTTTGATTGAAATATGTAGTTTAGAAATGTAATAAATATATTTTTTTAATAATAATTTAAAAAAGTTATGTATTTTGCCCATGAAAATAAATTTCGAAAATGGCAGGTTAAATGATTTTCCAGTGTATTAGGCCATATTATTTGTCTAAATATTCTCCATGAAGGATATTTCTGTGGCCTTGTATTACAGATACTTTCAAGTTATCTAGATATCAGACATCCTTCCCTATGTGAAATATGCAGTATGTCACGATAAGCATGCAAAACATTAATATGCTACATTGTTGTCACGACTTCAGTGCATTGTGTGTCCTGAACTTGCATCCAGGTAAAATCTCGGAAATATATATATTTTATATTTAAATATATTTATATATACACTATATTGCCAAAAGTATTGGAACACCCCTCCAAATCATTGAATTCAGGCGTTCCAATCAGTTCCATGGCCACAGGTGTATAAAATCAAGCACCTAGGCATGCAGACTGCTTCTACAAACAGAACAAAAAGAACGGGTCGCTCTCAGGAGCTCAGTGAATTCAAGTGTGGTACCGTGATAGGTTACCACCTGTGCAATAAGTCCATTCATGAAATTTCCTCACTACTAAATATTCCACGCTCAATTGTTAGTGGTATTATAACAAAGTGGAAGCAATTGGGAATGACAGCAACTCAGCCACAAAGTGGTAGGCCACGTAAAATCACAGAGCGTGGTAAGCGCATGCTGAGGCGCACAGTGCGCAGAAGTCGCCAACTTTCTGCAGAGCCAATAGCTACAGACCTCCAAACTTCCTGTGGCCTTCAGATTAGCTCAAGAACAGTGCGTAGAGAGCTTCATGGAATGGGTTTCCATGGCCGAGCAGCTGCATCCAAGCCTTACATCACCAAGTGCAATGCAAAGCGTCGGATGCAGTGGTGTAAAGCACGCCGCCACTGGACTCTAGAGCTGTGGAGACGTGTTCTCTGGAGTGACGATGGACGAGTCTGGGTTTGGCGGTTGCCAGGTGAACGGTACTTGCCTGACTGCACTGTGCCAAGTGTAAAGTTTGGTGGAGGGGGATTATGGTGTGGGGAGGTTTTTCAGGGTTTGGGCTTGGCCCCTTAGTTCCAGTGAAAGGACCTCTTAATGCTTCAGCATACCAAGACAAGCCTGCACAGAGTCCTGACCTCAACCCGATAGAACACCTTTGGGATGAATTAGAGCGGAGACTGCGAGCCAGGCCTTCTCACCAACATCACTGCCTGACCTTACAAATGCGCTTCTAGAAGAATGGTCAAAAATTCCCATAAACACACTCCTAAACCTTGTGGAAAGCCTTCCCAGAAGAGTTGAAGCTGTTATAGCTGCAAAGGGTGGGCCAACTCCATATTAAACCCTACGGATTAAGAATGGGATGTCATTAAAGTTCATGTGCACGTAAAGGCAGGCGTCCCAAAACTTTTGGCAATATAGTGTGTGTGTGTGTGTATATATATATATATATATTTAAATCCAGTTAGCAATTTTAATAGCAATAATAGCAATTTTAATAGCAATTTTGTGATAGTATACTATTTCAAACTGTTTGTTAGCATGTCTGCTGTACTGTAAAATGGCTACATATTGTTTGCTGACATACTCCGCTAAGGAGGTTGTCTTATGTCATGGCATGTTTCATGTTCATGTTTCAGGTTCCTGTCACAGAGTTTGCTTCTGGGAAACATAATCAGTTTGTCTCATAAGAAAGAGATTGAATTTCAAGACTGTTTCATTTCAGTCAATACTTTGCAATCATAAAGTTCCAGTACAGATCCATTCAAAACACCAAGCCATTAAACCATAAGGTGTTTGACTAAGTCAAAATAAATAGCAGGTTAAATATTACTGTTATTACTATTTTTAGTTATGTAAATTAAGCTATTTTAATTTAATGTTCACGTATATGTCCAATCAAAGTTATTTACCTCATAAATATGCACATATGAATGTTATCCCACGGTTGAAAATGTACAGTGTGAAATCTTAAAACTTGACTATGGTTAATTACTAATCCAGTATTAAGGTAAAAATATATGATTAATAGTGTTATTCTGTGTAGATAAATATGAGTGAGATAATGTCACTGTTTTTAAATGTGTGTAAAGAGCCCTGCTGCATGCTGGGTTGGCAGATCACAATATGTGTAAGTGCGAAAACAGCACATATGTGAGGAATATTTGAGGTTTTGACTCCTCAGGGAGAGTGAGAGAGTTACAGCAGTTCATTGATTACACAGTCCAGAGGCTACAGAGACAAGATCAAACACATCCACTACCCTCCGAGAGAGAGAGAGAAATAGCGAGGGTTTGTATGTATGTGTATTAAAGGCAGGGTAGGTTTTTTGGTTTATGCTGGTTGAAAGTCTCTTCACATCCTGATAGCAATCACTAATGCTACAGCCGAATTCGCATTCTATCCATCCTAGATTGTATTCGAAATTAGAATTAGTGTGTCCCAAATTGTAGTATGTTGAAATGAGAATTCCAAACATACACGGTTGGTCTACTTTTTCCAGTTAGAATCCGAAGTGCAGATCCGTGCACACTCTAACGGCTAATATCGCCCATAACACATTGCACTGTGGACGAGGATTCATTTAGAATTACAAATACGAATAAAAAGTGTTAAAAAAACTGCAAACATGACGGATGTGCGAAACCGACGGTTAACCAGAGCTGTTAAGACGAAGGGGTTTGAGTGATTATTAACAAAGTCCCTTTAAGACAAGTCATTTCACTCGGCGGCCGTCTCTCAATGCACTTGAATGCCTCTCGGGCATTCAAGTGCAGCTCCTATCTCTTTGAATGGGGAAACATCAAATTCTCCAAAGCTGTTTGCCAAGCTTTCGATTAAATTTCATAGTTGTAATCACCAATGAAATCTGACAACAACTGTCTCATTAATTTTTTTCTAAACGCTCAAATCATGACAAAAAACTGTATTTTTTTAGGCTGGATCAAGCTAATGCGCATGAGCAGACCTAAATGTGCGTCTCTTGTGCCTCATTTCGGAGGCACGCTTCTGACTGTTTCTATAGAAACCGGAGCTTCTAACGGCTGCTGCAGTGATGCGATGACTGTACCAGTCGGCGATTGGCTCTCATTTAGAAGGCGGGACTTATTCCGCCATATCGCTTGTTGCACTTTCTCCCATTCAAAACAACACGAGTGACACGTCTTGTGTTATTCTATAGTCTTTGTTATTAATCAGTATCTAACCTGACTTAAACACATTTATAACAGCATTGTGAACTTTTATAATGATGCATTTGGTCATCAACTTTTAAATGCATCATTATGCAAAGACAAGGAAAGTTCTTCACATGAAAGACCCATGACTGGCAGATCAACGTGCGACTACATTTCTCTCCGAAACGGTAGGAAATTAAATTTGGAGGATTTTAACTGTGACAAGATGATTGACAGGGCAGTTTAAACGGTTACAGGTTGCGTAACTAAGTGACAGAACATCCGTTAAAGACTCAATTATGACGATGTAGTAAGTCCCAAAGCTTGCATACTCTTCTGCTATACACTCAAAACTATGTAGTTTTTCTTCACAAAAACAGTACATACTTGTAGGTCGTAGTATAAGTAGGTGAATTGGGACGCAGCTTAAGTTAAGTGATCTAAATGTATTTATATGTATATAATATCATCTATGGAAAGTGTAGGACCATAAAATATTTGTCCAATCTTTCCGAGGGCAACAATACAGTGTCCTACCTGCCTGTCAGCATATATATATTTCCATACCTCCAGGCATCTGCTTACGCAGACATCACAAATCATCAGCGTGTTTCATGCTATGCAGAGATAGACAGACGTCAGTCACGAGCACCACAATCGAAACAGCAGCCACCTTTCACAGTTCCTCCTGAACCAAAACAACAAGCCTATGCTGCGTTCATGCCATAAATACCGTATTTTGTAAGAGATGGAAACCTGTGATGTTATATTCGTAGCGGTTCGTGGCTCAAATGAATGCGCTTCTATGGCGACACTATCAACGCCGAAATAATCTGCAGCAGTCAGGTGATACAGATCAGTGATCTGTAAGTTGTTTATGTTCATTATTATTCTAATGTTATGTGCTTTGAGACATGATGTAGTTTAATGCCATCTCTCGTGACGCCGTTCATGTGTTTTGGAGGAGGCGTGGTTTTGGAGATGCTCTAAAGGGGGAGTGGGATGTTATGATTTGAAAGCTAGCTCGCTATCGTTAGCCTCTCCGAAAATAGCCTATCCTACCTTTAAAGGTATACTTCTCCAGAAAATGAAAATTCACTCATAGACTCACCCTCATGCCATGCCTGATGTATATGACTATATGAGAGATTATTTTTCTAAAAATTTGTGTTTTTCTGAAGAAAGAAAGTCATATTCATCTGGGATGGCATGAGGGTGAGTAAATGATGAGAGAATTTTAATTTCTGGGTGCAGTATCCCTTTAAGGGTATTTTTGGGAATCATCAGGCACAATTCGATTTGGATCCCATAATTCCTAACAGATCAAAGTTTTTCAGCAATGGTGTTTGGGCCCAAAAATTCTAACGGGATCAATTTTGGTTTTATTTTGGGTTTTTTTTAGCATTAGCTTAATTCTGAATTTCCACACGTTATAGATTATAATAGCTGTTTTTTTGTTGTTGCATTTCTTCTCGTCATTCCAGTGATCAGAGATTACTTTACAGGATGAACTAATACTTTATTAACTAGTCATTGGGGAAGCTTGAGAATGTTCTGGAAAAGCGAGAGAAAACAATCCATTCCAGCAAATACTACATTCTTCCAACATGACCTCATCTAACCTTTCTTAGTGTGCTGTATGAAACTATACACTGGGTAAATCTCCCATTGAGATTCACATGTGTAATTTGACCTCCAGCATCTCCTTATGCATGCATTTATCTATAACTGTCACTCTCATTCTTATTGATTATTGATTAGAGAAAGGGGGATTGTGTTTGTGAAAGCATAGATATGTGATAATAGTAGCCTGTAATCCGGACCCCTGCGGGGGAAGAGTGAGGCAGATACTAAGGAGAAACAAGAGAGATCACAAACTGCTCATGGTTAGTGGGTGACGTATGCCAGCTAAAGCATGAAGAGAGACTGTCGCGGGAAAGGAAAACTGTAGGGAATTAGTGAGAAAGGAAATGCAGGGGGAGATGGGAAAGGGGATTTCTAAAACTTCTCTGAATCCATGGCCAGTAACATTATGCCCTTATTCAATAAAAATCAGTTTTAACTTTAAAAATAAATCCCCTTTTACCCTTTACAGAAAACATGTGGTTTTGTCTTAAAGGATTAGTTCACTTTCAAATGAAAATTACACCAAGCTTTACTCGCCCTCAAGCCATCCTTGGTATATATGACTTTCTTCTTTCTGATGAACACAATCTGAGATATTTTGATAAATATCCTGATGCATCCGAGCTTTATAATGGTAGTGAGCAGGGGTCACAAGTATGAGCTGAAGAAATTGTCTCCATCCACATCCATTCATCATAAACATACTCCACACAGCTCTGGGGGGTTAATAAAGGCCTTTTGAAGCGAAGCGATGTGTTTGTGTAAAAAAATATCCATATTTAACAAGTTATGAAGTAAAATATCTAGCTTCCACCAGACTGCCTTCCGTATTCAACTTACAAAGGCTTGGGCTAATTTTAATTTGAAAGTGAACTAATCCTTTAACAACATGTAAACAGAGTCTCTGGTTTGCTGTACTTTAACACTAAAGACTGGAAGCTCTGCTTCGAGACCTAGTGAGCTGCCTACTTATTTTGAAGAAATAGTTTGACCAAAATACCCTACATAGGACAAGCAGTTTAGAAAATGGATGGATGGATGGATGGTGATATGGCCGTCATTATGATGAGTACATAATGACTGAATTCTTGACAACTGTTAGGAATTCTCAGTTGTGACCAGTTTTGCCATAACTGTTTGCCAGTAGTAACAAACTGTCCATTGTTACCAAATTTTTTTTTCTTATGCTTAACAACATGCTAACTCTATTGGAAGTTCCCGGGATGGGGACCTAGTAACATTGCCAGGATCAGTCCCGGAATTCGCCCTGTGTGAACAAAAGGCAGGACCAATACCGTAAGGGGTGTGCTGTAGTAATGATGCCGAAGCTGAGATCGTTCGCCAGCTTAGTGGAACGGTATGCAATGAGCTAGTTTATGATCAAATCAGAAAAAAAAAATGGACAAGCGTGGTTTCTTGAGAGAGAAAACGCAGATCATGGCTGAATCCCAAATGGCACCCTAAACCCTCATTGTCTTCCTCTGAGTCCGCACTTTCGTGACATAAAGCCGCTTTGACTGCCGTGTAAAGTCCTCTAGCTCGCAGACTTGCGGGCTCAGCTGAAGTGCGCATCGAGGGCACCCTTCTGAAACCTAAAATGATGAATGGGACACCCTACGGTCTCGTGGACTTAACGGACACACGCACGCGGCAGCCATTGTAAGTCAACAAGACCGAAAGTGCATAGAAGTGTGCCATTTGGGATTCAGCCCATAAGCAATCTTAAGACGCTGTGGAGACCTTACACCTCACATCCTGATGTCACTTGTCTTTACGGGATCTTTATGTGATGTGTGTAAACACACCCACAGATTCGGGAAAATCACAGGCAGTGAATGAACCAAAATCAAACGAACACATTGTCTGTGTATTTTCTGGAATCTCTGTGTGAAAGGGGCTATATAAACATTGATCAACACATATAAATAAAGCTCATCAAATATGGAAAACAAGAAAGCTCAAATGTGCTTATGTTTCTGGCCTTAGAACGTTTGGGGTGTTTCGATTTTGGCCATCCTTCTCATTACAGGCATTCCTCTTGCATGTAAGACATTTTAAATGTGAATGTCTGTCTACAACGGCATTGAGTAACAAATTGAGTAAATTCTCTCTTTCAGTCGATCCCCAATCGCAGGATTCCTTGCCGAGCCAACGCCGCGTCTGGTTCCTTTTTCGCCAGGGACAACACAGCCAACTTCCTGTCATGGTGTCGAGAGGTGGGCGTAGGTGACACCTGTCTGTTTGAGTCAGATGGGCTTGGTGAGTCTTTTAAACAAATCCATCTCTGACACAGCAACAAATATTTATGGGTGAATAATCTCTGTCTTTTTAAAATCAGACCTTTCTCTGTGCAAGGACTTTAAGCCTGATTTATGACAACAAATGCAGCTCTGTATTTCTAGAGTAAATGCAGTGAGAGAGCATGTTGGACCTGCACCAGCCATCAGACATAAAAACACAACCGATTTTATTTTTGCCTATGTGTTTAATATGTAAAAATACATCTTCACATCGAATTGTTAAAGGCCCACTAACGAGCGTTGGAACGCGCAGCATTATTCAATGTGTTGACGTAATTTCAACTGAAACAGGAAGACAGGGTGATATATCAAACAGCCCCGCCCCTTTTTTAAAATAGCCAATAGTGTTTCGTTAATGTTACAGCACGCCAGAGCCGTTAGACTTTCCTTCTAATCTCTAACCGTTTCTCCTCATAATGTCCTTTATATCTCTTATATACAGTATTCTGTGCAGAAGTCAAATGGGTCCGATGCCTTTTGTGGTCTGTGCCGACTCGCGCATATGATCCGCTCTGTGCTCTCGTGTCTCTGGACCAGAGAAAGACTTTGCTCGCGTTGTGACACTAACGCAAAAACAGACTTTATTTGCGTCAAAGGAAAGCATATTTACACTGTCTGAATCGTTCCCTATTCTCTATATAGTGCACTGTGTGCCATTCACCATGTAGAAACTAGTAAATGTGTGAACAAATGACTGATTTCAGCCGAGGCTTCAGCGTCTGTAAGAGTGTAGGAGGAGGCGGGACTTCAGATTCTAGAGAGCATTTGATTGGACCGAAGATTTGACGAGAAACTGAAGTGGGATGTCATGAAAATCCGTGATCCTTTTTAGTGGAAGTGAGAGACTGTAAGATTTGAATGCTTATATCTCCTAAATGCAAATTTTGTCATTGTTTTGGAACACACCAGCTTATTCATAACATTAAGGCTAACATATTCATACTAAAAGCTAAAAAAACTTTTTTTTTAAAATTTTGATTTCAGGGGGACTTTAAAAAGCCCTTATTATGCTCATTTACAAGTTCACAATTTTGTTCAGGGGGTCTACTAGAATAGGTTAACATGATTTAATGTTCAAAAATTTATTTTTCTTATAAGTTACAATGGTGCAGCACCTGTTTTCACCCTCTGTCTGAATGCTGTGTTTTAGTTTAGGTTTCTTTAAAACCCGCCTTCCAAAAAGCGGCGTCTGCTCTGATTGGTCAGTTGCCCCAGTCTGTTGTGATAGGTCTTCCGCTTAGAGTGTGTCGCAAATGTAATACCTTACCTTAACCAAATGCAGGTTTTTTCTGCTGGAGAAATTCACTACCTTTGGCATGGACCTTGACTTTTATACTGTTGCAGATCGTTTACATGCACAAACAGCTATATTACACACTAAAGGAAAGGTAAAAAAAAAATAAAAAATAGCATAATAGAATAGTCCAGCTCAAGTAGATACTCAGACACGCTGCTGTGAGCATGTAAGATATGCTGCTTCTGCATAAATAGACATACATAAATTCTGTAAAATCAAGGCAGGTGGAGCTGGGGGAGGTGGAGTTCTCTCAGCCGCTAAGTGAATGCACAGAGTAGCATTATAACAACTTTCAACACACAAATGTATTTAATATGATAAAACAGAGCTGCTTTACCCCACATATTCTTGACCGGAAGAAGCAGAAGTGCTTGTCTGCGGCATAATAAAAGCTCTACTGCTCTCGAGACTCGTGTCATGCTTGTCTCTCATTAGCAATCGCTCCAACGGCTTTCAGCAACACCCTGCTTCATACTACAGTAATGTTTATAAATCTTTAATACATTAGCTCATCCATTAATATGATTTCTGCCCGAGTCTTGTTGGATTCTTTTCCACTGGCTGTAGACGTGAAGACAACAACTCCCATGATTCCGCAAAATCAAGGCGTCACTAGGCGAAAATTACATATTGTGCCTTAAACTGGAATTGGTAAAGGTCAGATATAGATGATAAGTGTCTCTGGCTGGTCATGGGACTAATAAGTTTTATTTTTCCTCTCACTGCATTTCTCAAAATTGTGGTATTCTTGGCACAAATTTTGATGTTGAAGAAGTATATGAAGTAAGAAAGTGTGTCCTCTGCTTTTGCTGTAGCTGTAAACAGCCTGTAAACTAGACATCTCTGTCATGTGTCAGATCCAGACATACAGACATTGAAGGCTCCAGGTAGAGTGTTAGAATAGCTTCTCTATGCTTTGCTTTCAACACATGTCCAAGACAGCTGGAGAGAATAACAAGTCTGCTGAAACTACAAAAAGAACGAGAGAGAAAGACAGGATCGGTTCATCTAGGGAGTAGAACTGAGGGCAGCTGAACTGAGATTTCTGAGTGCAGAAAGAATGGGTTCTCTTCCCACTGGAGTTACACACAAGAGAAGGTGTTTGTGTAGTTGTGTGCAGATAGAATGTAGATGTATTTGTGACAAACTCAAGTCAGGAAAAGATGTTCTAACCTCACTTTCATTGGAATATTCACAAAAAATCTACTTGGATGCCGTTAATATCTGAAATGCAAACCAGTGCAGGAACAGATCTGTGAAGTGTGTGTTGCAGTAAATCTGTTCTATATAACAAAAACTGGCTAATCATCAAATTAGCATATTAGCAAGTGTGGTGTATGATGTGGTTATTCAACCATATTTCGATTTTAAAAACATTTGAAAGAGAAAATAAAATACTTAATTCCTTTTTTCTTCCTTTCCCCCTCAGAAATAGCTAAATGAAAACATGGATGCGTTATGTTCAGGTGGGATGTTCTGAGGTTTGATGTGGAGATTACAGATTTTATTGCATGTTGTGTTGTGTTGCCATCACTCAACCATACTGAACCATGGGAAATGTAGTTTGGATGCTCCACAATTCCTTATGAAAAGCATAATGTGTTGTTCAATAACACACACTGAGTGTCTCCCGCTAAGAGAACATTAGCTGTCAGTGAGTGTAATAGTTTAATGAATTACTAATTCATCATCACCGTGTCATTCTGTGGTCTCTTGGTTTCATCATTCAACCATATTGATGTTTTCAGTAGTTCTTTGATTGGCACAGTATGTCAGTACAAGATGCTGTGGCTGTATTATGTCTCATGTTTTTATTTTTATGTTCTTCTAGTTTTACACAAACAGCCAAGAGAGGTTTGTCTATGCCTGTTGGAGCTGGGAAGAATAGCATCCAGGTAGTCCACAAAAAATAAATAAATTCTGTCATCACTCACACACCCTCATGTCGCTACAAATGGTATGACTTCGATTATTTGGTGAAACATTAAAACACTGCAAAATTATCAGTATTTTTGTCTTGTTTTCCATTAAAAATATCTAACAATTCCTAAATCGAGATACATTTACTCGAGAAGCAAGATGATGTAAAATATTCAGTCTTGTTTACTGAAAAATGAATCAAAATGAAGTGAGTTTATGCTTAAAACAAGAAAAAATACTTTCTGAATGCATATAAACCATATGATTTTTAGAAAGGAAAATTTAAAACGTGAAAGAAGAATTAAGGAGAATCAATAATTATGAATGATTTACTGCCATTGTGAGAATGTATAATCATGTAATCAATAGAAAAGTAACTGCAGTCTGATTACTAAGTATTTTAAGTCAAGTCAAGTCAAATTTATTTATATAGCGCTTTTTACAATTGGTAATTGTTTCAAAGCAGCTTTACATATTAGAAGCACAGAAAAAAGATAAGTGGTTAAAAATAAGCTGTACAAGCAAGCGTGGTAATATGTAACATATACAAGATGGTGCTACATTAAGCCAATGTCGGCTGACTCCCAGGGGTGGAAAAAACCCCCTAGGAGAAAAACCCAGTGTGGTAACACTGGGAAAAAAGTCCTAGGAGGGAAAAAACCCCTTGGAAGATATATATAATATATGTAAATGGATATGGAGATCAAAATCTGAATTATACAGTTTTATTATAGGGATTAAAAATAGATTATATATATATATATATGTAAGCGGATACGGAGATTAAAAATCTGAATTATAGATGCAGCCAGAACTGGATCTGTAGGCCCATTGTCTCCTGGGCCACGTTGTAGTCAGGTCCAGGCACAGGTTCTCCATCTGATCTGGATACGGCCTGGGTCCAGCACCCGGCAAACCTCAGGATAAGCAGAGAGACTGATATTAGCGTAGATGCCATTCTTATTCTGATCTACAGGTATATCTAGTGTTATAGGAAATGTTCTCGGTTCCGGCCGACCTAATTATTGCAGCGTAACAATCCTTTAACGGATTTGAAAAAATGTTTATTGTATTGATAATGTGTTATGTGTATCCAAGAGCAAAGAGATGTGTTTTTAGTCTAGATTTAAACTGACAGAGTGTGTCTGCTTTCCGAACAATGCTAGGAAGATTGTTCCAGAGTTTAGGTGCTAAATAGGAAAAGGATCTGCCGCCTTCGGTTGATTTTGATATTCTGGGTATTATCAACTGGCCTGAATTCTGAGATCGCAATAAACGTGAAGGACTATAATGCACCAAGAGCTCGCTTAGATATTGGGGAGCTAAACCATTTAGAGCTTTATAGGTAAGTAGCAAGATTTTAAAATCTATACGATGTTTAATAGGGAGCCAATGTAATGTTGACAGAACTGGGCTAATATGATCATACTTTCTGGTTCTAGTAAGAACTCTAGCTGCCGCATTTTGGACCAACTGTAGTCTGTTTAAAAGCCGAGCAGAACAACCACCCAGTAGAGCGTTACAGTAATCTAGTCTTGAGGTCATGAATGCATGAACCAACTGTTCTGCATTTGTCATTGAGAGCATATGTCGTAATTTAGATATATTTTTTAGATGGAAGAAGGCGGTTTTACAGATACTAGAATGAAAGTCATGATGTGTTTAAAGTTTAAAATGTAATATAATTTAATTACAAGTACTTAATTTTTGGAATCTGATTACGTAATCCAGATCACAATCAGTTGCTACCCAGCACTGCTGATTGATTAAATATTAAATAGTGATGAAAGATTTTTTTCTTGTTTTAAGCATGAACTCACTTAATTTTAATCAATTTGTCATAATACGTATCGTATCATTTTGCTCCTCAAGTAAATGTATCTTGATTTAAGAATGTTTAGAAGTTTGTACTGAAAAAAACAAATATAAGAATTTTTTTTTTCAGTGAAGAAGATATTTTGAAGAATGTTTGTTCCCATTGACTTTTATAGTAGAAAATGTATAGAACTGTATGTAATCCTATATAATAGAAAATGTATGTAATTTTGTAACAAATCTACCAAGTAATGGCAAATTAATTTGTCGAAACCCATTGGTAACACTTTACAATAAGGTTCATTGGTTAACTACATTAGTTAACATAAACTAATAATGAACTGCATTTCTACAGCATTTATTCATCTTTGTTAAAGGATTAGTTCACTTTCAAATAAAATTTTCCTGATAATTTACTCACCCCCATGTCATCCAAGATGTCCATGTCCTTCTTTCTTCAGTCGAAAAGAAATTAAGGTTTTTGAGGAAAACATTCCAGGATTTTTCTCCTTATAGTGGACTTTAATGGACTCCACTGTTGAAGGTCAAAATTACAGTTTCAGTGCAGCTTCAAAAGGCTTTAAACGATACCAGACGAGGAATAAGGGTCTTATCTAGCGAAACGATCGGTCATTTTCAAAAAAAATTTTAAATGTTTATGCTTTATATAAACAAATGATCGTACCAAGTGGTTCCGCCAAAACTGCACTTTCGTATTCTTCAAAAAGCTTACGCTGTATGTCCTACGCCTTCCCGTATTCTTCAAAAAGCTTACGCTGTATGTCCTACGCCTTCCCTATTCTACTTACGGAAAAAATGGAACTAGCGCTGCATTCGTTCCGTAAGTTGAATAGGGAAGGTGTAGGATATACAGCGTAAGCTTTTTGAAGAATACGAAAGTGCAGATTTGGCGGAACCACTTGGAAGGCGATCATTTGTTTATATAAAGCATATACATTTACATTTTTTTTCTCGAAAATGACCGATCATTTAGCTAGATAAGACCCTTATTTCTCGTCTGGTATCGTTTAAAGCCCTTTGAAGCTGCACTGAAACTGTAATTTTGACCTTCAATCGTTTGGAGGCCATTGAAGTCCACTATAAGGAGAAAAATCCTGGAATGTTTTCATCAAAAACCTTAATTTCTTTTCGACTGAAGAAAGAAGGACATGAACATCTTGGATGACATGGGGGTGAGTAAATTATCAGGAAAATTGTATTTAAAAGTGAACTAATCCTTTAATGTTAATTTCAATGTTTCAATGATTTTAATGTTAATATTAAAATCAAAAGTTGTGTTTGTTAACATTAGTTAATGCACTGTGAACAAACAATGAACTGTATTTTTAACTAACATTACAAAGATGAACAAATACAGTAACAGTTGTAAAACTCATGGTTAGTTCATGTTAGTTAATACATTAACTAATGTTAACAAATGAACCTTATTGTAAAGTGTTACCAACCCCTTGAAAGATTCATGTGATTCCATGGTTCTATTGCTTTGTTTTTAAAATGAGCAATTTTGCTTTGTTTGTTTCAAATCACAATTTTGTTGTACATGTAATCAAACCGTAAAGTGTGAATGGTCACTCTTGTGACAGGTATAAGGTAGAGCCACCTGGACTTATAAAGCTGGAGAAAGAGATTGAACAGGAAGAGAAGATACCTGAACCTCCACTCTCACCTGTACCTCCTGCTTCCTATTCTCAATCTCCATCCGTTTCTCCGTCCATCTCTCCATCTATCTCTTCATTCAGCAAGACCAACTCTAGCAGAAAAAGTACCGGCAAGATACTGGATGATGCTGTGAGTAACTTTTTTCTTTCTCAGATATCACTTTTGTTATCTGTACCCACAGTAACTTTAACTCTGACAAAAGTTTATTTTCCTCTAGAATGAGAATGTAAAGTTTTCTGTCACTTAACATGTAATGTGTGTTCCAGGTGAAGCACATTTCCGAAGATCCACCTTGTAAGTGTCCAAATAAGTTCTGCATAGAGCGACAATCACAGGGCCGTTACCGCGTTGGAGAGAAAATGCTTTTCATCAGAGTAAGTAAAAATCACAACAGACCTTAGTCAGGGTAGAAGCCATATTTACAACCAGGCTCATTGGAAATATGTGTCTCTGCCTTCATTTCTGCGAAACCTGGAATATGTTGCTCCATGTACATTTTGCTACACTTTTCAGGTGACACGTCCACAAGTCAACAACATGAACAATATAATTTTTTCTCCATTGCAGATGTCGGTTAATTAAACAGCCCAGTGTAATAAATATAAACTGCAAAATGGTTGTGTAATGATACTCGTTACTTGTAGCAGGTTTACGGCAATTTCAAAGTGAAATGCTAAATAGAGCGATGAATTATAAATTCCGAAACAGTTAAACCTCACTGTTGTACTTATCACTGTTGCACATTACTTGTATCTGAACGCTCTGCATTGCTGTATCAGGTGAGCTACAGAGCAAGTTTACTATGCCAGAAAAGTTTAGGATTATGTGGTGGTGATTCCAGGTTATTCCAGGTTAAAAGGATTATGTGGTGCAAATATAAACATGTATTAGTTTGAAAATCACACACTATAGAGGGTATGCATAGACGTCACTTTCCCGCCGGAACGCGCTCCCTCAGCTGGACTGAGTGGCAAAAGAACCTGCTGCATGACTAGATTTAATAGGGGAAACTGCGAAAACGCAAGTAAAACAAACGATTACACTAAAGGTTGGGCTCGAAAGTGTTCCTTATGACTGGTCAAAGAAACCTAATCCATGGATATTGACATGCAGCCAGGAATCATGTTTTACTGACATTTATATGTGCCTGATTTCGACGCCGGGGAAACACATAAAGCAAATCTGCCTGTGAATACTTTATATAACTACAATATAGGTCTAAATCGGAGTGATCACTTATATCAATGTTATATATTTCGTCATATCGTTCAGCCCTAAAACTTGTATAGTTTTTGTCAATGTTTATTTAAAAACACCCAATTATGCAGAATATAAGATGGTAAATATTTAATTGATGAGTTGTCAACACAATATATAACAATACAATATATAGGGTATGATTTGACCCCAAAATCCAACATTTTGACACAAAATGATAACTGCAAAACATGTTTCTTTGCCTGGAGTCCAGTTTTTTCTGTGAATTGCTGCGACCTATTTGCTTCTTTTTTTTGTAGCTTTCAGCAGTCTTTAAAAATATACCTCAGATTTTGTGTTAAAGCTATTTGTACAGTCAGTCGCAAAGCTTTTTCGCATTTTGGATGTGTTTTGTGTGTTTTTCGCGGCATTCACGCTGAAAACCATTGCTGCCACTCAGTGGGCGTAAGCGCAGTCATAACGGTCGACGGTGACGTCACGTGCATACCCTCTATAGTAAAAGTATTTTGAAGTCATAACGTAGTACTTATGGAACTGCATGTAAATACAACATGTCTAATCGATAATCGATAATCTACCCCTTTAATTATAATTTGTGTGAAAAGGAACCAAAAATTGTTGGTGTTTTACTGCCTCTAGTGTTGATTTCACCTGGAAACTGCAGTAAAATGTACTGTATGTATAGGTACGTTTTTGCAGTTTTGCAGAAATGTAGTCAGAATCATGTATTTCCAATGAGTCTGAGTTCCATTGTTTGATGTTAGCATGTTGCTAAGCTAACAGGCATAACAATACTTAGCCAACACAAATACTGGGTTAAATGTTTAATTTGGACTGTTTGGTGACCAGTGTTAATTTTGGCAGCCATTTTTGATTTAGTCTTAGTCTTTATCTTCAGACGAAAATGCTCCTTAGTCTTAGTCACATTTTAGTCATTTTAGTCTTTCATATTTTAGTCTAGTTTTAGTCGATGAAAAGTCATCACATTTTTGTCAAGTCTTAGTCATTACTTTTAGTCAAACTACAGTTACCAACTTTAATTTTGATAGCTATTTTATATGTAGTCTTTAGACAAAATAGTCATTATAATTTTTCTCTTTAGACCAATTAATTTAAGCTTGTGAAAAATTTGAATCAAGGTAACAGACTGTATTGACATTGCACTCTTAGCAGTAGCACTTGTGCAATTGTACATATCCTCTTTAAGTGGTTCTCAAACTTTCTAGAGTGTCGTACATCCTTCTGTGTACAGTTACACATTTCCATTAAGGGACAATATTTGCCTTCTTAAATCGATTTTTCCAGTGCATTTGTTACCTTTATAAATACCTTTGTAAAATAAATAATGCCTTAAATAAAAAATAAATAATAAATACAATGATGATAAAAACGAAGTGATACTTTTAAATATTACATTAAAACCGCCAGTAGGTGGCGGTAAGTCACTGTTTTTATGAGTGAATCATCGAGTCATTCATTCTTTCAGTATCAAAGCAAGCGGCTGTATTTATGAATGGATTGAATCATTGACGATTCGTTCAAAGCCACAGATTCGTTCACGAAACAGCTTGTGTGCAGAAGTTCTGCTGTGGCTTTCGTTGCAAAATAGAGCAAAAATACTGACAATATTGTTTAAAATGTTTGTTGAACTGTTGTATAAAATCAATATTCAGGATATTATATTATATTCGGGGAATATTCTTGCTTGTATAATATGATCAACATTAAAAACAGTAACTCGCAGAAGGGTATGTTTTTGTATCGAAGAGAGTTTTAATCTTAAATCTGCATGCAGTCTGTGTCTATATTTGTTCTTCATGCTAGTAGTGCTAAAAGGTAAAGTTAGGCTATATTAGAACAGCATTAATGTTGCGCGATGCTGGTTTGTGTGGGTGCAGTCAGTTTTGACCGCGATAGATGAAGTAATTTGATTGAATATCGCGTATAGAACATTACCTGCTAGAAATACATGTTTAGTTTTCATGTTATTTTATGGTGGAGTAGAATAAAATGAACGGCACTTTTCGCGTACGTCAGTTTGAGAACCACTGATATCAGCCTGCACTTTGGTCCCAGATTTAGTCAGTATACGAGCAGCGCAATATAGACACTTTAATTTAAGTAGAAAATCTCAAATGAAGAGCGCTGAACTCCAGTTTACTTGTCTGTGTTTTCAAATCATCCGCGCTTCTTGTAGAGAGGGCTCGTGTGCAGGGTTGCCAGATAGCAAAGATGAAGTAAAACGTGTTCTTTTAACAGAAAAGCTCTGAAAGGGGGTTTAAATTCTATAAATCTGCCAACTGTAAGAGTGACCGCTCTTAAAGACAGTCTGTAATGTTTTGTCTCCTTTATTCGACAAAAACAAAAAGGGATTTCAAAAGAGTGATTCTGGTAACGTTTTTTTTTAGTCTTTCAGCCACATTTCAGTCTCGTCTTTTTTCGTCAACGATATTGCATGTGTAGTTTTAGTCACGTTATCGTTAAATGAAATTGGTGTCGTCTCTCATCGTCTCGTCTTAGTCATGGATAAAAAGGTCGTCAACGAACATTTTTCGTCATAGTTTTCGTTAACGAAATTAACACTGTTGGTGACTCATGTATTACCAAATCCTCCAGAAGGAATTGCTAATTATTTGGATCAGTATTCTAAAGTGAAAAGCATGATAACTCTCTAGTAATGACTGATAATGAATATTCCAACTCATTGTAAACATTTGAAGTTTTTGGAAGATTTTGGATAATAATGACTCAAGTGTTACTATGTCCTTCTAAATGAACTACTAATTGCTTGAAACAGTATATATAATATTTGGAATAAATAGTTTTGGACTGTTTTTATATTAAGTATATTCATAGTCTTTCACTATTGCTAAGCTTCAAATGTTTTCTGAGATACATGAAATACTGCCTTATAACTCTATATGCTCCTTTTCCATTTTTTTAAAACATGCACTAGACAGATGTGTTTGACCGTTGTGCTCGTGTCTTGCATCTTTTGCAGCATCTCGCACATGACATGCCTTTCTAAAAATGTGACGCTCAAGTTAAAAGAAGTAAAGTTAAAAAACATTTTGCTGCTTTCTTTTTTTTGTGTCAGGAAGGAGCTATAAAGTATTAAAATTATTTCTAGATAGGCAGCTCACTAGGTTTAGTGAACAGAGATTACATTTTATTATACACTGCTGTGTGATCACTTACATTAGTCTGTTAAACACAATCAGGTTTGTTTTGCTATCTTAGTGAGGACATTCCATAGACGTAATGGTTTTTATACTGTACAAACTGTACATTCTATCCCCCTACACTACCCCTACTCCTAAACCTACCCATCACAGAAAACATTCTGCATTTTTACATTTTTTATATATTGTTTAGTATGTTTTTAAAGCTATTTTAAATATGAGGACTCATGAAATGTCATGTTTACGTCGTAATACCAGTGTAATACCCATGTCATTATACAAATTTGTGTCCTCATAAATCACAAAAACGTGTGTGCACACACACACACACACACACGGCAGTGGGGTGTCCCATAACAGCACAGACTCCACTAACTGACAAATACTGATTAGTGAGGTGGGCTTAGTCACCATGGGAACCTGTTACTTGGCAACAAACGACTAAAAGATGCTTTAGATCTGAGTTATCTTCATTGTGTATCTGTGCGTTCAGTTGTGTTTTATTACTCTGAGCTGTGCAGTAATACACTGAGAACTGAGAGGAGGATATATGAGTGATTGCATCACTCCCATCAGTCATGGCTCATTAGAAGCAGTGTTTAATGAGTGTTCTCACTCAATAAATAGGCCAGGTCTTAGAAACACCTGCTGGTTGGCTGTTTAAACTTTGATAAAATGCAGATGCTAGTGTTTTAAATAGATTTTTTTAAATTTAGATAGAAATTGAGAGGGGAAAAGAAATAGATTAAATTATCATATTATATAGATAAAACTATTATGTTAATAATTCGGGCATTTGAGAAATCGCAAAACTCAATATGTTGGCTTTTAAAAAAATAAAAAAATAAAAATCACACATTTCCAAGTTGTCATGTTTCATCAAGCCGAACAATGTGATTTTTGCATGATTTTTCACAATCTACATTTGTAAGTAAAATCACCATGAAGTTTCACCCCTAAAACATACAAATTAATGTGTTCACACTAGAGCTGTCAAATTTAACATGAACGCATGCGATTCATTTTTTCAGTTTAACACGTCAAAAATATTTAACGCAAATAACGCAGCATCGGTTTTTTTTCTGGCATGCTTTGGCTAGCGTTACATTATATGATGACACTATCATTCATTAAAGCGCTATTAAACCATTCAAGCACGATAAGATGCAAAAGAGCACTCAAATCTGTACTGGTGCGCTGACTCTCTGTGAACAAACACCCAACAGTTCTCTTTCGCGCTGGAATGCACAAAAAAAAGTATTAAATGAGTTAAAAGGTGATAAATGAACGTAGATTCGTGAGAAAATAGGATGCATGTCCGATCAGCGTCATGTGTGTCAGGTCTTAAAGTGACAGCAGCCTAATAAACCTGCTGGTGTCATTAATGTTAATCAAAGAACAACAGACAAAGAGAAAATCACTCACTGCTCTTGACTAAATCACTTTTAGCTTTAATTACAATTAATCTATATTCAATTTATAATTTATGCAGCGAAGAATGTGCAGTGTTTATTAACTGCACAGAAACAGAAATTATTCAAGAAATTATTCAATTTCTGTATATTTACCTGTTAGACCTACCTGAAAATCGTAAAGCACTGTTTGCAAGTTTAAATTAGTCAAAAACAATAACTTTTTTTGTGCATTTTGGCAGGGCAGGTAAAAAACTGAACCATCTGACTGGGCCAATAGAAAAAAACGTTAGTGTTGAGTCCTGATATATTAAAAGCACAGCTAAATGTGACATTTATTACAATGAGTTTATGGGAAGATTGTTTTAAGTTCACTTAAATTATTTTTTAAAGCCTATTAAATGTTAAAACTGATATCTCTCAATTATACTGTAATGTTGAATGGTTATAATTAGTGGCTAAAATTGAGGGGAAAATCCATGTAATAAAGACAATAGATAAAGGCCTTCATAGTGATTAGTAAAAAGATGCCATTAAACAAATATACTGTCTTTATGTTGTTTCTACATTATTTTGGAGATTCACTGCGAAAGTATTACAATATAAATATATATTAAAAAATTTAAAGTTAGGTGTGATTAATTACAGAAAAATGTGCGATTAATTTGGTTATTTTTTAATCGATTGACAGCACAAGTTCACACCAACACAAATGTTCGGCATGAATATTTGGTCAGATTTTAACTTGCTGTTTGTCTGTTCAGACCAATGCGGGCAAAAAAAAGGAAGACTGGCTGAATGAAAATACAATTCTGTCAGGACCACTTTCATCAAAGATAATTAACCATTAGCATACAGTTTGGATTGGCGGTATGCAGGGAGTTCCCTGAGAAATATTTGTAGGGTGGCAAAGGGGTGACATGAGGACTATGAGGAGTGGCAACCGCAAAATTTTGGTGGATTTATGGCCTGACATACACATTCTTGTTCATGAATATGCGAAACAGTTGCATTGCCACAAAGTAATCATGTATACTGCTAAAAATAATTAAAAATAAATAACAAAATATCAATATCCAGGTCACCAAATCAAGACACTGTATATCAAAAACATCAATAGATTATAAAGGTCTCTGAGCTTGTATTTTTATCCTGTTAAAAAGCGTGAATTTACTCCATGTTTATAATTTTTAATTATTACATTATAATTTATTCCATGTTAATAATTATATTACTTTCACAGTAATTTCACTGTAGGACTGTAGGTATCTAACTAAAACACAAAAATTACTGTAAACAAACAATATCATACTGTATTTGTACAGTCCATGTGTACTGTGAAGGTACCAAGCATGCAATGCAGCATGAATAGGTTATGCTGTATCATTTTTTGATACTTGTTGATTTTATCTGTGCTGCTTCACTTTTACAGTAGCAGTTTGTGTTGTTGATTTATTTTGTAATGTTCAGTTTATCTTTATTATTATTTGTTGAGTCACTATAGTTGTGTTTTGTTTGTCAAGTTTTGATGTCTGTGCATCATTAGGTGAATCTTAAAAGAAAAAAAGTTGTGTTTCAGGATGATATCTCAGCAGTTGCTTCACTTGTGGAAGGTCCATCTACAAACAGTTATGAATTTGAATATTTCCCTTGGGCAGTTTTCCTGGTTGCATTCACACCGCCAGTAGGAACTCTGAAGTGATGTAAGCCACACTTGTTGTTGTGACTTTTATTTTGACGGTGCTGAGAACGCCAGGGCCTGAGCACAAAGTGCTCCCATTCTCCATCTTTATTAGTTTACGATCTGTTTAAAGGTCCTGTCTAATACGTTATTTGACAGAACTGTTATACAAAGAAAGTAAACAGTATATGAAAAAGTATTAGCGTTTGCCGTATGCTTAATGTCGCTAGCTGAGCAGAAATTCATAATCATGTTTCACTTGGTCCCCTTAAATTCGCATTGGATGTTCTCCTTAGCATAATGGTAAATGGATCTAATTTAGTCTCCCCAAAAGGCGTTCTTAGAACTAAAATCGTCCCTAGTTCCTGCATTGCGAACGCGCCAAAAAGCATGTACTTCCACAAATATTTATAGAAACTATGAAAAGGTTCCTCCGGTGCGAAAGCCCCTAATGATATCTGTTCTTGATGACAATGACAATAGAGAATGTCAGAGGCTAAATCCTTATTGTGGACAAGAGGAGGAGCTGGGGATGGTGGAGGGTAATTAGCTCCTGAGCAACACAATGAAAGCAGCTGAAGGATAACTGAAAAGGGAACTTAAATAGGAATGCTGTAGCATCATATTCCTATTGGTAGACATGGATCAGCTGAGCGTCAGCTGATGCGAGCTTGACTAGCGTGACCTGCCAGAACTGATGCGGATATTCACTCTCTGACAGTAGGTGGTGCTTATGGAAAAGCAGAAATATACAGCGGTACACAATTAGGGCAGTTTCTGACACACACTTTTCACAGAGAAGTCAAACAGTATTTAAACAGCCATTCAGATTTTAGCATTCGCTATGGTGTTTACCAAACAAGACCAAATACACAAGTACAGAAACAAAAGTTCTGTAAGTTCTGTTTCTTTCTTTCCGTAAGAAATAAGAAAAATATGTTGCATTGATGGCATTCGATTGTTTGTGTTGGTCTGAACAGATGCATTAATAGCCACTCATTTCAAATTACCAAATTTTAGTACCAAACATTCATTTTGTTGTGAACAGGCCTTAAGATCGTACAAATCGAATTGTTAGAAAAATCGAACAATCGAACTTACAAATTGTCATGAGTGTGTTTTGGTTTTATTGTTTTATTTACTGAATGGCTCATTATGCAGCTCATTAGGGGCAGGGTCTTAATCTCCTCAGGTGTGAATCACATCATTATTCATGAAGATTCATGCCTCCTCACATATGGCCTTTCTAAACAAAAAGTGTCTTAGAAATTTAAAATCAATACATTGTTTTATGTGACTGAGTAGGCATGATGATTTTCACATCATTTTGAAGCAAAAACTCTAGACTAAAATATACAGTTCACAAAAGTCTTGTGAAAAAATGTTTAGTATGTGTTTTGAGGCCTTATTTCAGTGGCTTATTATTTTTGTTTGTTTTTACAAAAAACATGCATATACGTAATTCTCTCAAAAATACAAACATGTACATGCTTGTTGCTCACATATTATTGTAGCCTAGTTTGTGCTGAATACAGTGTAATGAGACTTTTGTCATTAATATGTTTATAAGCAACTAAAAAAAAGCATAAATGTCAGGGAAAGTCAAAACTACTCCAGGACCCCAAATCAGCCTCAGACCCCAGAGTGTTAACTAAAAAAAAAAAAATTGAATCAAATGTCCATATAATAAACATCTAAATATCTATTGTTTAAAAATGATTTTCCTTGATTACCAAGAAGATGACACTGTAAGTGAAGAGAAAGCTTGAGGTGAAATGAGATCTCAAGATGCTTAAAATATTTTTTACAAAATGAATGCTGATTTGAGGTGATACTGAAAAGACATTTGTTTATATAGATTAAGAAAAAATGCTGTTATGCACTGTGTGGACAGTCATAGTTGACAAATTAAATATGCTCTCTCTTGCTGTTTCCCTCTCTCTCTCTCTCTCTCTCTCTCCATGAACCCAGTGATTTGATTAACTTTCCTCCAGCTGTCTAGATCTCATAATTACAAAATTAATGTGATTCCTCTGTTTCAGGTTTAGATGCGAGTGTTCAGCTTTCATTTAAAACACTGACTGCAGCAATTCATCAAACTAAACCACTGCAACTGTTATCAATTCAGTTGCCTGTGGAGAATCACATTAGTCAGTGCTGGTTTTAATTGCTCTGTCCCTGAGAAATGAAGCAGGCTGCATCACTGCTGCCCCCTATAGAGAGAAACTAACAACTGCACCAGCAATTTCATTCTTTCTGCACCCAGAACAAAGACCATGCTGCTTGATAAATTGAGAGTCCCCTTAAAAAATAAAGAAAAAAACAATGGTAAACAATGGTAAACACCATGCATTTTTATTACACAGTCATGAGAGAAAATTAAACAGACTTGTATTTTTAAATCAAATTAGGCAGATGTCAACATGGCAAGTTACATGACACCTCAACCTTGAAAACCATGAACAAAACGACAAAATAAAAGATACCAGACCACACTGAATACAGGTTGTGCAGACCGCAATGTGTTTTGTGAATTACTGGCTGCATGAAACTGACATTCAACAGACCGAACACTCAAACTGTCAATCACACTTCTGCTGTTTATGCAGTTCTAGGTAATATCAATGAATATTGTTTGATTTAAAAAACTTTTTTTTGTCCCCCATTTACTGGAGATAAAAGCAAATGGTTACAAAAGGTTTACAAAATTAAAAAACAGATCTGTCTTATTTGTTGAATTAATAATATTAAAATCCTTTTTTTTTTAGTATTTTCCAAAGAAACTGCCTTGAAATGCGTTGCCCGGCAACCAAGGCCAAGACAAAAAATAATAAAATTCTGCTTTCTGGTTTATTTTCCAGTGAAATTAGCGAATCTTGTGAATACGTCTCAAGGACACATTCCTTTTGTGTTTGTCTATGAGAAAGACCTTTCTTGTTAAAATACCCCTTAGATTCCCCAGATGGTTTAGTTTTTAGTTATTAGAAAACTATGTTTTCATTTAGTTCTCATTTAAATACACCATTTGCTTCAGTGTGTGTTTTTCTTTTAGCCTGTTGAACTTTGGTGCTCCTGAGAGAAATTGATTGTGTATGTTCCCTATTGAGGGACTTTTTTGGGGGATAACCTTCAACATCACAGACCCGAACTGCTGTATATAACATAAGTGTGTCTACGCTGTGTGTGTGTATAGAGCTCCTGTAGAGTCTGATTGGTAATATATTTGTGGCTCTAGTGCCTGAGGGCCACACAAATGCCCATCTGGAGGGGCTGACCTGTGAATGTCCCTCCATCAGCCTGCTAAGAGCCTTATGAATCTTTAATATCATTTCCCTGCAGGGTTAATATGAGCTGCAGCTCACAGTATGAGATTTCTATGTTGTTGTTTATTGTTTAGTGTTCAAATAATTTTCCTGTCCTCACAGAACTGGTTTGAGCGTGTGTCTGTAGGCTACGGCTTGTTCAGATCTTTATCCCACTGGGGAAGGTTACAGTGCATTATCAAGAGTGACATTTTGTCATTTTTCACCCTTTATGAGAGATTCTTTAGCAGCATGTGTGTTCAAGGCCGCTGGGACGGAGGCTGTAATAGAGGGATGAATCACAGCAGAATTGCAGACCAGGAACACCCCACTAGAGCTGCAGTTTTGGAGATGCTCTGACCTAGATCTGATCTAGCCATCACAATTTGGCCCTTTTCAAACTCCCTCAAATCCTCACGTTTGGCCATTTTTCCTGCTTCTAACACATTAACTTTGAGGACAAACTGTTCACTTGCTGCCTAATGTGTGTATATATACAAAGACCTCTTGTGAAAAGATTTTTAATTTATTTTTTTTGCCTCACACGTCTCTTTGCCTAGAGGGAGTTTCACAGTGGGATCCGCAGGTGACAGATAGCCAATAAAAGGGTGTGATTACGCCACTGGAGGTGTTAAAGGATTTTGATGGCCGAGACTTTTTTCTCCAAATGAGCTTTCATAAATGCCAGGATTAGGCCCAAAACTTTTTCCACATGCGAGTGCTTGGCCAGTGCTTTGCAAGTGTACAGTCCAACTTAACATGTTCTGACATGCTTAAAATTGAGCCTACCAAAAGTGTACGAGTACATATACTTGCATATGCTGATTGGCCAGCTCTGAGTGGGGCTCGAACTTGCCATAGCCGGCATGGAATTCGAGCACGCTAACAAAGACGTTAAGACTGCTCACCCTAGCGTGCAATCTTTGACCAGGAGTGGGATTTACCTTCACAGCTACCTTGCCTGTTACACCCATCCCCATCTGGGTCACGGCACCACTGTAACTGCTTCCACTTTGCCCGCTTAGAACAGGGCTTGAACCATCATTAATTGGCATGGGAGTTAGGTGCCCTAACTTGGACACTAAAGACTGGAGCCCCTAGCATAAGTCGCTAATGTTACTCTCACCTCCATCCAGGTCACAGCAGTCTCTACTGACAGTTGCTAGCATGCCTGTTGATGCCAGGGGAGTGAGGTTTAACTGCACAGCTATCTAGTACCAGCTGGAAGGAAAATACTCCAGCCCTTAGCGTCAGAGGCTAACGAACCATGTCAACCTATTTGTGACATAAAATTGCCAGATTTAAATGTTTGGCCAATGTAATGCATGTGTGCAGTCCCATTCAACTAAATTGACATGCAGTCTTGCGTTCCTGTGGCGGTAACAAACCTCAGTTCTCAAGGGAGTCATAAGCTGTGTCCAAAACTGCTCTCTATCCACTATATAGGGTGTCAGCCATATTGTAGTGGTGTCTGAATTCTGAGTAAACTTCATTCCCTACATTCGTTCACTACTTTATACCCATAATCCACTCTGATTTCGAGTGTACATTCAATGTACACTTGCTGAAGCACTATTTCCCAAAATCCAACCTAGAGATGTGTATCTCTAAAGTCTTTTTCTCTGTCTCCCTAGATGCTGCATAATAAACATGTGATGGTGCGTGTTGGTGGAGGCTGGGAGACGTTTGAGAGCTACCTGCTAAAGCATGACCCATGTCGCATGCTCCAAATCTCTCGCGTGGAAGGCAAGATCTCGCCCATCTCTGGCAAATCTCCAAACATCAAAGACCTTGCGCCTGACAGCTACCTGGTAGTGGCGGCCCACTACAAAAGCAAGAAGTAAAGAAGAAATGTATTAATGAAACAGTGACTTTTAATGTAACTTTGGCTAGTCGTTGTAGACGCCACAAGGAACTTCCATTGGCTTCTAAAACTAATTAAATGACAGCGTAGATCAGCTTGTTTGATAATGTATAACTAAGATACGAAGGGAACTGGAAAACAGAATCTAGGTTGTTTTATTTGTATACCATTTTCTTTTCTTTTGTGTAATAACCTTATACATTCGATCTTGACAAATGAAATCGCTGGATGAATTCAAATATTCACTTCTACCCTGGTGGCTGTTCCTGTAATTGCTTCATTTGCTGACAATATTAATGATTTTTTTTTGTGGGGCTATTATTATTATTATCTTCTTTTGATGTCATGATATATATTTTCAGGCATTTATTGTATTTGACTGTGATGGCCTTGCTCTTTTGGAGAATGGAATCTAATCAGCCAATCATGCAGATGAATAGACCCTGAAGCCATAAAAGCATAAAGGCATGATCAAGTGGTTAAGCTGTTGTTCTTGCCAAACATCACAATAGGAAGAAATGTGATGTAGAAGACCGTGACCTTGAAATGGTGGTTTCAGAAACTGCTGATCTCATCCAGTGAGCTACAGTTCTAGGTCAAAGGAGAATAGCCAGACTGGAAGCTTCGCTGAAGAACATACCTAAACGCACATCACATTAAACCTTTGAAGTCAGCAAAGAAGAGGAAACTCAAACATGAGTTCAGTGTAATCCAGTGGTCCATCCTAGAACTCAATCCAATAAAAAAAAATCTGCAGTGACTGCATGATGTCTGGTTAACAAGGGCCAGAATCTTCAAGGATGTATTTCCAGCACTTTGTTGAATCATGGTTTGACTAATGAAGTGAGCAGAGCACTGAGAGTTTTTTCCAGTATAGTGCAAGTAAAACAAATAAAATAGTAACAAATAAAAAAAGGTTGTTTAATCAAACACACAATCTTTATTTAAGCAATAACTTTGCAGTTGTGCTTCTAAAACAGTTCCTGATCGAAAGTGTGCCACTGCCCTCTACTGGTAAACATAAACATTGCAATACTTTGTCGGATTTATTGTATTAAATGTTATACAGTGTGTATATGTTAGTTTTTTTTACATTCGCTAGGACCCATTTCTCAATACTTAGGTCACTTTTTCAAAACTCTTCACACAGTCATATTCACAAACTTCTAACTTGGCAAAGCAGTGAATCTCATCCAAAATGCAGTAAAACTACAAAAAAACACTTCACGCATGTCTCAAATCAACTCAGCTTTGTTAGGTTTTGAACTTAACTTTTAACAGTTTAGAAAAGAGTATGTAAGCATGTGCAAATTGGCCTGTAGGTATATAGAGTTTCAGTGGTGTTTGTGTAAAAAAAAAAAGAATTGATGGAATTTGAAAGATGCAAATTTGGAAATCGAATTTAATGTTGTGCTCACCGTGTTAAGAGTTTTGAAAAAGTGGACTAACTATTGAGAAATAGGTCCTAGTGTATAAACCTGCAATATCCCATTCTGAAAGAAACCTGGAATATTTCTGTTAATTATTTGGTGCAATTCTATTTCCCTGTCACAAGCATTTACTGTGATTGCTGTAGGCAGAGGTAACAACTTATGAGCATAACTGAAAACCGTTTCTTAAAAAGAAATGCATCAAAGGCAATATGAAGCGTTCACTCAGAGTTCCTATAGGTACAATATATTTCACACTAATCACAATAGCTCAGGCTGCTACCTAACGGAGAAGTAGAATCCCATGTCTAAAGTCACAATTGCATGGCCCAGAAATATGGATGTTGAGTTTAAACGTGGTAAGTTACAATTTTCTTAACTTAAGACAACCAAAGCCCTTCAGAAAGGGTGAGAAATTGAGGTGTCTGATAAGATAAAGTGATACACATTCAACTTGGTTCATAAGAACAGCAAGTCATACAATCAACAGGCAGTGAAAGTGCTAACTGACATAATATCCTTCATTTGCATGTTTAACTTCACTCTTAAATATCACACATTTCCCACATGCTGTACAGGCCTGAAAAATCGCAAAATGCACTATGAGCTTACAACCAAAACACACTGGTAACGGATGCATAAATATAAATGGCTAACTATGCACAAAATTATCCAAAATCCAATATAAAACATGCTTTTCAGTTGTATAAATGTGTATTAAAATGACATTCAGATCTCAGAGTCTAGGTTCGTAAACAATGTCAAAAATAGAAAGCACATTGGTACAAAAGCTGCGTGTGTGAAAATGATGCATGAACATGAACGGAATAGGTTGTGAAAAAATTCATTATATGAAATCTCTATCCCAGAAACCCTCTAGCTAGCCCATCTTGGCATTTAAAGGGGCGTGGCCTGAATGCACTCTGGCAAATCAGAAGACCTGGAGGATTAGGAGCTTGGCAGTCTCTACGCAAACTCCCCTGGCTAGTGTACACTTCAAAATAAGAAAGAAAGCAGAGTTTTCAGAATCTCTCAAGTCAGCGGGAAATACTGCAGATGAAGGTTGATCCCCAATGTAGACACACCAGTGATCTTCCCTTCAGCCTGTGTTAGCCAACCTGCCACTGGAGGGAAAGAGAAAAGAATACTAAATACTCTTGTTTAGTCAGTGAGGATTTAACATCAAATATCAGTGAAATAAGGTACTTCACCTTCAGAAAAGGCTGTCCGACTCAGAAGGCCAAACCAAATATTATATAAAATATAATATTTTATATAGCAACACATCCTCTTGTACCACTGTTTGAAGAATTTATCTTCCAGAATCTGGCGGTAAGGTGTGGGAGTTCATTTTTAGTCCATCTCCTATCCTGAAAAGTCCATCTTGCAGATATGGAATAAAAATGATCTTCCAAAACTTGCTGCCAGATTCTGAAAGATAAATTCTTCAAACAGTGGTACAAGAGGATGTGGTGCTGGTCCTTCAAGAGTCACTCTCAATCTGTCTGTCTATAAAGCTTATAAATAATAATAAAAAAAAAAAAACAGTATTCATGTATTCAGCTAGTGATTCATATTAAGTGGGGGTCATTTTTAAGGATTCTTTACCTAACCTAAATCTCTGAGATCCTGACACCTTGCACTTCTAAAACACATCTCTTTGCTCTTGCATACACATAACACATTATCAATACAATAAAGATTTTTTCAAATCCGTTAAAGGATTGTTACGCTGCAATAATTAGGTCGGCCGGAACCGAGAACATTTCCTATAACACTAGATATACCTGTAGATCAGAATAAGAATGGCATCTACGCTAATATCAGTCTCTCTGCTTATCCTGAGGTTTGCCGGGTGCTGGACCCAGGCCGTATCCAGATCAGATGGAGAACCTGTGCCTGGACCGGACTACAACGTGGCCCAGGAGACAATGGGCCTACAGATCCAGTTCTGGCTGCATCTATAATTCAGATTTTTAATCTCCGTATCCGCTTACATATATTTATATATAATCTATTTTTAATCCCTATAATAAAATTGTATAATTCAGATTTTGATCTCCATATCCATTTACATATATTATATATATCTTCCAAGGGGTTTTTTCCCTCCTAGGACTTTTTTCCCAGTGTTAGCACACTGGGTTTTTCTCCTAGGGGGTTTTTTCCACCCCTGGGAGTCAGCCGACATTGGCTTAATGTAGCACCATCTTGTATATGTTACATATTACCACGCTTGCTTGTACAGCTTATTTTTAACCACTTATCTTTTTTCTGTGCTTCTAATATGTAAAGCTGCTTTGAAACAATTACCAATTGTAAAAAGCGCTATATAAATAAATTTGACTTGACTTGACTTCTGGAGACTCCAGGTAGGTTGCAGTTCTGGAAAAATGGTGGCACTGGAGACTAAAAGCAGGAACACACTAAGCCGACAGTCGGCCGTCGGGCAGTTTTTGTTCGTCGGCCGACTAAGTTTTCTCAGTGTGTTCCACACCGTTGGCTGAAGTTGGTCATCGTCTGCTATTTTCCGGCCGATTCAACATGTCAAATCGGTGTCGGAGCTCATCGGTCCGTCGGGCCCTCTGATCATTCTGATTGGCTGGTCAGCTACTGCCACCTGCTGGTACGGAAAGGCATTTCATCTTACGCAGGTGCAGAAAGGACGTGCTACTTGGCCGTCGGCTGTCGAGCGTCAGTTTGGTGTGTCAGGCCATCTTTGGACCCAGATGCTGCCGACGTGAGCCAACCCCACAGTCTGCTTTCGTCGCCACTAGTTCGTCGGCTTGGTGTGTTCCTGCCTTAAAGGGTTTCTGATGGTTTTACACTTAATTCTTCACCTTAAAGGGACAGTTCACCCAAAAATGAAAATTATCCCACGATTTACTCACCCTCAAGCCATTCTAGGTGTATATGACTAGGTATATATGTATCTTCTTTCAGACAAACACAATCGGAGATATTTTTTAAAATATCCTTAGTCCTTCAAGGTTTATAATGCATGCATCCATAATCAAAGTAATCTATATGACTCCAGGGGGTTAATAAAGGCCTTTTGAAGAGAAGTGATGCGTTTTTGTAAGAAAAATATCCATATTTAAAACTTTATAAATTAAATTAACTAGCTTCTGGCGGACAACCGTACGCATACTGCGCAATTCGACGTGCGCCAAATGAGTAATCCACTGAAGCGATAGTGGATAAATAAATAATTAAATAAATTAAATTACCTTTAGTCCCCCACCTCCAGAAGGTACAGAGTTCATGGTCTGTTTCTCTGTCTCTTCCTGTTTCTTCTTTTTCCTCTCCAAGGCTTCTGGGTTTTTGATACCTCTGTAGGTAGTCTACACAAAGATCAGACAAAATACAGCTACCACACCATACTTGTTCCCCAACAACTTAATTCAGTGAGAACAATAGCATATTTCAAAATGAATCAAAGCATTAACACTAGAAGTGTGCAATATTATTCAGTGCTCACGTGCCAGATCATGGTGCACCTTAGACAAGCTGGAAATGTGAGTACAGAGTGTGCAAAAACTAAAACTCATCCCATCTATAATAACACTGAACACTGGAATAACTGCCCTGACTAACTAGCCAATAATGACATCATAGACCTTTTTCAGAGCAGAGCCATGATGGATATGAAAGCGAGGCTGTGAGGGACAAACTTACCGTGTTTTCAATGGCATCCGCTGTAAAAAGCTCCTAGATCACTTATAAATTTCCACAGCTCATGTTGTCTGGGTTTTTTTGTCTACTGAAATTTCTCTGCAGTGTTTTGTCAGCAGAACAATCCAAAAACATTTTAAAGGATTAGTTCACTTCAGAATTAAAATTTCCTGATAATTTACTCACCCCTATGTCATCCCAATTTGTTCATGTCTTTCTTTCTTCAGTTGAAAATAAATTAAGTTTTTTTGAGGAAAACAGTCCAGGATTTTTCTACATATAGTGGACTTCCAGGACCAGCAGGTTGAAGGTCCAAATTGCAGTTTCAATGCAGCTTCAAAAGGGTCTACACAATCCCAGCCAAGGAATAAGGGTCTTATGTAATGCGCAGCACAAAGCAGTGAAAAACAAGCATTTATGGTTAAAAAGTATATAATTTGTATTTCAGAAAATGACTGATCGTTTCTCTAGATAATACCCTTGTTTCTCAGCTGGGATTGTGTAGAGCCCTTTGAAGCTGCACTGAAACTGCAAATTGGACCTTCAACCCATTGGTAGCCATTATCACCAAGCCATTGTCACCAAGTCCGCTATATCCTGGAATGTTTTCCTCAAAAACCTTAATTTCTTTTTGACTGAAGAAAGAAAGACAAACATCTTGGATGACATGGGGGTGAGTAAATTATAAGGAAATGTTTTAATTCTGAAGACAGGGATGCAAACACATCAGGGGTGAAAAAGGTGAGAAACGTGAGTTTCCCCCCCCCAAAAAAAATGTATTATATTTATATTATAGCTATATTTAATATTTAAATTGACTTATGCGTTGAGTATGTGCGCTAAAGCTGCGCAGATTACATAAACTTCGCCAGCATATTGGCTGAACATAATTTGTGAAACACAACCTGTCAAATTGCCTAGCGTATCGATTTGACATCATTACCGTCCACAGTTGGCTTTTACCTGCATTTTACAGGTCTTCATTTCAAACCCTGTCATTATGAAATTGCATAGAAAATCTTGCGATTGTAAAATCTAAATGTTTCTTTACGTTATGACAATATAGTAGAGTTCAACTAAAGTTGTATTCATTGGCAAAATAGCAATGTCATTAGCGTTATACATATTGTATTTGGAATAATAAAAAGTATGTTCGATTAAGTGGAAATAATGAAAGTCATGGCTGACTTTCATTATTTCCACTTAATCGAACATACTTTCAGGCTTATTAACAGTCCCAAGCTTTACATATCGATTCTTATCCTAGGAGCGTTGCACGTGGTGCGAAGCCAGGATGTCGAAGTTAGTTTTTTTTTGACAACCAAGAAGGCGTGATTTTCATGATTTCATTCACCGTGACCCTGTCCAAAGACTGTCCAATAAACATTTCACGAGTCAAACTTTTAACACTAATAAATTCTACAGAGGTAATGGGACTTTGTTCATGATAATGGTGAACCATGTTAGGGTTAGGGTACCATTACACTAGCAGAAAAAAGAACTGTGTGGCCACAAGCATTATGACAGCAGCAGTAAGAATCAAGCTCACTTTAGTCATTATCACATCACAGAAGATGTTTGTCATGGTGTTCCAGCTGTAGAAGTGTGTAGACAGTAGAAGGAGGATGTGTACTTACCGTGCCGCTTTAGTAGTTCTATGCTTTCCCTTAAACCTCTAAGAGACAGTAAAATGGCCCTCCAGTTAAATGTGGGGACACTAAAATCACTATACTATAAAACACTGGGTGTTTAAAAAGGATCTCAAATGTGAGGATCCTTGTTTTCTTCTCTTAAAGGGATAGTTCATCCAAAAATGAAAATTATCCCATGATTTATTAACCCACTGGAGCCGTATGGATTACTAGATTATGGATGGATTTTTTTATTTTTTTTTCAAAATGCGGGCTCCTATTCACTAAAATTATAAATCTTGGAGTAGGGCCGCACGATTTATCGCGATTAAACAGCACGCGATTTGGTAAAGGCGGCGATTATTTTATGCGCAGCTTGTCAGAGCTGTACAGCTCTGTGATCAGTAGTAAATGCTTCTCCATCTGAAAGCCAGAGGGCACTCTTGCGTAGAAACTCCAAATATGCCCTGCCGCAGAAGTCAAGTCAAGTCAAGTCACCTTTATTTATATAGCGCTTTTTACAATGCAGATTGTGTCAAAGCAGCTTTACATTGATAACTGGTATATAATTTTGGCTGCATAGCAGCTCTAAAAGAATAGTGTCAATGCAGGCAGATCAAAGCACTGTTGAATATCAAATGTCAAGTTAAATGTCAAGTGTCCCCAACTAAGCAAGCCAAAGGCGACAGCGGCAAGGAACCCAAACTCCAACAGGTGACATCAGGTGGCAAACAGGTGGTAAATAGGTGTTAAAATGGAAGATGATAACATGCGTCATATCGCTGTAGCTGAATAAACAGAAGACTGAAACGCTTTGATTAAACATGACTAATAAACACACGACTGCCTTATTCTGTGTAAGAAGCCACATCATCTCACAGAAGGATGCTCAACTGTCATTATGAAGGGAGTTTGGAGTAAATGTTGTCTTTTGTTGGACAAGATGTTAATAAATGCTTATAAATAGGCATGGAAAGATGTTTGACGCGTGTTGCTTTATCAAATGTACGTTATAAGCGACTCTGGATAAGCATTTATAGCCATACTTCATTGCCAACGGCACATAAAGAAAACATAATCGCACTAAGAATCGCATTTAAGTGATAATCGCGTTTAAGTTCAATGTTATTTTTCGTATCTTGCGATAAATCGTGCAGCCCTATCTTGGGGGACTAAGGATATTTTTAAAAATATCTCCTATTCTGTTCGTCTGAAAGAAGATAGTCATATACACCTAGGATGGCTTGAGAGTGAGTAAATCTTGGGATAATTTTCATTTTTGAAAACTATCCCTTTAATAGATATTTGTTTCCTTGAAAGGTTGAAGAAGAATGAATACAGATGCAGAGCAGGAAGTATAATGAGATGAGTGTAACAAAACAGATAGTGCTGTGCTGGTTGAGGTAAATGTGTAATGCCTCAGTGACGTACAATCCACTGACAACAGCTGCGGTCAGAGTTGGTGATGACGACAGGAGGCCATCATTATTGGTCAAATCCTGAGTGTATTCTGATCCACAAATAATTACATAACTCTACCGAAGCCCAATTCTCCACTAATATTTTGAAAACTTTGTGGTTATTAGGGGCTTTCGCACCAAATAGTTATAGGAACTCAGTTATAGGAACTAACCACAAGGATATTTCCCCGAGAACTAATTTCTCTCCCGGGCCACGTTCCTGGTTGCATTCGCACCGCCAGTAGGAACTCTGAAACAGCCGACAGCGGCATCTTTAAAGGGTTAGTTCACCCAAAAATGAAAATAATGTCATTTATTCCTCACCCTCATGTCGTTCTACACCCATAAGACCTTCATTCATCTTCGGAACACAAATTAAGATATTGTTGATGAAATTCGATGGCTCAGTGAGGCCTCCATAGACAGCAATGCCATTCAAACTCTCAAGGTCCATAAAGGTACTAAAAACATATTAGAAACAGTTCGTTTGAGTTCAGTGGTTCTACCTTAATATTATAAAGCGTCAAGAATACTTTTTGTGCGCCAAAAAAAACTAAATAATGACTTTAACAATATCTATATGGGACGATTTCAAAACACTGCTTCATGAAGCTTCTGAGCTTTATGAATCTTTTGTTTCGAATTAGTGATTCGGATCTCCTATCAAAATGGCTAAACCGCTGAAATCACGTGACTTTGGCGCTCCGATTCACTGATTCGATTTGTAAAGCTCTGAAATCGGCCCATCACTAGATATTGTTGAAAAGTCTTTATTTTGTTTTTTTGGCACACAAAAAGTATTCTTGTCAATTTATAATATTAAGATAGAACCACTGAACTCAAATTAACTTTTTCAAATATGTTTTTAGTACCTTAATGGACCTTGAGAGTTTGAATGGCATTTCTGTCTATGGAGGCCTCACTGAGCCATCGGATTTCATCAACAATATCTTAATTTGTGTACTGAAGATGAACGACGGTCTTACAGCTGTAGAACGACAGTATTACATATCATCGAGGCGGAGAAAATAACACAACCCTGCAGACAACAGGTAAATTACGTTATCGCTGTTTACCATGTTCATGAAGTAAATATGTTTACACAGCTTTTTAAAAAGTGACGGGTGTTGGTGTTTGCGTTTGACCAATCAACATACGCTTACGTCACTCTGAAGTAGGAGCTAATTTAGTTCACCCAAAATGAGTCCCTAGAACTAAAATCGTTCCTAGTTCCTGTGGTGCGAACACGGCAAAATCCGGGTACTTCAGCCAACAGTTCTAGGAACTATGAAAAGGTTCCTCTGGTGCGAAAGCCCCTATTTTCAGCTCATTTGATGAATGCATTAATCAAACAAAAGCTCTTTTCGAAAGTCAATGAAATTTTTCATTGAAGTGTCATTTGTCAGAATGAAGGACTATTTAAGTTACACTGAACTGATGAAAATGGTTATAGCATCTCAAATATAGACTTTCCCCTATATAATCACAAAGTTCAACTTTGGTGTTTGAAAAAAGTTTCAAAAGCTTTACCTCTTTCTGTCTCTTCTCTGCAGCATCTGCTAACTGTCTTCTCCTTGTCTCCTGTCAAAAATAAATGTTTTAAAAATCACAAACATCTGTCAAACTCCAAAAATAAAAGTGAGACCCAAGTCTTTACAAAAATATATTATGCCTATTTATACATTTCTTAGCAAAACTAAAGTTGTATTCATTTTTAAATTAATACTTTAATAATTTATTTTAAATAATTTAAATACAATGTATTGTATAAAATTATAAATAGACATGATTTAAAACATATTAATTAAAAATAAATCAATCAAATGGACAACACAGACAAGCAGGGAAAAACAGATTAAACCTTATCAATAGCACAATCAAAGAACTCACATATTGACAACAGGAATCTGTTAAATTATTTTATTTCTAGTTAATCAAAGATATTTGAAAAGTTAGTCTGCCTAAATCTAAAAAAAAAAGGTGAGAGAGTAGGAAGTAATCCCCAAAAACGTCTAATGATGGATAACTAAATGAGAGTATTTCACAAACAAACAAACAAATAACGTTTTATTCTCACGTGACATTCATAATGTCACTCAGTGCTATTATGAAGTCAATTTGGCGTTATGTTTAGGAAATGTTACCACTTGAAAGATGAACACAGTGAAAGATGTAATGAAAATGAATGCAATAAAAGTATTAAAAGTACTCACAGGGTCTGGTGTGACCACTACATCATCCCCAGCTCCACTCAGACAGGGTAAACACATACCCATTCTGATGTTGTAGCACAGGCACAAATAAAACTCTTTCAGCCAAATTTGAGCACTTTTACGATGATGCCAGGCCGCTGATGTAATCTAGATGTAATCTAGCAGTTTCAAAGCTTTTCTATGCTGCCATAAACCCACTATGAAAGCTTATTGAACAGAACTAGCAATGTAAACAAAGCTGTGCTGAGCTACTTTAGCCAACTACCGCTACTGATAAATAACCTTTACCACACTAACAGACTAATGTAATCTTCAGCAAACCTCTTTCTTACAGCTCCCGACATCTGTTTTTTGATTTTGTAGTGTAAATATGATATATTAGTTTAGCTGAAAGTGTGGCTGTCAGGATGACAGCATTACAGCAGCTCCAACAGTCGAAGGAAGTGAAGCTCAACAGCGCCACGCTGCGGTATGGATGTGAACGTGCTTGTCGCTTTGGTAACACTGTATGTTGATGGTGTATTCCATTATACTTTGATATACTATACCATAGTACTGAATGATTACCGTAATAATTCAAAGAAACCATTGATATACCATAATACTCTGTCCAAATACATGTTTTGTGTTGAGTGACTGCTGCGTATGCAGTTTGTGGAAAGTGTAGTAATGTAGTTTAGCTTAGCTGTGACATATTAGGCATAGGTATAGTCTACAACATTTGAATGAATGAATTTAATTGCTCACTATAGTTATACATGGTTTTACAAAGAATGTGGAAAATTTGAATGTGGAATGTGCAAAACAGCACTTTTCTGTTTGCATTTATTTATTTAGTATTTTAAAGAATGCTAGTCAGTTCACCTAATCAATTTAGTTGTCTATACAAAGATATTTGTGAATAACTGTCAAAGAAGAAATATGTTCAGTTGGAGCCATAGGGTGTATGGAAATGGTACGTCCATCAGAAGGGGTTAACGGGGCAAAATCATGGCCAAAATAGTAGTGCACCAGAAGTTAGCAGTTTTAAATTATGGTATAGGCTATGTAACATTATGTATTTACCCAATCAAAAGACTTTAAAGCATATTACCGTAGAAATGGTGACAGGTCATCAGACCACAGAGGAGGAGAACTGGATGGCATTGGCAGAGGGACCAGCAGAGAAAAAGGAGACTTAGAGCTTGGCGGGAACAGCGGAGACTAAAGACTCTGGGAACAGATCCTTTATTATTCCTCACATACACTATATTGCCAAAAGTATTGGGGCATGCTTCCAAATCATTGAATTCAGGTGTTCCAATCACGTCCATGGCCACAGGTGTATAAAAATCAAGCACCTATAGCATGCAGACTGCTTCTACAAACATTTGTGAAAGAATGGGTCACTCTCAGGAGCTCAGTGAATTCAAGCGTGGTACCGTAATAGGTTGCCACCTGTGCAATAAGTCCATTCGTGAAATTTCCTCACTACTAAATATTCCACGGTCAACTGTTAGTGGTATATAACAAAGTGGAAGCAATTGGGAACAACAGCAACTCAGCCACGAAGTGGTAGGCCACGTGTGCAGAAGTCGCCAATTTTCTGCACAGCCAATAGCTACAGACCTCCAAACTTCATGTGGCCTTCAGATTAGCTCAAGAACAGTGCGTAGAGAGCTTCATGGAATGGGTTTCCATGACTGAGCAGCTGCATCCAAGCCTTACATCACCAAGTGCAAAGCAAAGCTTCGGATGCAGTGGTGTAAAGCACGCCGCCACTGGACTCTAGAGCAGTGGAGACGTGTTCTCTGGAGTGATGAATCACGCTTCTCTGTCTGGCAATCTGATGGATGAGTCTGGGTTTGGCGGTTGCCAGGAAGAGGGTACTTGCCTGACTGCACTGTGCCAAGTGTAAAGTTTGGTAGTTTGGTGGCCAAGTGTGAAATTAGTGCAGAGATTGCGAGCCAGGCCTTCTCATCCAACATCAGTGCCTGACCTCACAAATGCGCTTCTAGAAAAATGGTCAAAATTCCCATAAACACACTCCTAAACCTTGTTGAAAGCTTTCCCAGAAGAGTTGAATCTGTTATAGCTGCAAAGGGTGGTCCAACTCCATATTAAACCCTACAGGGGAAAGGAATAGATGGTTTAGGAAGAGGAGATGGAGCAAGAAGTGTTGAGGATGTAGGAGAAGCAAGAAGAGCTGAGGATGTAGGAAGAGGAGTAGAGGGAGAAGATATGGGTAGAGTGGAAGGCAATGGTATAAGTGGAAAGAGAGTCTTGGCGCTGTCTTGGGGCCACACAACACAGAAAGGTTTCTAAATTGTTTAAATTCCCTCAATGATATCCACTTTCCGCAGGGTGATCAGCGAAATTGTGTAGTTGTGTGGGACAATGTCCAGTTTCACCATTCAACACTGGTGCAAGAGTGGTTTGAGCATCACCCACATTTCAGGATGATGTTCCTTCCAGCATATTCTTCTCTTGGAGATGGAAAGCATATGATCACAACCCTAACAACCAAGTAAGTCTTCATCAAGTGATGGAAAAGGCTTGTGTAGAAGTTGAGGCACAAGGATGGATCTAGCATTCACAGCTTTTTTCCCCCCACAATGCATGACTCGTGAAAATATATGCTGAGATGTTGATTAAATTCTTTGGCCGGATATAAATGAGAGGCAAGATCTATAAAGTTCTTTGGTTTAATGATTGCAGTACATCTATTTATTTACTTATTTGTTTTTGTTTTTTTAGGTGAAAACTCATCGTAATACTAAACTTGTCATTAAAGAATTTTAACACTATTAAAGAACACACAAAAAAAAACCATGTATTTTCATTCATGTATTTGTGTATCTACAGCTGAATTTGTTATCAGATCAACAGAGAATGCACTTGTAGTTTTGTTATTTATTTTTGATAAATTCATTAACAGAGAAAACTGCAGTGAACACTGAATTGTTTTACCAACATAAGAGTGTTTAGTTTGCTGTGTTCATTGTTTTGAGAGCAACTACATTCATTTGGAGAAATGTGTCAAACTGATTGAGAAAAACTGTAATACAAGCATCTAACTTCTCAAAATCAGATGAGTATTTATCATTTAATTCCTCAAAATTAAATGCAGCCAAATATCAACCAGACAAGTAAAAACAGTCTGGATGAAAGGCTGAATATACACTCTAAAAAATGCTGGGTTAAAAAAACCCAAGCTGGGTAAAATATGGACAAACCCAGCATGTTGGGTTAAAAGGCACCTATTATGCCCTCTTTCACATGATGTAATATAAGTCTCTGGTCTGGTCAAGTTTCAGCTNCAACTACATTCATTTGGAGAAATGTGTCAAACTGATTGAGAAAAACTGTAATACAAGCATCTAACTTCTCAAAATCAGATGAGTATTTATCATTTAATTCCTCAAAATTAAATGCAGCCAAATATCAACCAGACAAGTAAAAACAGTCTGGATGAAAGGCTGAATATAGTATTTTCAGGCATTTAACTTCTTTAAGCCAGATAAATATTTCATTTAATTTCTCAAAATTAAATGCAACCAAGAAACAACCAGACAACTATACACGGTCTGAATGACATGCTGAATATTCATATTAGAATAGTTTCAATATACAAAAAGAATCATAAAATCATAGCCTGCAAACTCATAATTAGTTTGCACATGATCATAGGAACAAGAAAGAAAAGGAATCTCCCATCTGCTCAGTTCCCTCTGCATTATAAATATATATGCACACCCGTATCTACGCGTTGCCTCAGCAAACGCAAGATTCGAGCCACTAGATTTTTTATTGCATAAGACTTGCTTCCCTTGACAAGAAAGCCAACAGGACTGGAGCTAAAACTCCTGAAAGTGCATGACATTTTATGAATGAACACATTCAGCCCTCTCAAGAGCTGACCATGCAAGCTCTGCTCCCAAACAAACAACACATTAATTGCATGTATCCTCGTAATGTAGAGAGGGCAGGGAGGAGCATGCGATTAAAATTGCTGTTTGCTCGCCATTATACTCCTGTCTATGACCAGTCTACCACCGGCCTATGGGAGGGTAAATGTATGGGTTTTTTCAGATCTTTTGATCTAATGGATATTTTTGATCAAAATAAGCTCTCGCAATTTACATATGAAGTGCATATGAGTGAGTGTTAGAAATCGGGAATGATAAGGGAACATTGCTCTTGGTAGTGAGTGTGTGTGCACAGAAACACATCTTAGACAGCTTGCAAGTACTAAATTGATTGTATAAACAGGATAAGACTTAAACACACAAGTGAATGATTGACAATTGTGACAATTCAGTACTGACCTGATCATATTTCACTGAATCCCTGGACTTGGGAACATCTATCGAGTCCCAAACAGTTGAGTCTGTGTAAAAATGCATCCGAGTCCATGACAAGTCCAAGTCAACGATGAGATCAGACAAAGAACATTTAAAACTCAGGACAACATGTACAAAGAATAATCAAAGGGAGAAAACAAGAAACAGGTGTTTCTTGGCGCTTTAACAACCAAGAACAATAAAACCTGGAAAAAGCTATCTGTTAGTATTCCCATTCATCTCAGTGGTACCTGTTCACCTGATGAGTTACTCCCTGGAAGCATGTGTAACCGGGTGGAAAGAAAAGACACACACACCGGAAGCAAAATTATGCTTTTCAATATTGATGTTTATTTAATCTGACTGCTGTTCTAAAAAAAAAATTGTGACAGCGGTCGATGGGAGCAAAACTTGAATAATCAAGCTTACAGAAACAGATTTGGGATAGTTGAAGATTTCACTAATTACACCATACAAATAGAAAAAAAAAATCTCTTATCCACAGTTTAAGCAATCACAATTTGAGAAATGACAGAATCAATTGTTGCAAAGATAAGTTAAGACAATGATTAGTGTCGCTTCCGATCAACTAGATGTAATTCAGACTAGGACATGTAACCCCCGACGAAGTACAGTAAAATACAGGGTAATAAACAAAAAAAAACAAACAAAAAAAACGCACCGGAAATAACCAAATTACTCAAAAAAACAAACAAAAAAAAAACCTTAAAACTGCTGTCTGTAAGTTTTGCCTCTTTGTCGCCATCTCTGTTTGAAACCTGCAATTGCAGTTATATGCGGAATTATTATTTTTACTTGCGTTGTGCCTCGGCACAGCTCCTCAGTGCGGATTAATCTAATGTTTGCTGTCAGTCACCACATTGGTGCGGATACTGTACAGATTCACAGATAGTCTTGGAAGTATGTCCAAAATAAGAATTTTCACCGGAAAATATCATCTGAACAAGTAAGTGACGTCTGCCACTTTTGTTCTGACTAACTGAAGAAAAAAAAACATTACAGTACATCGCGTTGCCAATGGTGATTAAATCTAACGATCGCTTACCTCGGATCACGTCAAATCGTGCAAATTATTATTATTGTTATACTTTGTTCTCAAATTGTTTATGTTAACAACATCAGCATTGCGTGACTGTGTTTTTAGTGTGTATTAGCGTTACCTGTAGATTTCAATTTCTGTACAGTCTAATCTCTAACGTTAATTTGTCATGTCATACCATACAATCCGCCATCAAAATGATAAGTTTAATTATTGCAGCTGCTGTGCGAAAAGGCTATAAATGATCCGCCTCACATGCAATAGCCTACTAGCTGGGACTCCTTCTTTATGTATACAGACGTGACGTAATGACGCAAAGATGAACGGCTGCATGCTCAAATTTCCCGCGAAAACCCACCAGTACCACCCGAATTATAAAACGTTATTACAAGCTTACCGTTGTGAATCAGCCCAAGGCAAGGAGATATTTTCGAACACTAGCTGGTTATGTACATGCTCAAAATTTTGGATCATTTTTAACCAAAAATGTTACGGACAGCAGCTTTAAACGTTAATACAGACCGGAATATGGCAGAGGCCAATCCTTTACCAATGAGGTTCACTCGTCACACATGCGATCCAAATACTGCGGTCAAGCCAGCCGCGGTTTGAAAATACACGGTCAAGCCAGCCGCCCAAAAAAAAAAGTGTGCGCGCCTATTACTATAAATACGGTAATTTCAGGAACAGCAGAGAGAGAACGCGCTTTCAGAGCGCTTGAGTTGTCCATATCTATCTATCTATCTATCTATCTATCTATCTATCTATCTATCTATCTATCTATCTATCTATCTATCTATCTATCTATCTATCGTTTTTCTGTCTAATATATAATACATCTCTTTCTTTCTTTCTTTCTTTCTTTCTCTCTAATAGATCTACCTTTTTCTTTCGATTATATACCCATCTCTTACCTTTTTCTTTCTAATGTTTCTTTCTTTCTCTTAATATATCTTTCTTTTTTCTAATATATCTTTCTTTTTTCTTTCTAATATTTCTTTCTATCTCTGTTATTATTTGCCTATAATTGTTAGAGATTATATAAGATATATATATATATAT
>RJVU01063551.1:226258-278717 GCA_003731715.1 Anabarilius grahami
CTGATGTCCTATGGCGAATCGCCGGCTTATATAGTCACCTGCCCCGCCCATTTCGGCGGGAAGATTCGCGCGCTCTTCGCCTATAGGCTGCGCGGCCGTGCCGCGCCGTCATTGGTTCAACGACTTGTCTATGAGTGAACCAATGACGGTGCAGTTGCACTGCGTTATTGAAAAAGGCTTCAGTAACGGGGAAAAAGGGAGACTTTTCCCATACGCAGTACGAAGTGGAGTATCGAAAGGGAACTAGGATGCCGGGTGTATTCAGAGTGCCGCCATTACTGTTTACAGTGTGTGGAATGGTGCGCTGTGATTAGTTGAGCGGATATATCGCGTTCTGCAGAGAAAGGAGACTGGCGTTTGTCGCGTTTTGGAAAGAAAGGGAGAAAATATGACAGAATAACACGACGGATATCGCATTTTGCACAAAATTAATAAATGACTTTTCAATTCCGACCAGATACAATACTGATTTTGGCGAAAACTCAATTTTTGGCGAGTTTATCGCGTTTTGGAACCAAACTCTTCATTTATACCACTTGGCCACATATGCAATCTGAAATCTGCCAACTATTATATCTTGACGAGAGGGAACCCTTGTGAACCCTGTGTAGGACTCATAATCACTGCACTTGTAGACTTAAAGGTGGGGTATGTATTTTTTCAACAACGCTGTTGGACATTGTTAATATTTGAAATCAACCCAATCAAACCCACCCCCCTCTTCATTGCTCTGCCTCCAAAACTCATTCTCCAATCCTAACCACCCTGCTCCGAGTCAGTCTTGAACCCCAGCCCATCCGCTCCTAGCATGCAAGGCGAGTGCACTAACAATGACGCTAAACACCGCATTCTTTAGCAGTCATCAGTGTGCAGATGTTTACCTGAACAACTCTCACTAGCTGGCCGCTGTTACACACGCAATACGAGAGTGGATGTCTGTTTATCACAGCTGACGTGCAACAAAATGCTTCACGAAAATAAAGTGCAGATGATGAACGAATGACGAGAAAGCACAAAAAATAAATGTACAGTACACAAGAGTGAAGTGAAGTGAAGTGACATGTGGCCAAGTATGGTGACCATACTCGGAATTTGTGCTCTGCATTTAACCCATCCAAGTGCCATTGCTGCGGCGCCCGGGGAGCTGTTGGGGGTACGGTGCCTTGCTCAAGGGTCTCACCTCAGTCGTGGTATTGAGGGTGGGGAGAGCGCTGGACATTCACTCCCCTCACCGACAATCCCTGCCGGACCTGAGACTCGAACCCATGACCTTTGGTTACAAGTCCGACTCTCTATCCATTAGGCCACGACTGCCCCACAAACTTGTATAAGAGTAAATACAAAGAAGTGTTTGTTGTTAGTCGCCAACAGCACAGCAACTCCAGACAATCAATGACACTCAAACCCAGTTTTACTCGCATGTGAAGCGGAATCAAAGCAGCCTCTGCATCTGTTTTCAGGCCTTCCTGCTTAGCTCTCTTCAGCGCTGGAAAGCTTTTCTAATATTAACGCTGGTCCTAAAGCACTTGCCCAGTCATAAACCTTCATTCCAGTGATATTCTTTTGAGTTGTTTTGTATTGTGTCTCATCATTTCTCTTTCTGCTTTTTTTTTTTTTTTTTTTTTTTTTTCTNTAATCTCCCTCTTGCTCGTTCTCTCTTCTCGACCTTCAAACGCCCCCTAATGCTGATTGGTTAGACGTTTGTTGTTGGTGTCGGCCCGACTAACTTCCAAACAGTGTAGTTGAAAAAATACATACCCCAACTTTAAGTGACGCCAGACGCCAGTTGCACTCAAATAGCACTTAAAGCACAGTAAACAATAACACACTATATTACCTATTACATTATGTATGGGCCATTGTTGTTAGCTTTTTGGCAGAATCAGATCCGGAATGCTGTTACATTACATCAACTGTAATTACATCAACTTTTTGCAAATGTATATAAAACTCCACCCCATTTGTGGTTGCTGAGCTGGATTGTGGCACAGCACTAATAATCATCACCGTCTGCTCATAACTGGCGCCAGCGTTTCTGCTGAATATTATACACTAGTTCAAAACATCACAATGAACAATCGTCAGTGCTGAGGGACTTTGTTTAGAAAATTGTTTGGAATAGAAATGCAATTTCAGCCAATCACGTCAGACTGTTGCAAAGAGCTGGAGAGCTTGGAGTTGGGGAAATGGCCAGAACATTCATCATCACAGGAATCTGGTAATTCTCTGTGTTCGTCTTCTTGTTGAATTTTAAGGGGGTCATTTTGCATAACAAATTTGAAGCTGTTGTGTTTGAGATTGTACTACAGACTTGTGATTTGTTTTTTCATAGTTTATTTTATTGTATTATTTTGTATAGTTATTTTAGGGCTGCAACTAATTGTTTTGATAATCATTAAGTATTTTTATTGATTTTCAGCTTTTTATTGATTAGCTTTTGACAATCTTTTATTAACCAGCTCATAATAGTTTTGTCTTGAAAGGTTTATATATTGCTAAAAATACATTTCTTTATAAATTCCTAACACAAAATAGAATTTCTTTCTTTCCTTTTTTTCTTTGTGAAACAGATGACAAAAATTCCACATATTGTCTATTCTGAATTTAGCTAAAACATGAGCTAAATTGCTACTTTATTACCAGAGTGAACTGTCACATATCTTGCATGTTGTTAAGTGGTGAAGTGGAACTGTGTTTTGGGTTCAGACTCAAGAGCATTTAAGAGACTTATTTGTTATACTAAATAATCAATATGCAGGAAGTCTGAGACAGAGACTATCGATCATGCTAATGTGAAGGATGCAAGAGCATCATGCTACATGAGTCTCACAGCTTTGAGTTCACATTCTGTGAGCTGCTGGTAAATGGATATAAAACTTCTGCTGTTCTGAAACTGTATGATGTTCCTTCTCTCGTCCTTAATGCTGCTGGTTTCCATACAATTACTGTTTACAGTGACTTCTGTCAGGCTCCAAAGCAGACAAAAAATACTATGAATGTGAAATGAAAACTAAATGTATAATGAAAACCATTTCTTTTCAATTTAAATTAAGTTGATACTGGTAATGATTATATGTTCTCATTTTTTAATCAATAAAAAGGGGGTAAATTGTTACATTACATGTATTTGTGTAGCTCTGATACACATCGTCAAAGCAGCTTTAAAGAGAATCATGACGTTAATGTTTCTAATATCTTAATATCTTTGTGCCTTATAATCACATTCAGCAGATTAGAGCTAGGCAATAATATAGTTTACTTTTTGTGACGATATATATACAATCAAGTTGAGATTTGCCACACAGTATATTGCTTTAGTATACATATAGAGCTGTGTGATAAGAAAGAAAGAAAAAGAAAAGGGAAAGCATTTTGATTTGGAGGGTCAAGAACAGCAGAGCAGATCTTTTCCTATTAGCAGTGAATCCATATGAAAAGCTCATCAAACGTGACACAAGACAGGCAGAGATCGCCGAGCACTGATGGATGAGCACTGAATTCTGGGAATGATGGTCTGCATGCTGTCCACTTGCAGCCTGTCTGGCAGGCATGTACATGTCCACTATCCATCTAGTTTTGACGTCTCAGCCCGCAGGCAGTCATTATTATGGGGCAAGAGCGTGTAAGAAAATAATGTAATCTTCATGTTAACATGCCTCTGTTGTGTTCTGTCCGATGAAAAGTCTGTTTATGTTTATCTGTGCATGGAGTGTGTGTAGATTTCTGTTTGGAAATGCATAGTCATTCAAATCCTGTTGATAAGATTTATTCTGTAGAATTGGGTAAGGACTCTATTTGTGCTGGAGGAGGTGGAATTGTATCCGCACTGGTGTGTTGGCAAGAACACATAAGACTCAGTTGAACCAGAGTTTGAAGTTTACTGATGATTCAGTTCGAATGGCAACAGTGAGTGGTAATAGAGAGTGGTATTCTGGTCGTTAACTCGCTTACATAATTTCACTACTCAGGGAAAAGGATATATAAATTATGCATTGGAGCATTTTTAACTCGTCTCTTGCTGACTGACATCATTCAGTAAACAACGCTCTGATTGAATGAATCCTTCTTAACAAAGATATTATAATAGGCAAATCTGACAAATACAGAAAACATATGTCAGGGCATGTTGTCACAATGGGAAGATAAACATTTCCATTTTATAAATTAAAATCTTGTTGGATATATTAGGGGTGTAACGGTTCACGTATTCGTACCGAACCGTTTCAGTGCAGGGCTTTTGGTATGGTGCGTGTGTGTACCGAATGCATTAAATTGCAACATTAAGGTCTCCTGTTTGGGAACACTTGGGTTTCTCGGTGAATTATGACAACAGACAAGTTAAGTTCCTGAACGGAATTTAGAGAGGAGTGAGCCCATCTAATCTTCCAATCAACAGCCAGAGTATATAAGCAGCTGATTACCTCTCTTCAGTCTCAGCTGTTCCAGCATCCCGCCACCTCCTCAAACTCCACCTTCATCTCAGGTACCTTGCCCTATGTAATCATATCCTGTATTTATTCACTGGGGGGGTATATCAGAGCTCGAGTTGAAGATGCTTCATCGAGTCCTTCATCAGTGGACAGCAAGCCAAATTAGCTAACCTAATACCTCACCTAATAATTATATGGGCAAACAAACTCGTTAAAGACAGGTATAAGACGAAAGCAGTACATGACAAATACAGCGTTGTGGCCTAACCACCATTAACCACCAATAATCGCAATAAGCTCTGCGTTTTGTTACTTTCGATAAGAAATAAAGTGCCATCCTTCAAATTCTGTCCACGAAATCATAAAATTCAAACAGAAATGCCGTTTTGATGCACTTTGATGTGGCGTGACTGATCACTGTAAGGCGCATCAACTGGCAGCGCGGAGTGCGAGTGAACGCGATTATCTCTTCCTCTTTAATACAGAATAAACATGAATGAACATTCAAAGGTATGTTGAAAGATACAGTACAACTTACTGAAACGGTCATATCTCTTGTAATCGCTCAATCAGTTTCAACGGCGGAAAAAGACTTGTAAACAATATGTCACATAGCATTTACCTCAGAAAAGCCATTCAGTGTCCTCCACAGTTTGTTAGTTTGCAAGAGAAATGAACTCTTTCGCTTAATATATGCTCTGTTTTAGCCTATATATTCATTATATTTTACTTAACCTGTTAGTGATGTCTTGATTATTTAATGTAGGCTATGTTTAAATAAATCTGTTGTGAAAATGACTGCCACTGTATATAAATGATTATAGCCTATTTTAACAACAAATTGGAGTAAAACATAATTTTATAATTAGATTTTGAAGTTAATGCAAAAACTGCCTTATGTGCAGCTTACATGTTTTCATACAATTTGTTATTTGAGTGTTGATTCTTATATTATATATAAAAATAAATAGCGATTGAATTTAGGCTAATAATTTGGGCTCAGTTGTTAACCTTTAATATAGCATAATGTTCAAGAAGGGTTCCTACATTTAGGCCTATAGCATTAGCAGAGATAATTTTTTTTATCCTTAAGAATATCCTTTAGTTATAATTTAATATAATATATTTAAAGACAGAGACACAATTTGTTCAGTGAACCTGTACCGAACCGTGACTTCAAAATCGAGGTACGTACCGAACCGTGAGTTTTGTGTACCGTTACACCCCTAATATATAAACAATTCTAGTCTTTCAGGATAGAATGAAGCTGCACTTCAGTGTTTTTATGTACAGTAGCTGGAATGTTCAAATTGAACATTATCAAAAAAGGGAAAAAATGACAAAGAAATTAATTATTGAAAAATTTGTAAATATCAGAACAATAACTTGTTTGAAATATAAAGTATGATTTTTTTTATATAGTATATGTATTAAATATTTTGTTTACTATGTGGCTAAAAGACTCCCTCAAAGCAAATGGGATTTTTTAATAGCCCCAAAATATGTTTTTTTATGTTTTTTAGCTTCATAATTTGTGTATAAAAATGACATGGTATGATCATTTATTATTATCATATAGTATTAATACCCTAAATAGTATTAAATACTAATGTCACATATTTAGGATGGATAGTATGCAGATGAATGAATATAAACTCAACGTTCAATTTCTCGTTACACTTTTTCCATACAAAAACATAAAGAAAAACCATTCAGCGTGTAGCGTTTATATCTGCTCGCCTGTATATTGTCACACTGGGTTGTAGGAAGAACAGGAGGATGAAGATCAGGTTCAAAAAGTCTTTCATAATCCACACAAGCAAACAATACAAAAGGCAGTCGCTCAAGCACAGCACTCGAATTAATGTGACCAGACAAATGAGAATGCAAACACAGCAACTTAAGTAGCAAGGCAAACTGAAAACTAATCATATCTGTTGCACTGACAACTAAAGAGTGGCAGGAAAACTGAACAAATGGAAACGTGACTGAGAAAAACAAGCTAAAAGTCCATGAAAATGAAATTGAACAGAACTGTGACATACTATAGTATGCATCATTAAAAAGGTGTATGCTGATCATATAATACCACTGTTTTAGTACATTAAGGCACTTTAAGTTTTTTCAAGTTAAACGTTTTAGAACATCTCACTGTTTTTAGTTAGTAAAATACTTCAGCATGTGCTGTATATGGATCACACGTGCCCAAAACTTGCATTTTATTCACATATTTTTGTTTTTCATCTTTTGAGGCCAGTAATGCTGTTCTATGTCACGTGACTGAAAACTATGAATATAGAGGTAAAATGTGTTGTGTAAATTAGGAAACTAATCATTTAAATAAATAAATAAAAAGTCCCTTACATAGTTAAATTTTCAGTTCAAAACTACCTTCATGGTTGACTCTTGCCTGAGTGTTATTTCTACAGATTTGTGTTGTGCTGAAAGCCTTGAAATGATTAACTGCCAGAATGAGACAATGTGTCTATAAACAACATTGAAATCAATAGCGCTAAATGTCTGAAATATCGTCCACACATTCATTCAGTTTGAATTGATGAAGTGATCAGCTCAAAATTAACTCTAACAAAAACATTCTGTCCGTTGTTTTCTTTTTGGCTCACTGATTTAAGCTCTAATAAATATTTAATCAGTGAAAGAGACTGCCATGTTTCATTTTAATTCATCACAGAAGCAAAAATTGCCCAGAAGCTAAAGATGAATGAATGAAGTTTGTTGGAATCGTATTGCTTTGGAAAATCATTTACCACTTTCATTTACCTTAGTGACTGCAGACTGCAGTGATATTAGCTCACTTCTGCCCATCTGATTTGCTAGTAATATTATGTCTCAGATCCCAAACCTTTAGAATATGTAATGTAACAATAGAGAAATTTGCTGGGACGTACCATCCTGAGGGTCCTGTCCTGTGCAGAACTGGCACAACAATGATTCCAGGACACCTTTGCAGTGGCACAGATTTAGACAAAACCAGACCCGCCAAGATCCAGACTAAAATCAGAACCTCTTGGAAAACCTCTTCGAAAAATAGATTTGACACAGTTCACAGATGTTTTATGAACGTAAATCACTTTATTTTGATTTGTTAAAAGTTTTTGTTGTTTTGATAAACTTGTAATTTTAAATGTTTTATTATTGAAAATGAAGAAAATTTATTTTTATTGTTCACACATCAGTATGTAATTATTTTTTTACATATCTGAACATTATCCAACAATTTTTATATGTAAACATCTTTTATGTAAAATATCTTACTCAGGACAGTACTAAATAAAAAATAACATGCATTTTGTATGATCTCTCTTATTTTGTTAAAATTATTCACATTTTCACAGATTCTGCAAGGGGTTCCCAAACTTACGCATACCACTGTATGAGCAATATCACACTCGTAGCCGTGTGATATGGCTGTATATTAGCACGGCTGTGATTTGGCTGTAGGTAATCACAGTGCTCTGCCATATCGCACAGCTACGAGTGTGATATTGCGTTTATACAACAGTTCGATGGCACAAGTGTGTAAATAAATAAGAACAATAACGGATTATCTTTAAAAACCCTCTTTTGTGAGGAACTACTTCCTTCTGCCATGGATTCAAATCTCAAGTTGACAGTTTAACAGTTGAGCCCAAGCCTCCGTTACTAATTCTAAAACGTCACTTTAGAACTACTAACGAAGGAACGTTGAGTCACTTCATTGAAACTCACTGTAATATGTAGAGTATTATGAGAGCGAGATCGCCTGAGCGAGTGCATTACCTGCATCTAGCTGATATTCTTCAGGTCAATCTTATATTCATAATCACAAAATCAGTTTGAATGTTTGCTGAGGAAAACAATATCTTTGTCCTTTTAACATTTAAGACATTCCCATGACAGTGCTAGTCAATGCATTTTTCAGTTGCGTCTCGGTATGATATGGCAAAATATGGCACTTTATTTATATAAAATATTATTTATTATTTATCATAATATTTAAATGAACAACAATAGCCATTATAACAGTATAAAAAGTTTGTATTATTGGAAATAAACAAAGTAAATGTACAAAAGCAGTGCTCTAGTTAGTGCAGGATTTAAGTTCAATGTAAATATAAAGTTATGAATCTTAATATAACCATTAAGCCAAATCTATTAGCTCTAGAACAAGTAATAGATTAATAAAACCAAAGATTGCCAGTTTGATATACCCAAAACAAATTATACCTCATGTTTAAACACTATCTACATAAGAGCCAGCGGCAAATTCCCTAAGGACTGGCCGAGATGAAGCTGTTCTCGGCGGGTACACAAGCATTGAACGGTTGCTGACGGTTCCCGTGGCGATACTGATAGAATATAGCAATCAGATTCAAAAACAGATTCAAAAGAACTGTATATATAACCTACCCATCACAGAAATCTTTCTGAATTTTTACATTTTCAAAACACTTTATTTAGTATGATTTATAAGCTGTTTTCCACATGGCATGGGAACCCAAAAAATATCCCTATAAGGTCAAAATTTACTGGTATTGCTATCCTTGTGGGGACATTTGATCCCCATAACATAGTGGAATACCAGGTACACACACAAACACACACACACAAACACACATGTTTGTTTTTGTGAAATGTGGGGACATTCCATAGGCGTAATGGTTTTTATACTGTACAAACCGTATTTTTTATCCCCCTACACTACCCCTGCCCCTAAACCTAACCATCACAGGAAAGTGTGCACACTTTTACTTTCTCACAAAAACTCATTCTGTATGATTTATTAGCCTTTTGAAAAGTGGGGACATGGGGTATGTTCTCATAAATCACCCTCTCCTTGTAATACCTATGTCATACCCATGTCATTATACACATTAGTGTCCTGATATTTCACAAAAACATGCCCACACACACAAACACACACACACACACACTATCGGTTGGAAGGTTGGAATCGTTTATTAGATCAAAATACATGAAAAAAAACAAAAACATTTTAAAATATATTAATTTTTATTTTAAATTGTAGTAATATTTCACAATATTACTGTTTTTACTGCATTTTAAATGATTACAATAAAACATTTTAAAATAATTCTTTTTTTTATAGTTTTAGTTGAAATATAAAATATATAATCTGTTTTTTCAAAACTCTATTGTGTATGAGATTATTGTTCTACTACAATAATCTCATACATTATGGGCTATGAAACAGCTTCAGTTTTTGTTTGTTTATTGTGTATTTGAATCATGATGTCTCCTCATGTTTTTGTGATACTGACAAAGTGAGTGTGCCGCCGAGAGGGGTGACATTGAAATGTTTTTACAGAGAAGGGAGTTATACTGGATTATTACACTTCAGACCTTATCATCTTTGGGAATGAATGATGAAGCATTATTCCATGTGACGCTATAGAGTGTTATAATTTTCTTGTGATGATGATTTTATTTTATTTTATATTTTTATGGTTGTTTTTTAATGCTTTTCCCTTTTGGTATGAATGTTTTATTATTATTTAATGTGTTGTTATATACATTTTGTTTTGTATGATTGTTATACTTTACGCTTTATCCCCTTTTGGTTTGAATGTTTTATTATTATTCAATATGTTGTTTTATATATATATATATTATATATATGTCAAATGTTAATTTTTCATAGTGGCCCATTTGTTTGATCATGATGAGGATGTAATGATGCATTAAGTCACTGACTGTGATCATAATTGATGTTTTTTTTTGTTGCAGTGATTGGTCGTGAGTTGATTTTACATTTCTTTGAGCTTTGAGTTTGGCCGGATATGCCTGATGAAGAATAAATAAAGAAATTTTGATACTTTTTGATAAGCATTGATAGTGTGCAGAACTTCCTTTTACATTTTTTTGTTTGTTTGTTTGTTTTTTTGGAGGGGTATTTTTTTTAAATCTTGGGTTAAATAACTTAACTAAATAGCTTCATAATCACTTTCATGCCATCTATGAATTTACATACCATGCTGTGATATGACAGATTAATATAAGCAGAAACTTTGACTGGCAAGCCGAATGAGTCCTACAGAATGACAGAGGTGTCGTTATCTTGGGCACATTAATACTTTTTAATTTCTCCATTAGGTGGCAGCATCACATCTCAGGAAATGACATGCGGCACACTGCAGCAAAGTCGTTTGACCAGGATATCAAAACAAGAGCAATGCTAATCAACAAAAAACACCCAGATTACTGTGAAAAGTACACATATTTATGTAAGTGCAGTTGTTGAGAGGGCAAACACGTGGTCCAACAGGACAGTACAGAGACCGTGTGGGGACAGTGGAGGTCGCCTGCTGTTCGCAGGGGAGGCAGATGGTACATGCAATTGCAGAAGTGAAAAACACAAACAGAATGAGGGAATGAAAATGAGGATTGAAGTCCTCAATAATACATGGAAACTGTCTCACAAATTCTTAGTTTCTCACAGTCATGTTCTGAAATGCATCTGTGTTTATGTGTTGTTTATCACGTCTCTGATATTAAATGTTTGGACGACCGTGATGCAGCCCACTGCACATGCACATCTCTATTATAAGCCCCCTCTCATCAGACCACCCGAACATCGGGTACTGAAAAAACAAACATCAAAGAGGGTTGAAGAGAGATTAATAATCCAGGATGAGAAGAGATGCTCATTGTTTAATTTATTGTAATTTATTGCAGTTGTCTAGGAAGCAATAACAAAATAAAAAGCCCTCATCTGAATCTGGCAAGTGCAAAGTACAAGAGCTCATTTTGATTCCAATGTATTTCACAATAGCTCTCTCAGATTCAGAGAGGCACAAAGAATCATTTAAAGAGGCTGAGAGACTGATTATTTTTAAGCCTTTAACACTTAAAGTATGGGGTTCCATTTATGCCAAAAAAGTGTTGACCGCTTTGTACAAGACAATCTACTGTTGTTGCTTTTGTTTTATTAGTGTTGTCCTTTCTGTTGTCCACTTGTATCAACATCTCTGTCGTGCCTTCAGCTCCATTTCATGCTTTATACTGTAAATTACTGCTCTCAGTTTTGCAGCTATCCAGGTAAACATTTTACAGATATCCAGGTAAACTAATGACGTTTAGATTTTTTCACTAAGTTTTCTCACCATCTTTCTAAAACTCTAAGGACTACAGATTCATTCAAGTTTATAGAAAAGAAAAATAAATGCATCTTATGTATGGTTTATAAATGTATTTTACAAAGCAGTCAGCAGTTTTTGGCACAAATGGAACTCCATACTAAACAAGCACTTTAAAGGTACAGTTGCTACATTTATCATTGCTGTTGCATTCTTGCAATGATTCTGTGGTGTTTCCATTGGCTCTCGAGGACAAACCTAAAACTAGATCTACTAAACTAGATCTTTACATTTTATGAAGAAAATGTGACTGATGCTTTCCCATCCAAACTCACCGCTAGGTTGTTCTGTGTGGCTGCCAGGACATTGCTATGCAATTTATAAGGAGCTCTATACAGTTGCATGAAAAAGTATAGGAACCACTTGCAGAATCTGTGAAAATTTTAACAAAATAAGAGAGATCATACAAAATGCATGTTATTTTTTATTTAGTACTGTCCTGAGTAAGATATTTTACATAAAAGATGTTTACATANCCCAAAAAAAAAAAAAAAAAAAAAAGATACATTTATTAAAATAACCCCGTTCAAAAGGAACCATTGGTTCTTAATACTGTGTGTGGTTACCTGGATGATCTCCTGTTTTTTTTGTTTTTTTTTTGCTTTTTTTTGCGATGGTTGTTCTTGAGTCCCTTGTGTGAAAACCTTTTGAATTTGAAGATCAAGGTAAATTGTACTTAATTTGACTTCCGGGAAAAATGCAAGTATCTTCTGTTGCTTCCGAAGGGCAGTACTAAATGAAAAAAATATATATATATTTCAACAAAATAAGAAAAATTTGGACATCTTCATCCTGTTCAAAAGTTTTCACCCCAAGCTCTTAATGCATCATGTTTCCTTCTGGAGCATCAGTGAATGTTTGAACCGTTTGTAATAGTTGTGTTTGAGTCCCTCAATTGTCCTCAGTGTGAAAAGATGGATCTCAAAATCATACAGTCACTGCTGGACAGTACTAAATAAAAAATAACATGCATTTTGTATGATCTTTGTATTTTGTCAAAATTATTCACATTTTCACAGATTCTGCAAGTGGTTCCCATACTTTGTCATGCAACTGTATGTGCTTGTTAAGTTGCGGTCACATTTACTGTGGTTCAACAAATTTTTGCAGTCATTTTATACATAAATACAGTTATTTTAATTCAAATCAAAACTATGCGATCAGGAATTTTGTGTGAGGGCAAAAGATTTCACCACACAGATTTTGACCAACAGAAAGCAATTTGGTTTATTAGTGAGTGTATGAAGCACAACTACACATCGCTACACTTTTGACAGTAGACCATTTTCATAAATGAAATTTCACCCAAATTTTGTTAATGTGATTGCACCTTTAGTACAGAGCTCCGCAAATAACATTCAGGAAAAAAATTAGGCTAAATCATTTACTTATTCGTTCCCTCAATTTACTAAATCGTGCGCACAATTTAGCAAATCGAGGGAACAAAATATTAAATCGTGCGCACAATTTAGCAAATCGAGGGAACAAAATATTAAATCGTGTGCACAATTTAGTAAATCGAGAGAACGACTTAGTAAAGCGTGCGCACGATTTACTTTTTTTTCCTGCATGTCATGTGCGGGGCTCCGTACTTTAATGTATTGCTATGTGGTTGCCAAACATGCAGTTAAGCATGATTTTTTTCCCCCCAAATCTTGACAGGTGACTGAGCGATTGAGTTAACCGTTAAGATACGTTTCTTCATGGATTCAGAGTTTAGAAAAATCTGAGTTCATAAAAATCATGGACTAATCAGACTGCTATTTATTAGGATATCCTTCTAACACTATACTAAGTTTAAGGTGAGGGTTAGAGGCGGGGTTTGTGCTCATCTGGTTCAAACCAGTAAACTGTATTATTAGCTATGTGATACATTGGTTGATTTTGATGGTTGCAAAGGCTTTGTTATTGGTCTTTGAGGGGCTAATATGTTATTAACTAGTTAATCAAGTACAGTATTATGACTAGTTAGCACATAGCGGCTAGGGTTTTGTGGGTGGTCACTAGGGCACTGGTATCCAGTTGCAAAGGTCTTGTAAGAACATTATTATGTGTTGCTAGTGTGCTCTGGGTGGTTGTTAGGGTGCTGATGCAGTTAACTCAAAAACAAAGTTGTTTTGAGGGGTAGTTAATGCATTGGTGCATGATTCATACGTGTACATATATGTGTTGCTATGTTTTTGCAAAGTCTTATATGGTCAACAGCATATTGCAATTGAAATGCATTGGTGTTCTGGGTTGTTGCTAGGATGTTGCTACAGTAGGTGATTTCTATGGTGCATGGATGTTTGCTAGGTAGTAGCAACTTCCAAGTCTCTATGATCTGTCTATGGTGTGTATAGTCCATTTTATCATTCACAGCTGCATAATTTGTGATATCACTCATATGCGATGAACAAATGTTGTGGGCCAAGTCATGGTGAAGATTTATACTTAGCGTGACAAGTAGTTCAAATCACTAGCCCTAAATATGAGCAGTATAGTAATAGTGATGCTTGACTTAGCTAATTAATGTAAGTTTCAATATTCATCAGTGCAGTGTGGCAGATATCATTCATATTCATTCTACCACAGTTGAAATGTTTGTGTGTGTGCAACATATTGTATGATTAATTCTTTTTGTGCTGGTCTCAGCAGATGTCTCTGTCATTTGTCAGTCACGTTTGAGGTGTCAGCACTAACCTGAATGGATATTGATTTCTTATACTTTTTTTCTCAGCGCTGTCAGGCTCTTTTTCAGTGTGGGAACCTGCGTAGGATATGTGACATTTCAGCCAGGACCAAATAAACTGCACTGGAACTCACCTGCCTAGACATGACAAGTAAAATCAGTATCTCCAAAGGTCTGAAGAAACATGTCAGTCTGGCTGACTGGACCATGAATCACATGAGCCCATAATATTTCAAACAGCTTTACTGTGTTCATGATGCTCATAGGGTTTGTGAAATCAGCAGCATGAATGAATGACTTTTAATGAGACTAACTGGCATTTGGCCGGCTGGACTGACCATTCGATGGAGCACTGCTTTGCTGTGCAGGAAGTTAAAATCATTAGTGTCTAACTACTGCAGTTCTAATAGACCTTTAAAGCACACAGGAAACAACAAGATTGAAGTAGACTCTGAAACCCAACCCAATCGCTTGAGAAAATGCAACTATTTTACAAAGAGGAGATTTTGTATGAATTTGTACAATTAGATTTAAACGAAAACGAATGAATGAGATACAAATTAGCCACCAATTCGGCAAAATGTAAAATAGTTGCGAATTGCCATGAGATTGTGTTGGTCCACCTCTAACCCCTAAAGCTAACCATCTGTGAGGAATAAGCAGATCCTATATAATGAATGAGATTGCATGAATTGATTCAAATTAGCTGGCAATTTGCCCAAAAAAAGTTAAATAATTATGAGTTGACATGAGTGAGTTGTTGAAGTTGTTTGTTACCTATTATCATCAGTTTAGTCCTATTGTCAGTGAAAACCAGCCAATCATACATAAGCCTTGTTCAAACCGATTTTCGTGCATATCTGATTGGAATCCGATAATTTTTAGCAAGTGTGAACAGAAAAAAAAAAAATCACATGAAATACCATTTTTACAAATCAGTGAAATTCTATTCAGATCACATTTCTGGAAATCCATTTCAGTCTGATCAGATTTTGTTATCTGATTATGTAACTTTCTCATGCCACATAAACATGTCAGATGTTTTGGTAGCGAACATGACTGAAATTCATTGCAGAAACAAGTTTGTGTTGTTGCGAAGTGCAGGTCAAGTGGAAAATTACAATATACTGCTTGTCTACCTGGTCTTTGAATTTTGAAACCAGCAGAAGTAAATGCACGCTTCCTACATTTCTGCCAGTTTCTTGCATAGACCAATCATTTCGCTTCTTAAAGGTCCACTTAAGTGCCTTGAAACATCCAGCATTATTCAATGTGTTGGCGTAATTTCCAGTGAAACAGAAAGACAGGGTGGGACAAATCAAACAGCTCCTCCCCTTTTTTTAAATAGCCAATAGCGTTTTGTTTATATCACAGCTCAGCCAGAGCTGTTGAGCTCGGTAAAGCCTCAGGTTCCGCTTAATCTAACCACTTCTCCTCCTAATCTCCATATCGCTTTAAAATATAGCATTCTGTGCAGAATTCAAAGGGGTTCAACATGTTTTGTGGTCTGCTCAGACTTGCGCGTATGATCGGCTCTGTGCCATCATGTCTCTGGACGCTAACGTGAAACCAGACTTCATTCACCCCAATGGAACACATATTTACACTGTCTTAATCGTCCCCTATCCCCTATATAGTGCACTATGTGCCGTGCACTATGTGCCATTCACCATGTAGAAAATATAACCCAAATTCCGGAAATGTTGGGACGTTTTTTAAATTTGAATAAAATGAAAACAAAAGACTTTCAAATCACATGAGCCAATATTTTATTCACAATAGAACATATATAACATAACAAATGTTTAAACTGAGAAATTTTACAATTTTATCCACTAAATGAGCTCATTTAAAATTTGATGCCTGCTACAGGTCTCAAAAAAGTTGGCACTCGGGCAACAAATGGCTGAAAAAGCAAGAAATTCTGAAAAGATTCAGCTGGGAGAACATCTAGAAACTAATTAAGTTAATTGATATCAGGTCTGTAACATGATTAGCAATGAAAGGAGTGTCTTAGAGAGGCAGAGTCTCTCAGAAGTAAAGATGGGCAGAGCTGTGAAAGAGTGTGTAAAAAGATTGTGGAATACTTTAAAAACAATGTTCCTCAACATCAAATTGCAAAGGCTTCGCAAATCTCATGATCTACAGTGCATAACATCATCAAAAGATTCAGAGAAACTGGAGAAATCTCTGTGCGTTTAAGGACAAGGCCGAAGACCTTTATTGGATTCCCGTGGTCTGTGGGCCCTCAGACGACATTGCATCACTCATTGGCATGATTGTGTCAATGCCATTACTAAATGGGCCCAGGAATACTTCCAGAAACCACTGTCGGTAAACACAATCCGCCGTTCCATCTGCAGATGCCAACTAAAGCTCTATCATGCAAAAAGGAACCCATATGTGAACATGGTCCAGAAGCGGCATCATGTCCTGTGGGCCAAGGCTTATTTAAAATGGACTGTTTCAAAGTGGAAAAGTGTTCTATGGTCAGACGAGTCCAAATTTGACATTATTGTTGGAAATCACGGACGCCATGTCCTCCGGGCTAAAGAGGAGGGAGACCTTCCAGCATGTTATCAGCGTTCAGTTCAAAAGCCAGCATCTCTGATGGTATGGGGGTGCATAAGTGCATACGTTATGGGCAGCTTGCATATTTTAGAAGACACTATGAATGCTGAAAGGTATATAAAGGTTTTAGAGCAACATATGCTCCCCTCCAGACGATGTCTATTTCAGGGAAGGCCTTGTGTATTTCAGCAGGACAATGCAAAACCACATACTGCAGCTATTACAACAGCATGTTTTCCTCGTAGAAGAGTCCGGGTGCTGAATTGGTCTGCCTGCAGTCCAGATCTTTCACCAATAGAGAACATTTGGCGCATCATTAAATGAAAAACATTTGTTGCAGTATGTGGTTTTGCATTGTGAATTGGCCTTTAGACATAGTAGTCCAGTGCTGCGGCTACACATTTTCATGTTTTAAGACAACATCTGTATTGCAAACCCCTCCATGCTGCTGCTGTTGTTGTTGTTTGGTGTAGGCATACCAAATCAACGCCATAGAAACCAATGCAGATATTCTGAAAAACTGAACACATGGGACACACAAATCAACTGTTTTGATACACAGTGTGGACAGTCAATTATTAAAGGGTTAGCTCACCCAAAAATAAAATTTCTGTCATTAATTACTCATCCTCATGTCGTTCCAAACCCGTAAGACCTTTGTTCATCTTCAGAACACAAATTAAGATATTTTTGATAAAATCCAAGAGTTTTTTTTTATCCTCAATAGAAAGCAATGAAATTGCCACATTCAAGGTCCAGAAAAGTAGTAAAAACATTGTTAAAATCTGGACCTTGAATGTGGTAATTTCTATGTTTTCTATTGAGAAAAAAAACAAAAAAAAACTTGTATTTCATCAAAAATATCTTAATTTGTGTTCCAAAGATGAATGAAGGTCTTGCGGGTTTGGAACGACATGAGGGTGAGTAATTAATGACATTTTTGGGTGAACTAACCCTTTAAGAGCAGATTCCAATCTGATTTACAAATAATCAGATTTGGACTGATAGTGCAAACGAAGTCTCAGCCTCAGACGTCACGCCCACGGATCGGTGGCTGAACGTCTGATGCATATGGAACACTTAACTGGAAACAAGTCGTCATCTGCTTGGTTGAATCCTACAGGATGTCCGGGAGATGTGTGTTGCGTTCTTTAATGGTCCGACTGGAAACAAATGCCAAACCCCCTCATAGAAGAAAAACAACTCTGACAATAAGCGCTTACCAGGATCAACTAAACGCTGGATTTTTAAATGAATGTGAAGTTTGTGGCTCCATTGTTGCAGTAAACTTGCATAGCATTCTTGAATGAATAATTTATCAGATGCACGCCGGTCTATTATTGTAGGGACATCAACTTTACATTTTCACGTGTGACGCGAAACAAAACACACTGTGATTGGTTGCGTTACATGTCAGTCAAATGTCCTCTTGGGCGGTCCTTGACCAATGAAAACTGCAATAAAGCTATGCGAGACTAGTGTGAACGTAGCCAAAGTTTCAGTTATTGGGTTCTTAAAGGGTTAGTTCACCCAGAAATGAAAATAATGTAATTAATTACTCACCCTCATGTCGTTCTACACCCGTAAGGCCTTCATTCATCTTTGGAACACAAATTAAGATATTGTTGCTGAAATCCGATGGCTCAGTGAGGCCTCCATAGACAGCAATGCCATTCAAACTCTCGAGGTCCATAAAGGTACTAAAAACATATTTGAAACAGTTCATATGAGTTCAGTGGTTCTACCTTAATATTATAAAGTGACGAGTATACTTTTTGTGCACCAAAAAAAAACAAAATAATGACAATATTTAGTGATGGCCGATTTCAAAACCCTGCTTCATGAAGCTTCTGAGCTTTATGAATCTTTTGTTTGGAATTAGTGATTCGGATCTCCTATCAAATGGCTAAACTGCTGCAATCACGTGACTTTGGCACTCCGATCCACTGATTCGATTCGTAAAGCTCCGAAGCAGTGTTTTGAAATCGGCCCATACAGATATTGTTGAAAAGTCTTTATTTTGTTTTTTTGGAGCACAAAAAGTATTTTTGTCGCTTTATAATATAAAGATAGAACCACTGAACTCATATGAACTGTTTCAAATATGTTTTTAGCTTTATGGACCGTGAGAGTTTGAATGACTTTGCTCTCAATAGAGGCCATCGGATTTCATCAACAATATCTTAATTTGTGTTCCAAAGATGAACGAAGGTCTTACGGCTGTAGAACGACATGAGGGTGAGTAATTAATGACATTATTTTCATTTTTGGGTGAATTAACCCTTTAATTATGGAGTCTTAACCTTTCATAATTTATGTAATTAGTAATAACCACCAATGTCATTAGAAAAAAAGGATAAACAAAATGACTGAAATATTCTAAGAACTTCTATTCACAGATGCTTAGTGAGACTGGTGCATTCTTACTGTTGCTTTTTTAAATGCGTCAAGTGTGGAATCTGTGGATGCCCCCTTACATTATTTGAAAAAGGTCATGCACTATGATTTCACAGCATATAACTGATGTAACTGAGGTATTTTGGCATAAAATAAATAACCATGTTACCATACTTTTCAAATTTTACACCACTGGTAAAAACCGCTTAAACAATGGTAGCCTATTTAAATTTATGGAAATTCTCTTACAACATTAGGCAAATATTATCAATATTAAAATTACAATTTCTGCATTCCATTTCCCTGGTTATGTCATTTTGCACGAGTCACTGCCCCCCTTGAGTTTCGTCACTCACAAATCGAATTAGTCACTTATTCTCCACATTACATAGCGTTCTTGCCTCAAAAACAAAAAAGGGGCAAAATGCACAGATTTTTAAAAGTTGAACTGTTTTTAACTTGACAGCGCGTCTTTAAATCGCACCGCTGTCGCTAGTAATAAGGACGCGACTTAACAGCCGTCCGTCTGACGCATGTGTACATGTGTCCACCAATTAAAAAATAGCGCATACGGAACCCAACAACACGTCTTGTGTGAACGCCCCCCAGAACGCGGGTCATTCTATCGAGCCACTGAAGGGTGTCCATCCATCCTCTTACTCTACGTAACCATGACAACAGCCCCGGATGGTGGAGCGCGAGGGTAGACAGGTGTTGGGTTGCGCAGAGGAGAGACACCTACGCGATCGCTCCATACTTTCCCATGTATCCTGCCTTCATCTTCTGTCCGCGAGGATCTCTATCGGGAAACACCATGGTGCATCATTCTGGATCCATACAGTCCTTCAAGCAGCAGAAGGGTCAGTGCGAGCGCTGTTTTTGCGGGGGTTTGTTTGTGATAACGTGTTTTGGGGGAAAGTGCGGCTCTGGGCTGCTGTACTTCATGTCCCGGTTTGGAGATGCTTTCCTGATATGGTCAACTTCATGATTAAGTGTTTGGCGCATATCCGTTTCTTATGGATGCCACTGGAATAATATCGTTGTCGTGAATAGACTAGATCACGAGTTATTTTGCTTATTCGCATTTGGCATAGGAGAAGTTCATATATATATAATTCAATATATGGTGATATTTAAGTATTTTTTTTATTGTCCTTGTTTGATCCCATATTTGTTAGGATTTAAATTCTATTAGTAGATTAATAGATCAGGGATATCTTTCTGATATCTCTCTCTGTTTTTGATATCATATACTCGTCTGTGATGTTCGACAACAACAACCTCTAATGTAACTTCTCTGGATTCATTTTTGGCATTTGAGTTTTGTTTGCATTGGATGTTGGTCCACTCCTGTTCTCATAGCTGCAGTTTTGGTGATCAGTAACATGAACCTTAGAATAATAATAATAAAAAATACATTTACTGGAACATTTTGACTCTGGGTTATGGGAAAACACTTTCCATTGATCTTTCTTGCTCTTGTTTAATGGGGTCGCAACACACTAAGTGGTCATCTGGCTATTAAATCACACTGTGTTGAAAATCGCTGCTCTCAGGGTGATTCTGACAGAATTGGTGATTTAATTACAGTGAGATGGACAAAAAAAGAGAGCCACTTTTGCAGGTTTTAGTAGCTGGCCATGGGATGAAAACAACAACTTTAGTGCACTGTTGTGATATTAGAGGCATACGTTGCACTTTGTTTTGATGAAGTGCATTTGATTCTTGTATAGAAGATATTAGATACAGTAACACTAACAGATATGATTCCAGAATGAGGTCAGTGTAAACAAAAGCACTTGAAGAAATATCTCAGTAAAATTTCATTAGTAATATTACAAGATGTTATTACAGAGACTGAAATGAGAGATTGAAATGACTTTAAGAGAACTGAATTGTAACTTGCAGTCTTTGTATTTAAGTATAGATTGTTCACAGCTCTCTATGTCCATATCAATCGGTTGATCTAACCTATTTTTGTATCAGCAGCAGTTTAGCTTAGAGGACCAAAATCCATCCAAAATACTGCCTTGTTTCCCATTTCCCAGTTAGCTGTGGACAATACCATTAAGAATGAATATCTTGGTCAAATATTTTGGTCACATATATTTTTTTTAATGGAAATGCAATTTATAAACAATTAAACAAAAAAAAAAAATTATGATAACAATACTACTATTACTAATAATAAGACGGATAAGAGGAAGTAGAAGCAAAGTTTTCAACGTATAATATACGTGTGGCCATATCACACATTTGAAGAATTTATTTTTTTCAGGAAAATTACTATTATTACTGTTCTGGAAATGTGTTTTTTTTTTTTTTTACCTCTATATATAATTACTAGATATAAAAGCACAGTTAATCCAGATATTATGCAATAATTCATGNTGATAACAATACTACTATTACTAATAATAAGACAATAAGGATAAGAGGAAGTAGAAGCAAAGTTTTCAACGTATAATATACGTGTGGCCATATCACACATTTGAAGAATTTATTTTTTTCAGGAAAATTACTATTATTACTGTTCTGGAAATGTGTTTTTTTTTTTTTTTACCTCTATATATAATTACTAGATATAAAAGCACAGTTAATCCAGATATTATGCAATAATTCATGAAGTGAATTATTCACTCAACCTGATTACTTTTCTCCAGGTTTGCTGATGGCAGAAATGTGCTATTGGGAAAGCTTTATAGGGTTAGTAACAGTAATTAAGGACCTAGAGGAGGGTCAGTTCCACACTGCAGAGGATGCACCTTATTAAAGGGTTAGTTCACCCAAAAAGGAAAATTCCATCATTAATTACTCACCCTCATGTCGTTCCACACCCGTAAGACCTTCGTTCATCTTCGGAGCACAAATTAAGTTATTTTTTATAAAATCCGGTGGCTCAGTGAAGCTTTGAAGCTTTACGAATCTTTTGTTTTCGAATCAGTGGTTCGGAGCGTGTATCAAACTGCTAAAGTCACGCCCCCCAGTGGTGAACTATTGAAATTTCGAAACACTTATGACGTAAGGAAGCCTCGTTTACTGAAATCACATGACTTTGGCAGGTTGATACATGCTCTGAACCACTGATTCGAAACAAAAGATTTGTAAAGCTTCGAAGCTTCATGAAGCAGTGTTTTGAAAACCCCATCATTAGATATTGTTGAATAAAGTCATTATTTTGTTTTGTTTTTTGGTGCACAAAAAGTATTTGCGTTGCTTCATAACATTAATGTTGAACCACTTTAGTCACATGAACTGTTTTAAATATCTTAGTACCTTTCCGGGCATCTGAAAGTGTTCATTATCTTGCTGTCAATGGAGGCCTCACTGAGCCATCGGATTTCATCAAAAATAACTTAATTTGTGTTCCGAAGATGAACGAAGGTCTTACAGGTGTGGAACGACATTAGGGTGAGTAATTAATGTCAGAATTTTCATTTTTGGGTGAACTAATCCATTTAACAAGCTCTTTGTCATTTTATCTCTGAATGTAAAGTGACTGGAATGGCTACAGTGTGATGGCATTTCTTGTATATCCCAATACAGCAAAATTGGCTCAACCAATGTCATGAGTTTAAAGCAAGACTAGTTCGGACTGTTTGGCCCACCAATGAATGCAGAGAGGAACATTTTCTCTCATTATTTTAAGCAATTTCATTTGGTGTCACTGTAATTACACATTTCCCCTTTAAGAATAATGACAGTGGCATGTATTTATAGTGCCACTTCACATCCTCACTACCTAGACGTGACTCTGTCACGGTCATTAGCTATCGATCTAAGAGCGAATATACAGATTATTGCAAGCATTAAAGCTTTTAAATGACTCACAGGTAATTATTTAGGACTCTTGCAGCATGCCAGGGGACAGTGGGAAAGCTATTGAAAGCTCTTTCTTCAGGTGCTTGAGGAAAACACATCCATGTGCAATTTCTGTTTATTACAGCAAGCAGTCATTTAGCAGATGCTTTTATCCAAAGCGACTTCCAGGACACTTATTACATTGGCATTCCCCCTGGTGCAATGGCTTGCAATCCATGAATGTCTTCACAAAATTAAACTTGTATCAGAATTGTGCAACAGTTAAACTGATAGTTCACCCAAAACTCATAATTGCGCCAAATGAGTAATCCTCTGACGCAATGTGTGACGTAGGATGTAGGAGTATCGTAAGCTTAGATGCCTTGTGGTTCAAACAAATAGGGCTGTGCAACAAACTCAAGCTCCTCTTCTCTTATATCGAAATCCTCTGACATTTCTCTTTAAAAATTATGGTTTTAGATTTATAATCCGTCACCAGTGATTTGTTTTGCTCTGTCCTCTGCGCCTCCGCGTTCGTCATTACGTTGTGTGTCAGGTCAAAGGATACTCTTCCGCCACAAATGGACTTGCGCATTCTGCGTACGGTCGTCCGCCGGAAGCTAGTTATTTGAATTTATTAAGTTTTAAATATGGATATTTTTCTTACAAAAACACATCGTGTTGCTTCAGAAGGCCTTTATTAACCCACTGAAGTCGTATGGATTACTTTTTTTTTTTTAATGGATGGATGCATTATTTTTGACTTCAAAACGCGGCCCCCCACTCACAACCATTGAGAGAGAACTAAGGATATTTTTAAAAATATCTCTGATTGTGTTGGTCTGAAAGAAGATAGTCATATACACCTTGGATGGCTTGAGGGTGAGTGAATCATGGGATCATTTAATTTTTGGGTGAACTATCCTTATAATATTTGCAGTGCAGGGGTAGGAATTTATCCAGCAGTGCTGCCAGAGAGTGACCTGGGAGGCTGATTATGGTCAAGCATATGGTTGACCCGTGACCGCCCGAACCAACGACCTTCCATCGCTTTACAGACTTATAAGAAAATTATAAGAATATAGAGTGATAATATGGATACCATAAGACTTTATTAGTACCAAAAATGGACCAGGCTGCACTTACAATTTAAGGTTTACTGCAGAGATCAGATATTTTGACATATCACATATGACAGACAGTGCAGCACTGTGCTACACAAATTGATCTGGTTTATGTTTCCCGCACAATGACATAACTCGCTGTTTAAAGGGTTAAAAATGAAAATGAAAATTCTGTCATTAACAATTACTCAGCCTAATGTGTGATGTCTGCGCGAACAGGGTGCGTGAGGGTATGTAAAAACATATGTTGACAGGAAGGTAGGACATCCTATCATAGCCCTTGGACCAAGGGATATGATTGGATGAACATTTTATGGTCCTACGCCTTCCACAGATGATATAAATACAGATAAATACATTTAGACCACTTTAGAAACTTAGTGATTGCTATCAGGATGTGAAGAGTTTCGATCAGCATAACAAAATTTTTTTTTGAACCAAATCACCTCCCCTGCCTTTAACTAAAAAAAACTGTGTGACTAAATGAAGGGCAAAAACAAATAGATTAGAGCTATTGAAATTAGCACGTTAACACATGCACATTATCATGGTTTGCCAATTCTGACATTAAAGGAGACCTATTATGCCCCTTTTCACAAGATGTAATATAAGTCTATGGTGTCTACAGAAAGTGTCTGTGAAGTTTCAGCTAAAAATATCCCACAGATCATTTATTACAGCTTGTCAAATTTGCTCCTATTTGGGTGTGAGCAAAATCATGTGTTTTTGTGCGTGTCCCTTTAAATGCAAATAAGCTGGCGCTCCCTGCCCACTTTCCAAAAGAGGGCGGAGCTTTAACAGCTCATGCTCAACTTGCAGGCAATATGCTAATGAGATAAATAGTGTTCTGTGCTTGTCTGTGCAGCCAACGACAGAACATTTAGCATGCTTTGCTCAAACTTTTGCCATGACCTTAGAACTGGTACACCGTTTTCACTTGCGAAAACAAAATGGCGGTGCAGTGGGTAGAAACGTGCAGATTAAGGGCTGGTAATATTATATTAAGATACACTTCTGTCACAATGGGAGCAAAATCTGAGTGGCTTGTTTTTTTCCCATGCTTGCAGAGAAAGGCTTGACAAAACAAAGTTACTGGGTTGTCCTTTTTTTCACGTTTTCTGGGTTGGTAGATGCACCGGGGGCCGATTATAGAAAAAGATTATTATTATTAGATTATTATGGAAAAAGTTAGATTTTCATGATATGTCCCCTTTAAATTCTGACATGTTATTCAGCTCAAGTGGAATAGAGCGGAACCTTTGTGATTTGTCCAGGGTCATTACTCTGATGTACACATCACAAACACACAACAATAAATAATTTATATTAAAAATATATTACCATTTTATATATTACCATGTCAGTGATCAAGGCCTGTTTTACCCCTTTTCACACATACTGGTGAATTACAGATAAATTACAGTTTAGAGATCATACTTTTGCTACTATTGCGTACTAACTATTATGCGTCTAGTGTTGTTAAAGGAACACTCCACTTTTTTTGAAAATAGGCTCATTTTCCAACTGCCCTAGAGTTAAACAGATGAGTTTTACCGTTTTAGAATCCATTCAGCCGATCTCCGGGTCTGGCGGTACCACTTTTAGCATAGCTTAGCATAGTTCATTGAATCTGATGAGACCGTTAGCATCTCGCTCAAAAATGACCAAAGAGTTTCAATATTTTTCCTATTTAAAACTTGTGTTTCTTTAAGAGCAAAAACATATTCGGTGTCACTAATTATTATTTTTTTTTTTTTGTCAAATTGGACAGTGCTTCTCTTCTTCTGGGTGGATGAAGAAAATGTTACAGCATTTACAGGTCATTTCCGATGATTGACATCACAGAGTTTATCTGTGATTTGGTACTGATATCATGTGAATGGTATCATACTGGTAATTAATGAGTTCACACTTACAAAACAATCAGATAGAGTAAAGAGTATCTGGCATGTTGTCCGAGGGGNACCGCCAGACCCGGAGATCGGCTGAATGGATTCGAAAATGGTAAAACTCAACTGTTTAACTCTAGGGCAGTTGGAAAATGAGCCTATTTTCAAAAAAAAGTGGAGTGTTTCTTTAAGAGCAAAAACATATTCGGTGTCACTAATTATTTATTTATTTTTTTTGTCAAATTGGACAGTGCTTCTCTTCTTCCGGGTGGATGAAGAAAATGTTACAGCATTTACAGGTCATTTCCGATGATTGACATCACAGAGTTTATCTGTGATTTGGTACTGATATCATGTGAATGGTATCATACTGGTAATTAATGAGTTCACACTTACAAAACAATCAGATAGAGTAAAGAGTATCTGGCATGTTGTCCGAGGGGAGGCTCCGAGCTCAGAATGTGGCCTGAACCCAGTGTACTCCCTCGTATCCCTGGCTGGGATAGGAACCAGCTGAGTCGAGGTGGCGGAGAGATGCAGAAAAGCTTAAACAGTGAGTCGGCTATGTATAGGCCTCCTCTCGTGTTGATTGGGTAGATCATTTGAACTTGATCCTCCTGACACGGTTGCTTGCATGAACAGCACATTTGTGTATTTCCCGGAAAATTTAATCTGGTCATTTCTTTGTTAATTTACCAGGTTTAATGTGTGAATGGGGCTATTATTAACAGGTTACAGCATTCATAGTGGGATTCATGCCCCTTTCACATAGTAGGCGATGTGTTAAACAGGCTTAAGTGACGCAAAAGGATGGTACATTTTCTTTTAAAACAGATCCAGTTGTTGGACAAACAACAACAATTTGGTCTTAAGCTTGTCTCCCAGACTGACCAAGCTGAGAAACCAGCAAACCAGTTTTGGCTGGTTTAAACTGTTTTTGCTGTCAGCAAGGGTTGCAGCTCTACATCAAAGAAAGGCCCCTGAAGCTTCCACAGATGTCTGACTGAGCCCCAAATATCCACTGACCCCAGAACCTCGCCTGTCTCCAAGTGCTGAATGACAAAATAACTACAGCAGGAAAATGGCATTCTACCCTTTCCTTTCTCTCACAATTCTTATTTATCTTTTGGGGGCTTTCTCTAAAAGATTTTTTTTTTCTTTTTGACAATCTTTCTATAAAATGAAAACGAGATTTTTCCCAAACAGTGCATCCCCTTGATATAAGAGTGATGTGTGGAGACTGCAAAGGAAGATAGTTGCGGCAAGAGAAAGACACTTCCCAGTCAGGGAAGGTGAGATGTGATGGGAATATAGTGAAAGAGACTCTTTGATGTTTAGGCCTCTATACCAGAAGAGTGGATTTTATATTCAGTTATGTCCACATCAAAGCATGTTTGGCCACGGACTCCTTCACTGGCATATCTTATCACATTATTGCAGAAATATGAGGTGCCAGGAAAATGCATTTTGAAAATTATGTTCTTAGCAAATAATTCATGAGTGTTGATAATGGATATTACACAAATTAATGCTCTCCTAATACAACTCCATAATTAATGGAAAATCTGCAATTTAGTGTTTAATAGTGAAAGCGTGAGATGAATTCTCAGCTAATAATAATTGTAGGAAGTGTGACAGACAGCTGTGGGGTATGTGGTGGGAGATAGGCATATGTGTAGAATACACAAAGGACGTGTCCCCCGCACTTTTAATAAAACGTAAATTCATTCCCCACACTTTTTTCGGGCAAGTGTGTTCACAGAAGCTTTCATGGGCCAATGTGAATAGATCTAGATTCAAATTCAAAGAGACAAGATATTCTATGCAAGACCTGATGTTTTATTCTTATCCAAAATGAGGCAATGTAAGCATTATGAAGCGCTAACACTCTCACGTAATGCAAGTTTCATTCATACTCGAATCCGGAGGGCGTTCTCTTGAAGAAAGTCCAAAACGGACTTATAGAAGTAATAATTTATGACATTCCAGGAAATCCCTTATTTGGACAAAGGCAATCCAGCTATTGCTGTAGCTGAATAAAAGCAGAAACGTTTTGACTGACGACACGTGAAGAGAATAAACACATGATTACGATTTTGTGTGTTTTTTGTTTTAAGCAATCTCGGGGTATTTTCATAACAAAAAAATATATGAATAATTCAGTGCTAATTGACATAGCCTTTATTACAGTATAGATACTAAAATAAAAATATACTAATAAAATATATTTTCTGCCTTATATGATAAAAATATATTAAAAGACAATTAAAAGCAAGAGATAAGTAAAACAACAACAAAATTAATTGATCAATTGATACATTTGAAAATGCAGAATTTAAAAACAATGATGCATGTTTAGTCATGTGATGCAGTCATGTGATCTATTCAATCCAAAACAATCAAGATGGTGTCCCATGATTTACTAGCTTTGTTTTGCCTATAGGCCTATCTACTTTTATAGTGTTGTTAAAGAAAAATGTTATTTTGTACAATCTTCATATTACATTTCTGACAGAAAATGACTCACAATTGCATCAAAACATGAGGTCATGATGTTCCAACATCCAGTAAATAAAGCAAGAAGCCGTGGATTACAGTGAATTCATAACACCTAAGGAGCACTGTTAGGCACGACGCAAAGCGGAAAAAGCTGCACATAAGGCAGTTTTTGCATTAACTTCTGAATCTAATTATAAAATGATTGTTACTCTAATTTGTTGTTGTAATATAATCATTTATACAGTGGCGGTCATTTTCATGACAGATTTATTTAAACATACATTAAATAATCAAGACATCACTAACAGGTTAAGTAAAATATAATGCATATATAGACTAATATAGTGCATATATTTAGCTAAAGAGTTCATTTCTTTAGCAAATTAACAAGCTGTGGACACGAAATGACTTGTCTGATGTAAATAATGCTATGTGACATTATTTACAAGCTGTTTTATTGACGTCTTTCCATTGGAAACACTATTTGCGTTCACATGGAGCATAGCAATTGGTTTAAAAGTCCAATCCGAATGAAAATGCTCCATATAAACACCTCAAACGGAATAAAAATGCCCAAACCGAATGTAATTGTAATCAGTTTGAGAGAGGTTGGATAAACCTTTCAATAAACCAAACAAAATAAAAATTCTGCCATGTATATGCATTAAACCGATTACTTTGCGTCTATGTCATCACATCAAGAGGCCAGGGGTCGTCAGAATGCACAATGGTGGCGGCAAAATTAAACTGGAGTAAAACTGAAAAATCGCATTTATTAAATACACTCTACGGACCTTCATTCACACGCTTCTGCTTTTTGGAGGAGGGAAGTAGTATTGAGATGCTCCTTAGAGATGCGCAGCCACCAAAAAGGTCAGCTTCCTGCGCCCGTCTTTTCCTTATACCTTCCAGCAGTAATATGCTACAAATTCACACTGTTGCTTGATTAAGAGCAACACTTTACATAAAAATAGCACGCATAATAATGCAGCTCCATTTTGACAGGAATACAAGGCGGCAAACAGGACATAAACTAATGTGTGCATTCCACAAAGTCATTCCGATTGAAAGCGCCAGCACATGTAAACACCATATCGGATTAACGTCTCATGTATACAGTCCACCGAATCTTTCAATCGGAATGATTTTAATCGGAATGACAAAAAAGTGTACATGTAAACGTGGCTACTGATTAAGCGATTACACAAGATATGATACATTTCAGTATGTTGTATCTTATCTTTTAACATACCTTCAGATGTTCATTCATGTTCTGTAACTAGCATTAAAGAGGAAGAGATGATCCCATTCACTCGTGCTCCACGCTGCCGCTTGAAATGAGGCGCCTGTATAGCGATCAGTCATGCCACATCAAAGAGCGTCAAAACGGTATTTATTGGTTGAATTTCGTGATAAAATGGACAGAATTTGAAAGATGACACTTTGTTTCTTAATGAAAGTAACAAAATGCAGAGCATATTTCGATTATTGCTGGGTGGGCTAAGGCTAAAATACTGTATTCGTCATGTACTGCTTTCGACATATCCAGTCTTTGTCCGAGACCTTAATGTTGCAATTTAATGCATTTGGTATACATGTGCACCGTATCGGAAGTCCTGTACTGAAATGGTTCGGTACGAATACGTGCCCCGTTACACCCCTAATCTGGATTAATGTGGACTTGTATTCAGTATTGAGTTTTTTTTTATTTGTTAAAACTTAGTGGACATAATATTGTCCAGAATTAACTTTGTGCTACTTTATTACTTTATTATGGGGTTAAAACACATGGACACAAAAGGAATTTATAAATTTAATGTCACTAACTAAACCAGAAAAGGGGGAAAACACCCACTGTTCTTTGCTGGATAACTTTTATCTGTAATAAGCTATCTAAAATTAGACATTAACACAGGTTGTAGTCTTTTAAAAAGAACCAAACAAAACTATATGACTAATTTTAGTAACATTGCTGCTTCTTAGTCAAACAGCATTGACACAATTCTAACAGTACATCACCTGTTCTTATACATGAAAATGAGAGTCATGCCAACATACATAGCATGTCCAAGGACCAATCAGGTGTTGTGTAGCCAGATTTTTCAGAACAAGGTCTGGTGCACATGGCAGCTTATTTTACCCATGAACCTCCCACTTTGACAGAAATTTGACTGAAACATGACATTTTTACATGACATTTAGGGGCAGATAAATCCAAAGTATACTGTACTATAGATGTGCGATACCAGCTGCTGACGCTTCATCAAAACAATTTTTGGACTGTTGGGTATCTTTCAGATATTAGGGTGTTTTCACACCTGGCTTGTTTAGAGCATTTGTTACCGAACTTGGCACGTTTTCTCCCTTAGTTCATTCATTTAGGCATATATGAAAACAGCGATCATGCTCGGAATCACACCAAAACAATCGGCCTGATTGAAAACAATCTCTGGGTCAGTTCACTTGAGGTGAGAAAGCAATCTGATCCAACAGACCAATGAACCAAACTGTATCATAATTCATAATTGGAAAGGTGTTATGGAAAAAGCTGTGTTATAGATGAGCACATTAGTTAACTCTAGTGATGTGACATTTGACACGGAAGCTTCAAAGCTTATATATAAAAAAAAAAAACCGAAACATCTCACAGTGAAGCACCGTACCAGAGCTTGATTAGTTTTGCCATAACCATGTGATCTGTGACGTCCGAAGCTTCGTTTTCGCACACAACCACGTGAATGCTTCGTATTCTGATTCAAATAATTGCGCAGGTGTCAAGTGTCATTTGCTTTTTGATAAGAATAAATCATAATGTGCATGTTCAGTTTGTATTTATTCCCAGTTCATAAGTACTTCAACTGACCATTCTATGATAATCTTTATTTTGATAAGCCTAAACTTGCCTATGTTTTTGCACAGAAATGTATTCACAGACTCATTTATTCAAATTGTGTAAGTAAAATGACACATAAAAGTCTATTTTTTTATATAGACTAATTATTTTCATTGTTTTACATACTTTTCATAGCATAAACTGATTTATTGCATGAAACAGTCCAAAAATAGCTGGAATGATTGAACCTTTTCACGATACATTTGAGAGGAAGGCCTCGGTGCTTCGCAAAGTTTCATTTCACCATCACTAGTTATCGCTGTTGAAACCAAAAAGTGCCTGTTCATCTTAAAATGTTGTGTAATTGCTCTTCTCCAAGAATTATATACGTAATTTATCGGTTAAAACAAGAATGAAGGCTTATATACATTTATAGAAGTGTGTGGTGTGTGTGTGTGTAACGACAGCTACAGATAAAGCCACACTTAGCCCACAGAAATAACTTGTCAATACATCTTGATGGATGAATCCCTGAATATTGAAATGTTTGAAAATTGCCTTGTGAAAGCAGACCGAAGCAAGAAGAAAATCCAACATTGTAACAGTTTAACTACATGTTTTAGAACAAAGCAAACAATCTATAGCTCTGAAAACACCCTTAGTTTCCCAATGGACTGATAAAAATTAGTATCCTGAATCCAGGAAGTTGCACAGCCGTGAACCACTTAGATTGGAACGGGCAATTTCAGTAAACTTTTGTATATATACATTATAGACAGTACATCACAATCTGTGGATGTGCTATCTCTGGGTTATTAATCACACTCTACTACTGAAACCCGAACAAAAGAGATCTGAAAACCAAACAGACAAAAAACTATCACAGTCAGAACTGGACCAGCAACCTTTCATTCAAGAGGAACCACATGTGGCAGACACATGAGGAATATGACAAAAATAAGCAACGAGATATAAGACCAGCCTGTGCCAAATAACCAACATTTCTCAGCTGCTACCATGAGAAGTATAATAGCTACTGTACTGACATCTTCAAGCCATTGAAGACTCAGTGGAGCACCAAAATCAATTCCAACCAGCACAATAACAGAAAGCAATAAACTGATATATATATACCCCAGCGGCGGTGAAACTTTATATGCCTCACAACTGAATAAGAGCAACAAGACATCAGTCCTGCTTGGAAACAAAGACATAATAAAGACGTCACTGTTAAAGAAATCACACCATACCAGCTACTTAGAATAGCAGGACGAACAAACGGATTTCTGTCCAGAAATTAGTAATCGAAAATCAAGCACTTAGCATGGGATTCTGGCTGTGCGGTGGTGGCGTTCTGATCTATTGCAGTGTAGCACAAACAGATTGGCCAGACACAAGGACTTCCTGCCACATGGGCGACTATCCAGCAATTGCAAGTTAGTAGGAAGCTGATGGTATCAACATCTCTGTGCTTGCTACCACATTCTGGTTCTCATGATTGTATACATTCTCAAACTATATGGTAGATGAAATGTGAGCGTATGCTAGGTATACTAGGTCGCTAAAAAGAGAGGGCCCACTTTCAGGGAGACATGGCTTCCTCCACAGGGGAGCTGTGAATTTGTCTTTTTCTGTGTCAAAGCAAGGGTGTGTGTGTGTGTATTGCACAACATCCCATGAGCCACAGACTTGCCACCTGTCACATTACGTAACGCACAGATGGGGATGAGTATGGCCGTGGATCACGGACACTCAGACAGACCAATAGATTGATTATTTAAAACAACAACCTGTGATCTGTGATTGTCAAATCAAAAATGTGTTCAACTGGCAGGTATGAAAGAATAAATAAATAAATAAACTGATTAGTTTCCATGGTTATGAAAAACATGAAACTGGATGAAAAGTTAATGGAAATAATTTAAATGAAAATCATGTAAAAACTGGAAATTTCTACAGTGAAATATATATTACACTGTAAAAAAAAAAAAAGAAATTACAGGAAAAACTTTACCATATTAATATGGTATAAACATTAAGTTTTACAGATTAACCTTAAATTTACAGTAAAAACAAAGAATGTATATTTCATTACCAGAAATAATGTTAATATACCAAATAACTTAAATCTGTTTTTTACCCTATAATATACTGACAACCACCTTAAAATCACAGGTGATAAAGAGAGAGCCACATGATGAATCAAAGTTATAGCTGAGGTAAATAATAAGGTGCACGGTGTCATACACACAAACACAAAACATCATCTTGGTAACACAGATGACACTAATATATAGTTTGTTAAAACTTTTGGGAACTGATATTCTGACTTTGCTCATGTTTTTTTTTGTGTGTGATAAAAACAACATGTAAATTGTTTCTGCAAAAATGAATAATACAAATTTGTTTCCTGGGATTTTAAAAGTATTTAAAATCCAGCATTAAAACTTTTTTTCTCTTTTTTTTTGTTCCCCTTTTTGACTGTAATGCACCATATTTTCATGAACTTTTAAAAATTATATATTTTTCCTTTCTCTGTAAAATTCCTTGAGGAGCCACCTGTAAAGGTGGTAAAAAGTTTATTAAAGGGATAGTTCATCCAAAAATGAAAATTCTATTATTAATTACTCACCCTCATGTCGTTCCACACCCGTAAGACCTTTGTTCACTTTCGGAACACAAATTAAGATATTTTTGATCAAATCTGATGGCTCAGTGAGGCCTCCATTGACAGCAAGATAATTAACACTTTCAAATGCCCAAAAAGGTACTAAAAACATATTTAAAATATTCATGTGGCTACAGTGGTTCNTTCACTGCTGTGTGTGTGCACTTGGATGGGTTAAATGCAGAGCACAAATTCCGAGTATGGGTCACCATACTTGGCCACATGTCACTTCACTTTCACAAAAAGTTTATTAAAGGGATAGTTCATCCAAAAATGAAAATTCTATCATTAATTACTCACCCTCATGTCGTTCCACACCCGTAAGACCTTTGTTCACTTTTGGAACACAAATTAAGATATTTTTGATCAAATCTGATGGCTCAGTGAGGCCTCCATTGACAGCAAGATAATTAACACTTTCAAATGCCCAAAAAGGTACTAAAAACATATTTAAAATATTCATGTGGCTACAGTGGTTCAACATTAATGTTATGAAGCGACGAGAATACTTTTTGTGTGCCAAAAAAACAAAATAACGACTTTATTCAACAATATGTAGTGATGGGCGATTTCAAAACACTGCTTCATGAAGCTTCAAATCTTAACAAATCTTTTGTTTCGAATCAGTGGTTCAAACTGCCAAAGTCACGTGATTTCAGTAAACGAGGCTTTGTTACATCATAACTGTTTCAAAAATTAAATGGTTCACCACTGGGGGGCGTGACATTGGCAGTTTGATATACGCTCCGAACCACTGATTCGAAGTAAAAGATTCATAAAGCTTCGAAGCTGCACGAAGCAGTGTTTTGAAATTGCCATTACTAGATATTGTTGAATAAAGTCGTAATTTAATTTTTTTGGCACACAAAAAGTATTCTCGTTGCTTCATAACATTAAGGTTGAACCACTGTAGTCACATGAACTGTTTTAAATATGTCTTCAGTAGCTTTCAGGGCATCTGAAAGTGTTAATTATCTTGCTGGCAATGGAGGCCTCAGACATCGGATTTTATCAAAAATATCTTAATTTGTGTTCTGAAGATGAACGAAGTTCTTATTAACGAAGGTAATTAATGACATAATTTTCATTTTTTGGGTGAACTAACCTTTTAACAATATTACTGTCCTGTCTGTCCTGAGTTTGAGTTGTTATCCTGTTAGTTTTGCACTGTTTCCAGTTCAGTTTCCTTTGTTTTTGTTTACAGTTGCCATGGCTTTTGATTTGCCGTCTTGTTAGTTACCTCGTTTAGTGTGCTAATAGGCGGAGCGTGTGTACGGCTGACTTGTGTAAGACTTGAGACTAGCCTGGAATATTCTCACTCAAACCACTTCTGATTAATTTAGAGGTAAAACCTGCCCATAACTGATGGTCTAGGATCAGTTTTCTCCATAATCATAACATACTGTTGAAACTGATTTGGTGTTTGCAATCTTGAGAGCGTCAAAGGTTTCTATTTACACTGTGTTTTTGCAGCATTGTGCAGTGCAGCCAATCAAAAACATATCTGTCGATTTCTTGAACGCAATGGCCAATCAGACGTGTTTCAGAATCTGCTCACTTCGCAAAATGCCAGAGTTTTTGTCCAGTGCTGAGTATAACAAAAAAAAATGTCGACATTAGACTAAAGAGATTCACTGCGCAGTCAGCTTCATTGAGTATTTTGCTGCATTAGGTAAGGCAATGGTTATTTGTTATTTGAATTGGCTGCCATGCCAAATCCCACTTACAGTATGCTTGCTTTTCTGTTCAAATTATAGTGGTTTGTAAATGTAGCCACTTTAATAACAAATAATTTATCGGCAGCATTTATGCTGGGATGTGTAGGTTGTTGCTAGGTGACACGTAACTTAAAACTATTTCATGACATTAAATTTAAATGTGTTTTCAAAGAGGAAGCACATATCCTTCGCCTTACCTTGGAGTTAGTTCACCCTCTGCCTATGAGTGTGTCCCAGTGTATTTATAGCCCTGTGGTTGATTCAGGTTTTGTCAGATCTGAGAGTCCCAGAGAAGAGTCATTTTAAGCTTTGTTTGCATTAAAAACTGCTTGCAAATAGATCCAGCACTGTTATTTCCATCTTTTCCTCAACCCTTGCTGATGGTTACAGAGAAGTAACACATTTTCACATACTTTGACAACATTTGTATTGAATTAGTAAGCTATTTGAAATTGTTTCAAGTGTTGTTATTCCAGGTTAAATTAATAGTTTCATTATTGACTTTGTCTGGGATTTAGAGAACAGTGCAACATTTTCCTTATGATGACAATAGAATACACAAGCATATTCAGTTTGTATGTTTAGGTCTACTGGAGATGACATTGTTTGACAGGGCTGGATAGGAATAGAGGAGAGCGAGTGATGCCGTAATCTCCTGTCTTCATGTTTCAGCACGTCATTGACTGGCTTGTGTAATTTTGTGGGGAATTCAGTTAAGCTCTGGAAACAAGCCATCTGCTACTAACTATACACTAACTCATTCGGTTAAGGCCTAAAGTGATTGACAAACAGAAAGATTACATTTCTGGAGATGATAAAAACTATCGTATGCATACACGCACCAATACTAACATAACGTTACATCAAAGATCATGTTTTGGCAATTTAACACAGCGGGGCTCTGCTGATTTACCATTATCATGATATAAATTTGCTCATGCCGTCCTTTCTTATTTTAAGCTAGGGATTTGTGTCCGGTTACAGTCCAGACTGATGGAAATGGAATCTATTTAATCCAAAAATAATTAATTTAGGCTTCATTGCACTTTGCTAACAATATCATAGAATCAGTGCAGCTGCTACAAATCACGTGCATTTCAAAAAAATCTTTGCACTTTCTTGTGCTCCTCTTAATCAAGCCGCATCTGATCATCAGCCAGCAGCCCCTTAACATCCCGTAAAGACCCGCTCTGAGAGGGGTGTAGAGTTACCCAGCCCACTTTGACTCTGATCTATAAAAAGCATCTGTTTGTGGGGCAGGGCGATGTAAAACTCCTGTGAGCCGAGAGCTGTTGGGAACCAGAGATGAATTATGCAAGGTTTTTAGATAGGGAAGACGGGCAAACCCACTGACCTCATTTCCTTCCATTCTTTCACTCTCTCATTTTCCTCAAGCAAGGAAATCTCTTCTTTTTTTTTTTCCTAAATGCTTCTTTTATTCTATAGTTTTCAGCTACTTTTCAGACAGCAGTGCATCTTTCCTTTTTGCTTTTTTATTTTTTGGTTATACAATTAAATAAACCTTAATCGTGGTGTTGTTCTGGGTCTTAACTCTGGCTCTACATGCATTATATCAACACTAATCCAGCTATATTTGTTCAGTTTACTCAACAGCTGTCCTCACACGACATTTGGGTGTATTTCTTGAAGCCTGTCAATAACGTGTTTGGGTCAGTTAGAATGCATTGTGCTTTAATTATCTTCACTTAAAGCTGCAGTCCGCGATTTTTGGCCCTCTCGCGGTTAATAAACAGAACTGCACGCGTCTTGCATATACGCGTATATTGTAGCCAGAGCTACTTCTCTGTGTATATCTATGGCGAGTCACGCAGTTACTGTGATACTCTGCGGCGGGTCCTCCCTGAAATAGTTCGAATTTAAACACTTATTATAAGTGTACCATAATGATTCAGGGTAAGACAAAAACACAGTTTGGAAAATGGATTCATGTTGTACATTGTCAATATATCATTTTTGTAAATTTTGAACACAAAAAAGTTGCGGACAGCAGCTTTAAATCATATTGTCATTAATGTAATGTAAAAAAAAAAATTTTTTTGCAATATTAATATAGTAGTGTGTATATTTTGTATGCTGATTTAACTAAAAATGTAATATTTCCATAAAAAAATGGGCTCAAATGTCATTCAAATAATTGATTTTTAAGTGTTTTTTAAAGTGTCACGCTGGCCAAGACTGCATTATTTATTTGATCAAAAATACAGTAAAACCAGTAATGTTGTGAACTATTTTTACAATTTAAAATAACTTTTTTTTCTTTTGTATTTTTTTACTATTCTAAGTTTTCACTGAGATACAGTATATTGCACATTTTGGCAAATGTAGTATTCTTTGGGTCTAGAGTTGCGAACCGTCCCTTAATAGTATGTAATGGTCCAGCTTGGAACTCTATGGTATTTATTGCAGTCAGTGGATATGTTTATGGGTCACTAGCCACATTTTCATTACAAATTTGTGCAAAACTTTTGCGATATTTTCTAAAAAAAAAAATTTAATTTTTTTTTATTGCATAACAAGAACAATAACAATATACATACAAAGGATCACAGTGTGTTCAACTATTATGTATTACATTTATAATAGCATCAAAGGAAACAACAGAAAGAAAAAGAAGAAGAAAGAAAAAAAACTATACAGGGGAAGAAAACTTAGAGAGTGTTCCAAAAAGAAAAGGATTCAAAAATTCTATACATCCGTTTTGCTTGTTTATTTCTTGCATCTTTTAGGGCCTCAATATAATGCTTAAGTTCAGTTTTAAATAATATACTGTTAGGTTTATTATTATTCCATTTCTGTTTGTGTATGTGATATTTTCTATACATAATTATTAAGTTAATCAGCAAATTTTGCTCCAAAATCTTATTTTTATATAACAAAAATATATCTTTACCAGATAGTCAAATCTTTAATTTTGTGAATTTGAATATTAGATATTCAATATCAATCCAAAACGATTGGGTAAATACACATTCAAAAAATACGTGTTTTATGGATTCTTCTTCTGAATGACAAAAGACGCATGTAGTCTCCATGTCTCTGAAAAATCTTGAGACTACTTGTGTCGCTGGATAAATCAAATGAATAACCTTATATGTAATTTCTTTAACTTTATTGGTGAGGCAGTATTTACTAGGTAAACTCCAGACCTCTTTCCATTCAATCTGATTATACATAGAGTTCCAAAAAGGTTGGCAATAATGTACTTCTACATAAATTTTGTATCTATATTTTCACACCATTAATACTTAACTGATCTGTATATAAGGGAATAGACTCAGATGATATATTGCCTGATAAAAGTTTAATAAGACCACTAGGAATGGCATCAAATACTACTGCAAACTCATTAGCAGTTACAGGGATCTTATTTACATTTACATTTATGCATTTGGCAGACGCTTTTATCCAAAGCGACTTACATTGCATTATACTATACATTTGTATCTGAGTATGTGCAATCCCTGGGATCGAACCCATGACCTTGGCATTGCTAGTGCCATGCTCTAACCACTGAGCTACAGGAAAGCTATAGGAAAGCAGGATCTTATAATGATTCAGGATTTCACTGTAATTATAGAGCTGTCCGTTATTCTTAAATAGCTGCCTCACCAAAATTATACTATTATCGTACCAATTTCTGTAAAATAAAGATTTATTTTTAAACTTAATATATTTGTTGTTCCAAATCACAGAGTTGTGTGGAGAAAAGTTATGCTTAAAAATGAGCATCCATAATAAAAAAAACCTGTTTATGAAAAGAAGAATGCTTTATCGGAACCTTGTTTACATCAAAATTACACCTCAAAAAAAATTCTAAACCCCCCAATTTATCAAAAATTAATTCAGGGATGATATTCCAAATCTTGTCTTTAGAGTTCAAGTAGTTCTTTATCCATTTGTTTTTAAATACACAGTTAGCAGTATTAAAATCAAGTACATTTAGACCACTATCTTCAATTGGGTTATATATAACTGTTCTTTTTAAATAATGTGGTCTGTTCTTCAAGATGAAATTGAACAAAATAGTATCTACCTCTTTTATAACAGATTGTGGAACATCTAATGCAAGAGATGTATACACTAAGCGTGACAACCCTTCAGTTTTAGATAATAATTCTTCCTTTTAATGACAGATCTCTCATTAACCAGAAGTTAAATTTTTGTTTAACTTTCTTAATAATTGGTGTAAAATTAAAATTATTTCTCTCCTTTTGGTCCTTACAGATCTTAATACCTAAATAATCTACTATCTCTTTTACTGGAATACCAAGTATGTTATTATGAATACATGTTTTCAAAGGAAATAACACAAATTTTTTAATGTTTAAACATAAACCGGAAACAGACGAGAAAATATTAAGGCACTCAATAGCTTTTTTAATTTCAGTTTGCGATATTTTCTAAATGTCGATAAAAAATAAACTATTGCGAAATGACGGCGTTTCCATTAACCGATGTTATGCGACTAAAACTCTTGCGATGAGTCATTTTCCTCTCGCGATAAGTCATTTTCTAAAAGATACTTCTTTCTGAGAGCTTTATTTGGAGCGTAATATTTGCCATGGCTTCTGGAAGCCCTTCTCCCTCATATATGCTTCCCTGGGTGCTTCTCAATACTCCAATGGATACTTCCTCATTTCACCTCCATTCTCCAGCCCGTGACCTGGAAACCAATCAAAAAAAAACTTTATCTATAAATCTATAAATGCACCACGAGGAGGTGAGGAACGAGGAATGAGAAAGCTTCCTGAGGAGTTATGAGCGAGGATGCTAGTTGCATAGACATCTAATACTATTAGTTTCTATTATGTTAATTATTAATTGTTAATAGATTAATACTGTTAGTATTAGATGTCAAACTTCAATAACATAAGATCCCTCGACGCTCGAGCGCAGCTGATGACGCTTTAAACTGAAGCTTGAGGGATCAAGAATATTCCAATATACAAATATGATTTCCCATCCTCATTTTCTTTTCTTGCATCCTCCCATTGCATCTATGGGGTGAAGCTGAGGTGATGAAAGAGATGCATAAATAAGAAAAGAAAAGCACCCCCTCTCTCATCTCCTTTACAAACATACCGTGCTATCTTTAAAGAATAATGATGTGACTGTATGTCAGGTGACCTGTAAATGCGAAAAAGCTGTTTCCATTGCAGTTTTGCGAAATATTCCTTTTTCGAATTGCCTGAAAAACCACCTCATGCGAGCGTAAAAACTTTTTTGCGATATTTGGGAGTTTTTGCGAGATTCCATTGAGCGTAATTTCAATTCGCAATTACAATTTGCGCAATTTGAAGGGTAATAGAAACGCAGCTAATGACGTGACTGGTCATTTTCAAAGGCCTTAATAATAATAATAAAAAAACAAAGACATGACATCCAAAGTATGTAAGGCAGTACAACTAGATCTCTTTTATTGAATTCAAAAGGTTTTAATCATATTTTGCTACATATAAAGGTATTTTAAAGATTTTGAAGTGTCAAAAGGTCATTCGGTTTAACCGTCCAAAGGCCAATACAGTCATTTTCTTTGGGATTAAACTATCTTAAAATGTAATAAATGTATATATTTTTTATTCTGGCATGATTTTATAACATCATATATTAACATAGGGCAAAATGGTATTAAAATTATGTGTAGAAGTCGTTGCTTTGTTATGAGAAAGAATGTCCGTAAAAATGAATTTCATTGATGTCATTCGGAGTAACCAATATAAAGGGACCATTTTGGATCAAGTCATGCGGTCAATATCATGTGACAGGATGTGACATTATTCAGACCCCTGCAAAGGACCACATGGTCGTGAAGCAAAGTAACTAACTCTCTTTTAACTATTTGAAAATTCATGTTTTTACTTGCTCATACGCATGTCATTCGGTACACCCGCTATAAAACATAGAAAATGTTGTAATATTTTAAAAATATATACTAAATATAAAATGTTTGATTGATTGTCCTTTTGCTAGCTAGCTAGCTAGCTAGCTAGCTAGCTAGATATCAGCCTGTTAGCATTGTTTGAAAATATCGTCATTCAGTATAACCAAAAGTGTCATTAGGTAGAACCAAAATTTTGGTTAAACCAAATGACTTTTTTGGTGACAAATTTTGTCCATCTTGTAAAAAAATTACAAAAGCAGTGTTAATTGATTATAAAAACCACAATCTCATTGTTAACACTTAATAAAACTTCAAAATTAATTATATCTCCATTATGTTTCTTTACACTTTTAAAAACATTTTTCGTCAATGACCCTTATATTGTCAAAAATTGCAAAGCAATTATAAGTTAAACTCTTAGTGTCATGTTTTGAGTTTGATTATTCATGTTTAGAGTTTGTTTTGGATCTGTGTTTCTGATCATTGGTTTTCTTGTTGTGTTAATTAGTTCTGACCTTTGCCAGTTTGTTTCCATGGTGCCTGTTCTGATTAGAGTTTGAGTTCAGGTGTGTCTAGCTCCTCAGTTCACTGTATATTTAAGCCCTGAGTTAAGTTGAGTTCAGTTGTCTGTTATTGTTGCGGTTAGGAGGTTGTTCTTTCTTGCGTTTTTATGTATCCTGAGTTCTTTGTTAAAATAACCTTAAAACCACTTGCGCTTAGATCCTGCATCCTACTTGATTTGCAACACTCCATTACAGTTAGTCATTTGAGATATTTATATACAGTACTATTATGGGTAGAAGCTAAATTGAAATGGTGTGTGACACTTTAAGCCTATAAACCAAAATCAAAAAACTGCATTTTAGTCATTAATTTAGTCATTATCATAACATCATCTATTTTAAAGACATGTATATCTGCAGGAATACACTATGAACCTTTTTACTTGTGTTTAGTAATGCAGTGTCCTTTTGAAACTGGATTGATATGTGAACAGCGCACAGCTGTACTGGGATTACACGAGACTCTCGATCTTTATTATTATAGTAAAGTGCAGGTTTGAGGTCACACACTCACACACACGCACGCGTGCTGATAATCTCACTCAATCACAGAGACGTATTGGCTTGGCCTCCCTGGCTAAATCCAGGATTGCAGATTTTTCCCCTCTGGCACAGCAAGCATGGCGCTGCACGAATAGTGTTTTTCTATAGGAACATTTCTTGCATTTTCAATTAGTGGTGGAGATGTGACTTGATAAGACTGGACTGGATCCGATCAATATACACATTACACTCTATCTCTCTTTCTTCTTTCCTTTAAATTGCTGCCTTTTGGTAATATTTTGGTATAGTGATGCACAGTTGTTGTTTTACTCTCGTTTTCTATTTTCTTCTTCAACCCTCATATACCTCCGTAAAGCGTAGCCGTAGGATTAACATTTCTTTTCCTGACAAACCAGTATGAGCTAGACAGAGCAAGATTATAATCAGGATTGCACATCAAAATGGGCTTTTATATATACCAACCTACACAATAAGTTCACGAGAACCACCTGCTTCTACAACATGAAACTGCGTCTCTGTTATATGCCAACATGAAATCATTATACATAAATATACAGTATATATTTTTAAGATTTATTTGTGCACAGTTAATCAGTACATGCTATTCTAAGTAATATGTTTGTATTCTTTCATTCAATTGTAATAACTTCTCAAACAAATTTCCTTTCTGGGTGTCAGACACTCTAGTCGGCATATGCTATACATTCCATATAAATATTAAAATCAATAACAATCAAGCCCCACCCTGTATTTTTCTTTACTCATTTCATTTAATATGTTACATTTTGAAAGTAAAATCAGTTCCTTTTTTTCGCATACTTTAAAAAAAGAGTACTTATTATGGGGAAAAAAGAATGTACTTAAGTGTGAACTGAATGTTTTTGGACACTTAATTGTTAATTGCAATTTATTAAAAATGTATTATAGTTTAAATTTGTATTAAATGTAATTAGCTGAACTTTAGAGTGCTTTTTGACCCACTTAAAGGGTTAGTTCACTCAAAAATGAAAATAATGTCATTTATTACTGACCCTCATGTCGTTCCACACCCGTAAGGCCTTCATTCATCTTCGGAACACAAATTAAGATATTTTTGATTACATCCGATGGCTCAGTGAGGCCTGCATTCAAAGCAATGACATTTCCTCTCTCAAGATCCATAAAGGTACTAAAAACATATTTAAAACAGTTCATGCGAGTTCAGTAGTTCTGTCTTAATATTATAAAGCGACGAGAATACTTTTTGTGCGCCAAAAAAACTAAATAACGACTTTTCAACAATATAGTGATGGGCCGATTTCAAAACACTGCTTCGGAGCTTTGCGAATCGAATCAGTGACTCGGAGCGCCAAAGTCACGTGATTTCAGCAGTTTAGCTGTTTGACTATATGCACTATATTGTTGAAAAGTCATTATTTAGTTTTTTTGGTGCACAAAAAGTATTTTCGTCGCTTTGTAATATTAAGATAGAACTACTGAACTCGCATGAACTGTTTTAAATATGTTTTTAGTACCTTTATGGATCTTGAGAGAGGAAATGTCATTGCTTTGAATGCAGACCTCACTGAGCCATCGGATTTAATCAAAAATATCTTAATTTGTGTTCCGAAGATGAATGAAGGTCTTACGGTGTGGAACGACATGAGGGTCAGTAATAAATTACATTATTTTCATTTTTGGGTGAACTAACCCTTTAAGTAGGACTTAAGTACATCTTTATATGTGATTTCATAATTATTTCCATCATCTTTGAAATATACTGCAAATGTACTGATAAGCATTTATGGTAAACTAAAATACACTTTAATGTCATTTCTGTGGAATCTTTTATGTCATGTATTTAAATATATTTGTAATTAAAAATTTGTAAAGATAAAGTTGCAATTTAGTACTTATCCCCCGGTTTCACAGACAAGGCTTAAGCCTAGTCCTAGACTAAAATGCGTTATAAGATGTTTTAACTGAAAGCAACTTGCAATGATATATCTTAAATATGTCAGTGCCACTGTTTTGTCTCAAGATGCACACCAGTAATGTTGTTTTTCTAAGGCAGTGGCTCCCAACCTTTTTTAGGCCAAGGCCCACTTTCTCTCCGAATTAACACTGTGAGGCCCCCCCGCCCCTTTTTTAATTTTATTTACAAACACATTTGTATTATAATGTTATTACTTTTTAACCCCATTATTTTAAATTAGAAATTCTAAATAGATTTAAACCCTCAGTGTTCTTTTTTCAAACATACTTTGCAGACATTCTTACCAACTTAAATAAGCATAAGTCAACCTGCCATACCAAACAAGATCACAGGGAGATGCCAGAGAAACACCACTGATCCTCACAAATTTCTCTGAAACACGCTTGTTCGGCGAGCATCCGTTATAAAACACTCACGGTACATTAATTTCGACAACTACGTGAATATATTGAACTGTGTTCATGCAGAAATACGATGTTATAGCAATCAGTGAGTCGAGAGCGCATGCCTAATGTACGACTGCTGTATGCCACTGTAATCGTCTTTACCTTCATTACATCCATCAAACCCTTTTAGCGACACAGGTTTTCTTTTTCCAAATGAGAGAGTTAGTTTGCGTTCTGAGCCACCGTTCAGGCAGTATTTCACAGCAGCACAATAAGAAATGGCCTGGACTGATCCGAAACAATCGCAGAATACATATGAGAGAGATGGTGCATTGTTTTAAATGTATTTTTTTTATTTATTTATTTTATCTATTCTAATGTAATGTATTAATAATACAATTAATGAATTAGATTAATATATTTAAATTAATTTTAAGTTATCTCACGGCCCACCTAGACTAGAGGATCACGCGGACCACAGGTTGAAAACCACTGTTCTAAGGCATAGAAGCTACTTAAAGGCCTAATCCTGCCTTAATCTAAACCCTGTCTGTGAAACCAGGCCAAAATGTATTAACTTTAAATGTGATATTTAATAACATACTACAGTTTCTTATAATCAAATACTTTACATGTGCTTTAGTATGTTAGTCAAATTTTAATACAATTAAAGGGTTAGTTCAGGGTTAGTCATTAAGTACTCTTATGTTGTCCCAAACCCGTAAGAACTTCGTTCATCTTCGGAAATTAAGATATTTTTGATAAAATCCAAGGGTTTCTGAACCACACATAAGCAACAACGTCATTGCACCTTTTAAGGTCCAGAAAGGTACTAAAGACATTGTTAAAATAGACCATGTGACTACATTGGTTCAACCTTAATGTTATGAAGCCACGAGAATGCTTTTTGTGCACAAAAACAAAACAAAAATAATGACTTTATTTAACAATTTGAACTGTTGTCATACTCAGTTGATGTGGTGAACACAGTGCAGGATTCCGTGTTTATGTCCGAACGCCGCTTCAGCACTGGTAACGGAGGTCTTACGGGTTTGGGATGACATGAGGGTGAGTAATTAATGACAGAAATTTCATTTTTTCAAGTGTACTTTTTTCACAAGAGTTGTGAATGCCACTTCATGCTGACTTTAAAATACCTGCCACACACCGGATTTATTCTCACAAGTTCAATATTATGAAATGATCGGTGCTATAACATTAAGAATTAGACAATCATTAAAAGAGTACTAATGTTAATGAGTGTTTTTATGTATCATATATTCTCATTGTGGCACACTGCTGCCCAAAGCACCATCTGCTCTTCTCTTGCACAGAAATCTCCAAACCGAGATAAAGCGAAGGAGATAATTATTCTGCGTTTAGATAATGGTGTGTCATATTGTCTCTGCCTGTGGGGAGCAGGTGTTATTGTGGTGCATAATGAATCTGGGCAGCGGTGATACATCTCTACAGACAATAAGGAGATATTACACAGATGAGAGAGACACTCACACAATCTAAATTTATTTGACCATGCACTCTGTAGGCATCTATAGCCATACAAGCCTGACTGATTAAATGTGTTGTGAATTAAAAAAAAAAAAAAAATGTTTATCAGCCTCAAACTGTCTGCTTCAAATTTTACATTTACAGTATGTTTATTTATTTGGCAGACACTTATAATGATTTTAAGTGTATTCAAGTGGTGTAAAGCTGTCTACTGCCTATTCTAACCATCAACCTCATAAGTTACCGATTTGCTTTACAGAGGCAGACAAATAGTGCTCCACATGATTGATTTCAAAGTTTTATGTTATGTGCTTCCACTTGCTACATTTATTTTCATGTATGGCCCACACTCTCCGCCCAGATTTTGACATATAATGAACTGGTTCCGCACTTTGAAAAATCTGTAAAAATAGGGCACAATGTAGTGTATTAATTTGATAGAAGTTTCCCTCTTTATCTTTTACAGATGTTTTACCTGCATTTTGAATTTTGAACTTCATTGTGTTGTATGTTTAGAATTTATGGAAATGTCTGTTAAATTACTGTATAATGTCCAGGAAATGAGGTGCCAGTACTTTTTCTGTTATTTTATGGATGTATTCTTTTACAGTGCGGTGTCATATTAGCAGAGTTGGGTATAACGCGTTACATAGTAACGTTAGTTACTGTAGTCTAATTACTTTTCCTGATAACGCAGTAGTGTAATGCATTACATTTTAAATGTATGTAATTTGATTACAGTTACTGATGTCAATAAAATTACGTTACTTGCGTTACAAGAAAAAAATAAAAATAAATAGGTAAAGTGCATTTCTAAAGAAATCACGTTTGGCGCGGATGCGTCATTATCACCGGAGAACGCGTGGAGGAGGATACCTGCTCCCAAGACGAGCGTGGTCCAACCTCCTAAACAAGCTAGATTGGATTTTTAGGCGATTTGTTCAGGACCGGGAGAGAAGGTAACTTCTGAACAATACTGTTTTCAAATGTTATTATAAATGTTTTCAGCATTTTTTTCCTGTCTTTAATGCAGTTACATACAAACATAAACACAGTTAAGATACCACACACATACATGCTACACACAGCAAGGAATGTTTAAGTTGTGTCCGAAACCGCTCACTCGTTCACTGATTTACTAATCCCTATATAGTGTATGTCATTCTGAGTGCACTATATCTGCAAAGAGTGAACGAAATGAAGTGAGTAAATTCGGTGGCTGATGTAGACTATGAGCTGGAGCTGTCACAGAAACGGCTCAACACTTGATAAAACTAGGCCTACTTTTATCCTACATGTTATTTTATAAAATAATCTTAATAATAATCTTAATGACTTTATTTTGTAATCATAGGCGACTGTTGATTGCATTTGAATGAATAAGCTACCTATAGATGATTAACGAATATTTTTAAGTCAAGTTGCTGTTTTCATACTAGTGTAATATTTTTCAGTCAATATTAAATTACAGAAAGAACTTTGAGTTTCAGTTTGTTGCATATTTTTGTAGGTTTCAAAGTAACTTGAATGTAAAGTAATTAGTAATCTGATTACTTTTTACATGCAGTAATCAGTAATGTAATCAAATTACAATTTTAATGTAGTAATTTGTAGTGGATTACTTTTTTTGAGTAATTTACCCAACACTGCATATTAGATAGGCCTACATTCACAATAAAATTGACATCCACATTGTGTATCGCAACTATTGAGGGGTGCGTTTCCCAAAAGCATCGTTAGCCAACTAACATCGCAAATTCCATCGTTACTAACATAGTTCAACAAGTCGGTGTTTCCCGAAAACATAGTTCAAACGAACATTTGCAAACTGCATCACAAACTTGCGTGGTTGAAACAACAACTCTCTAGCTGTGGTTAGAAGCATATATGCAGGCTTGGGAGGGTTACTTTAAAAATGTATTCCATTACAGTTACAAATTACTTCATAAAAAAAGTTACGTAATCCAAGTACCACAATATGAAAGTAATGTAATATGATTACTTTTGGATTACTTTTTTTTAGCATTTTTCAATTTAATTTTAATTAAATTTCATTCCCCGCGGGCAGCACCGTTTCAACTAGCAGCATTGATTCAATCTGCATCTGAGGAGATTGTACATGGGCGTTATTTGCGCATTCACGTGAGTCATCACTGGCAACAGGAACTACTGTATAATCAAGCAGCTCTTAATATGTGTTATTATGGCAAAATAATGATTTATTTAGTTTTAAATGAAACCATTGTAATCCTGATAGTATTCCCCCTTTTTTCAAAATGTAACTGTAATCTGATTACTACATTTTTTTGACGTAACTGTAACGAATTTCAGTTACTGAATTTTTGTATCCTGATACAGGAAATAAAGCAAAATAAAAACGAGAATTACGCCATGATTTGCCATTCACACTTACTAAATCTGATCGGATTTCAATCGGATATGCACAAAAAATCTGATTTAGACTGACGTTTTGAACATAGTCTTAGATTCGCGCCAGCCGAAAGAGTGAATGGCTGCCGTGACGGTGAGTGCTTCATGAGAAAAATATATTTGTATTAATTGTATAACATTAACCATTTTATGGATTAGCACTGACATATACAGGAGTTTAGAAGTATATTGTATGCTTGTTTGTGCCGCTATATGTGTTGTATTAATATCCAGTTTGATGTTCACCTCCATTAAAGAACATGTGCGAGTGTGATTCCAGAATCCGATCACCGCTGTTCTACGTGTTGCCAGCAGGTACAGACCATATGTTTCAAATATGTTTTTGTATGATTGTTTTATGTAGTCCATGTGAACTGTAGTATTTTAGATTTGCAGCAGACTATAAAGCGAATGGCTGCTAACATGTGCGATTTCGATTCACGAATCTGATCACCGCAGTTCTGTGTTACGAAAAGGATAAAAATCTATTCTAAAGCGCGAATTGGTGTCCATTGTGAGTTCTACACAACAGAGGCAATCCTGTTACATTAGCATGTCGCTAAGCTAATGCCACAATACTCTGATAAAATTAAATGCAGTGATGTGCTGATATGCAAACACACACACACAAATATTGGAATGTGAAATAAGAAATTTTTAATTACACAGAACTATTACTTACAGATCAAATTCATTATTGAATGAAAGTTTATCACATATCAATATTCCTCTCACCTAATCCGCCATACTGGATTTATTTTTTTTCACTGATTTTTTTGCTTGCCAAAGGATACATGCAATATTGCCTTAAAGGGTTAGTTCACCCAAAAATGAAATTTCTTTCATTAATTACTCATCCTCATGTCGTCCCAAACCCGTAAGACCTTCAGTCATCTTCAGAATACAAATTAAGATATTTTTGATAAAATCCGAGGGTTTTTGAAGCACACATAGGCAGCAACATCGTTGCAGCTTTTGAGATTTTGCTTCTCTCCCTGCTCTTATCCATGCTAGGCTGCATGGATGCACAGGGAGTTCTTGCCCAGAACAGAATCATACCGCTAATACAAACTCTATGCATTATCAATCATATTTGACTCTATGCATTATCAATCATATTTGATAGTGGTCCTGACAGAAACGTGTACAGCGTCGGCCAATACTGGCCAGTAATTAATGACAGAAGTTGTATTTTTGGGTGAACTAACCCTTTAAAAATAAGGACTTTTTTGGAAACACCTAATGTTGCTTTGGTAAACCTTAGTTTTAACCCTGAGTTCAGAAGCAGAATTTCACCGACTAACACAAGTTTGGTCTAGCACTGTTTTTAACCCTACGGTTGTGAAACCCTGGTACAGAGCAGGGATAACACTGATTTTGAGTTCATAGTGTAAAACAATGCAGTGCTCGAATGTTACAGTGAGTTGTTTAGCAGCAGATAATCAATCATAAATTGCCTCACTGCTTATCTCATTAAATATTCATGTGCTTAATACAGTCTCAGAAACTTTCATGCTGTGTTCAGTTTATGTTCAGTGTGAAATCCCTAAACTTGGCACTCCATGATTAATTACTGCATGCTGCAGTATCTCAATCACTAAAAACAATGGTTAACAGGAAAAACACTTAAAGTGCTTAAACTGACTGAGTGAACCGCTTGTATATAGGAGTAAAATGTACGGCAGTTACACTGTTAATTATGAGACCTTGAATTAAAGATCTTGAATTGATTCTTTTGCATCAGTTATTACTCCACCGTATGTGAATGACATCATTAACGACAGTTCTATATTTTTTAACCAATATGGTTAAAATGACGGCTATGTGACCATGTTACTGTGGTCTTGGGAAACCGTAATAGTGACTAGCTAGTTAATTTCTCTAACTAAGCATTGCACAATGTGGTGGTTGAGCAGCGAGTTGCACTGTTGTACGGGAAACACACCCCAGAACCACATAGCACAATGTTAAAAACACTCAAAACACCATAGCAACAGCCTGGCAACCACCCTGTTTTGGTGGTGGAGAGCTGTGCACAGGCAAGCACCTCTTACATCATCGTCAAATGCAAGTAAATGTCTGTTTTTTAATGTAGCAAGGTTAGCCGCGGGTTATGAGTGGGTTGGATTGATGCAGCCGTCATGGGCAAGGTCACTCTGTGAGGAAATCCACATCAGCTCTATCTGTGTGCAGTCATGTGGGGAAGACCAGGCATTTTCCCAGCTAGTGATCTCTCTGGCACTGCCTTACAAATGAGATTTTCACTGGATGTGTGTTAGTGTGACCTTGAGACGTTCATACTGTCTTCACGCTGTGAAATGCTTTTTTAATTAAATGGTTATCAGAATCATTTATTCAGATGTGATGATTCTTTCTCTAGCATTCTGGTACTTGAGAGGTTTGCTTTTATTGTTTTGGCATTGGTATTTCACTGTTATAAATGTCTTAAAGAGAAACTCTGTGTTAACTTTTATTAAAAACATTTAAAAACATTACGCATCATAAAATTCTTCACATATCATGGTCATATACACTGAACTGAAACCTTACTATATATATTTTATCTAAATGTACAAGGATTTTTCTTTCTTTTAATCTGTTATGCATAAAGGCTTATTAAAGGAGCCATATGGGTCATTCTGTGTGTGCTGAGGATAATCATCTCATATTACATTCAAAACATAGGCTGAAATTGCTCCCAAGAGGATTATGTTTCCTGCCCCAGGATTGCTGTCCACACTGTTAGAATAATGGCAGCTCTAAAACATTAACCTAGCTATTGGCATTACTTGCTTGATGCAAAATTTCACTTTGAGGTAAATTCCTTAAATATTTTATCATCTTAAGGCCTGTTCACACCAAGAACGATAACTATACAGATAACGATAAAGATATAGTTCTAAAAGTCCTTCTAAATATAAAAGATTAGCACTGTCCACACCACAGCTTTAACAATAACAATTTAGAGAAACCAGAAATGATATAGTTGGGATCACTTTCAGAATAATTTTTTTTTTTACAATAAAACACTGACAGCCAATCACAATACATTCTAAGGGCTCACGCATTTAAAATAGCAGACGACATTGCGGAGAAGTTAATCGCCGAGGTCCAGAGAAATCCACCAGTATTTGACAAGTCAAACCTCCTTTTCAAGTATACTTTAAAGAAAATGGATATATGGAAAACAATTAGTCATACCCTCGAGATAAACAGTGAGAGAAGTGTAATTAACGGAGATGAGATCATGCCAGACTAGCAAACACATAAAATTACCTCAGGTATCCAGCGCTAGTTTTGACATCATTGTCTTGCTTCCTTTGAAGTTGCAGTGAAAAAGACTAGGCTTTGTTTTTATTCCACTATATTGATTTCGTCCGCTAAATTCACTGTTAGATTAGATCGATTACACTAGCTATTCACTCGAAACAT
>RJVU01063551.1:289283-334961 GCA_003731715.1 Anabarilius grahami
GACTGCAGCTGGAGTCCGTGCTTCAAGAACCACTACGCACAGACGTATGCAAGACATGGGTTTCAGCTGTCGCATTCCTTGTGTCAAGCCACTCTTGAACATTAGACAGCGTCAGAAGCGTCTCGCCTGGGCTAAAGACAAAAAGGACTGGACTGCTGCTGAGTGGTCCAAAGTTATGTTCTCTGATGAAAGTAAATTTTGCATTCCCTTTTGAAATCAGGGTCCCAGAGTCTGGAGGAAGAGAGGATAGGCACACAATCCACATTGCTTGAGGTCCAGTGTAAAGTTTCCACAGTCAGTGATGGTTTGGGTTGCCATGTCATCTGCTGGTGTTGGTCCACTGTGTTTTCTGATGTCCAAGGTCAACGCAGCCGTATACCAGGAAGTTTTAGAGCACTTCATGCTTCCTGCTGCTGACCAACTTTATGGAGATGCAGATTTCATTTTCCAACAGGAATTGGCACCTGCACTCAGTGCCAAAGCTACCAGTACCTGGTTTAAGGACCATGGTATCCCTGTTCTTAATTGGCCAGCAAACTCGCCTGACCTTAACCCCATAGAAAATCTATGGGGTATTGTGAAGAGGAAGATGCGATATGCCAGACCTAACAATGCAGAAGAGCTGAAGGCCACTATCAGAGCAACCTGGACTCTCATAACACCTGAGCAGTGCCACAGACTGATCGACTCCATGCCACGCCGCATTGCTGCAGTAATTCAGGCAAAAGGAGCCCCAACTAAGTATTGAGTGCTGTACATGCTCATACTTTTCATGTTCATACTTTTCAGTTGGCCAAGATTTCTGTAAAAATCCTTTCTTTGTATTGGTCTTAAGTAATATTCTAATTTTCGGAGATACTGAATTTGGGATTTTCCTTAGTTGTCAGTTATAATCATCAAAATTAAAAGAAATAAACATTTGAAATATATCAGTCTGTGTGTATTGAATGAATATAATATACAAGTTTCAGTTTTTGAATAGAATTAGTGAAATAAATAAACTTTTTGATGAAATTCTAATTATATGACCAGAACCTGTATATATCAGTCAAATTCATATTTAATTTGTCTATTTTGTGTTTTGCTTTCTTTTTTAGCCAACTAATAGCACCATTGCATTCAACAATTACAACAATTGAGATTCTGGCTTTCTCTGGCTTCTTTGACACTGCCTAAGAAATAACTAGGAGAGAGAAAATACTGTAAAGTTCAACAGTATTATTAATAAGCGTTAACAACACAACTAATACCTTAACCTGGTAACTTCCATTTGGAACCCAAATTCAAGAAATGGCATAGTCAAAATGTCAGTCAAAACGTCTCTATCTGCATTTTATTCAGCTAAAGAGATAGGTAGATGTCTTTGTCCATAAAAGTTTAAAAATCAAGGGATATAAATATAACAAAACACAGAAAGGCATCAGCAGTTAACAGGTTAATATAACATTTCATGTTTAAAGACTATCAAAATAATTGCAACTTACTGTATAGTGAGTAAGGATGATAAAGCATAGAATATTTATTTATATTTTGTATATTCTGTATATTTTGAGCAGTCGGTAGACTTGGAGAGACTCATACGTCAGATATGCTAATTGATTGCTCAGACAACACATTTTTTTAGATAAATGCCTTGTAGAACAGTAGTTTTCAGGGTGCTTCAAGGAGGCCCTAATAAGTCTTTATTATTTAAATGCTAAAAAAAAAAAAACGCACACAAAAAAACACACACACAAAAAAAGAAATAATAAATAAGCACAATGACAAATAAAACATTTCTAAATGTTGTGTTTTATGCTCCAGTTGCATATCCGTATTCATCACCATTTCATTTTAATGAGTTATTTTCATAGAACCCAGTGTTTCACTCTTGGACAGACACAGGTCAGGATGTCTATATGGAAGAGAAGGAGGTGGGGGATTTTGCACCTAAAACAGATGAAACGCTCCTCGTCCACCAGAAGCCGGTGTCCAGAGGAAAGCTAGAGGCCCGCACAGAATCCACACAGGTACTACATCTCTCTTCTTGGTAGCAACTTCTGAGATACTACCAACCTATTCAATTTTGAGTAGAATTTTTTGAAAATGTAAAAGTAGCTATTTATAAATGCATATCACATTAAAATGTCATCATAGTCATTAGTTTAAATGATGAACCAGCAGAATATAAACATCAATAAATAGGCCAACGGCTAAAAATTCCCTCTTGAAATTTGAATGGGTCTTTGCAAAAAAATTTTTTAGCAGAGTACAATAAGGTCTTTGGTAACAGGTCTTTCCAAAAAGAATTTTCTGCAACAAATTTTAGTTCTACCTCAAAAGTGATTTTGTACATTTTGGTATTTTCTATTGCTTCATATTTTCCAATAAAATCTAATTAAATAAAGACATGTTTTGATTGTTTTCAGGGGAACAGTCTAGAAAACCCCTCAGGATTGATGTTTAGAGATGGGAAGAAGCGTATCGACTACATCTTAGTGTATAAGAAATCAAGCCCTCAGGTGGAGAAGAGGTGCACGTTTGAAAGGAACCTGCGGGCGGAAGGTCTAATGCTGGAAAAGGAGGTACAGAACCATTTTTTTTTTACTAGATGACTGTGGTATATTAACATAATTTGTTTGGATTGATTCCTTTCACCTTTAAGGAAAGAAGACAGAACCATCACCAAAGTTAGCTGTCTTGCTATTGGCTGTCTACAGGATGCTGCCTTTAAATGCTTCCTCTTCATAGAGAGCAGCTCTGTCTCTCCTAATTGATTCTAATAGAGTATTATGTTAGCATATTGCTACACTAACTATGCAATATTCTGATAAACATGAAAAACATATTGTTGCTGACTACATTTTTGAATAGCCTTCATGTAGCAATCTTGTATTACAATGGTCCCTACGTGGGCAGCTCACTTGGTTTTAGAACAAACCTAATTAATCTCAGTCAAGAGTCAAAAACATCTAATGGTTACGTATGTAAACCCGGTTCCCTGAGAAGGGAGCGAGACGCTGCGTCAGTAGCTGACGCTATGGGGGAACATGTCCCATGTAACCCGGTGTCTGAAGCACGTGTGAATTCACTCCAATCTTATTGGCTGGCGGCATCTCGTTCCCTTCTCAAGTTACCGGGTTTATCGTACCAGCTTAGTCCACCTCATCTCCTCTAAACCATGAGAATACCAACCGACCCTAGAGAGGGGAGCCTATAACCCTGCTTTAGGCCCCAATTTGAAAAATTGGTGAGGGTGTTAAATGAAAAAGTGAACTGCTATGTTGGATGGAGGGAACCCTATGAATGCGAAGGGGTTGCATCATCTCACCACAACCAACACCTTCAGTGGCCCTCAGCAGACCTTACATCACAGGATCATACTGAACAATAGCATTAGCTTGGACCATATAAGTTAGCGAATTGCATCATCTTACCGTGACTTCACACTCTTAATGTTAGTCCATACTCTGTGCTTAAGTCCCTGCAAAAACAGGATCTACATAAGCATTTCCAAGCCTAAAAGCTATAGAGGGAGTTAGGGCTGTCTGAAGCCCTATCTACCTCTTTAACTCCTCTGTAAGAAAACTCTCACGGGTCCATGAAGGCAGACCCCAACACTAGCATAAGCTGAAGGGACCCTCACAGACCCCCAGAGAGGGATATATCTCCTGAAAGCTACTGACTGAAATCTCACCTCTGTATCTTCTCGACGACCACCTCATCGGTAGTCCGAAGATGCCAGAGTGTGAGATCAGAGCATCAAAGAGAGAGGTTTCTCTTTCTCCTTATCACAGATGCCTCTCTGTGGCAACTGGTGAATGGTCGAAGCATCGGCCATGTGCTTTGTGGCACAGATGGTCATATCTGTGGCTTACACAGCTTTTTTTTTTTAAAGGACTGCCTCAGTAGATAATACTACTCAATAGGTAGGCCTGGTATCCCCCCAGCATCTGTGCCCCAACACCCTCCTTGTCACATATGCCTTGCCATGAGCCTCAAGGTGGTAACGCAAAGGAGGCAGACTCATTTGATAAAATCTGCCTCGAACCCTCTCCCCACTTGCAACCTCATGATCGAAGCCACTGCATTGCTTCAGCAGCCGAACGCGCTCACTCTACCCCAATTGGCAAGATGGGAGCTATCATAGAGGATAAAGCACCAGGAAAGAGAGCGCATGCATCTCTTCAACCGGGACATCTTTGTATATTGCTGCTCACACAGCCCCTCCTCATGCAAATAGTTAGTCTACATGAGAGACACTATACGAGCTGAATACAGATTCTTCCATAATCTCCACACTGGGAGGAATAAAAGGTTCACAGATTTATATGTGGGGCAGTGGAGGCGGTGTATTATTAATAACATTTGCTCTTAGCCAAAATCGTATCCGGCCACAGAGTGGCTTCCTGAAAAGACATGAGAGCAACAGAGCTAGCAGGAGAAGCACAAGAAGGGAAAATTGTCATCGGACTACTCCCCATGCTCCACATACAATTCCCATGATTGATCCCGCCCTATTGCCTCTGCAGCCGTAGGACTGAACCACAATTTGCAGACTCTCGACTCTCATCACTCAAGAGAGAGTCAAGCCAGGGTGGAGCTTTTGACAGCGAGCATATCCCTTGAGAGCCGAATGCACACCGCGCAAACGCTTGATTCTCATCACTCTTGATTCAAGATCTGATGACGTGTAATGCAGGCACCCTTTTGTATACTCAGGCACTCCTTTGAAAGGGAACTATCTAAGTTTATGTGTCTAGTGTGGTTTCTTAGGTAACCAGTGTTCTATATTGGTAGCTAAACACCTGAACGCTACTTTATCAAACCTACTTTTCTTCTCCCAGATCTGTCATAGCATTTTTATACTAAGCACAACTCAGTATAAACAAGGCATTAGTCATACTATTTTTTTACCTCTATATCTCTTCTATAGGTGTGCTTGTGATGTCGGAACATATACAGTAAAATGAGTTTCACCTTTTTCCAAACTTGCTAACAAGATCAGCTTTTCCTAGTTCTGCCACATATTGGGTCTACATACCTTTCGACACACTTTAAAATTAACAGAGCTGATAATAGTGTAATAGTGAAATGAGGAGCTTATTCTTCAGGAAATGTTGGCCCCCAGAGAAGTAATTATTATATTTTCTTTTTTATTATTTGTATTTGTTCTGATTAAAAGAGGCTCCTAACCATGTTACCACTATAGTTACACTTAAAGCTACACTTTGCAACTTTTGGAGCTCTAGTCCAAAACTGCATGCATTTTGCAAAAGAACAATTTTTTGGTTGTGCTTCGGCTCTGCATGACTATGGTTATCCTACTGCTCATTAAACATTTACTTCTAGGCTTACAAGATACTAGTTTAGATGAAAAGGATCTCAAGCTGACTACCTGAAGACGTTACTGTAGCTATACCCATTGATACAGTACTTCCTTGAAAATAAATTCCAGCACAGCGCTTCAACCACCATAATGAAATGGCCCTTCACAATAGATAATGCTTTACAATGAACTCTGTCAGAGAGCTACATATGGCAATTTATGTTCAATAATCTGTTTGAGATTTAGCTTGAGTCAACCTTTCTCACTCGTTGTGACAACTAACCTATGCCACTCCCACACCATACACACGTCAAAGTAGCCAGAGCATCTTTTCTCTATTTACGGATATGGCGAGGTACGCACGGGCAAATAACATATGTACCCAATTTCCCATGAAAACCATCCTGCTAGGTCTAAAATATAAACACTTACCATAGTGAATCAGAGTAAAAATCTCAAAAAATGATCTTGTGGCCAAGACATTCCCACAAATTAATATCAAGTGGCCACAACAAAACTAAGTGATCCGAACTTGTCCCCTCCTGGCCATAAGATCATTAAATAAGATTAAATAAGGGCTAGATAGTTTGGAACCAAATGTTGATTTGTAATTTCTTATAAATACATTTAAAAAAAAATAAAGTTCTACCATTCTAATTTGTTATGATAAAATTATTGTGTAATTAAAATTTTGAGATACAAGCAAGGAAGGGAGTCCAATGAAAGAATTTTAAGTGGTTGTACAGACTTTTGATGTGTTTAAAACTAGCCACTTTTTAATGTTTATTTTAGGTTAGATAATAATTTATCTCACAAATGCATTAGTTCTCATTCCAAATAACATGAGATCTAAATGTCATGAGTATCTGGTACCTGCTTGTCAAGTTTGGTGGCTGCAATGAGCATATGGCGATAGAAGAATATAACTAAGACAGTCTTTTAATAAATCTAAAAAGACACAAGCAGGTGATTATATGAAGTGTGAAGTGAAGTGAAGTGAAGTGACATGTGGCCAAGTATGGTGACCCATGCTCGGAATTTGTGCTCTGCATTTAACCCATCCAAGTGCACACACACACAGCAGTGAACACACACANTTGGGTCTACATACGTTTCGACACACTTTAAAATTAACAGAGCTGATAATAGTGTAATAGTGAAATGAGGAGCTTATTCTTCAGGAAATGTTGGCCCCCAGAGAAGTAATTATTATATTTTCTTTTTTATTATTTGTATTTGTTCTGATTAATAGAGGCTCCGAACCATGTTACCACTATACCTGAGACTCGAACCCATGACCTTTGGGTTACAAGTCCGACTCTCTATCCATTAGGCCACGACTGCCCCCATGGAATACTATATAAATGTAAGACGACCACATAATACAAATACAATATGAAACAATGAACAGAGGAAACTAAGGGTTTAAGTACACAGAGTAATCAACAGAACCAAGAGCAGGTGAGGACCTAATGAGTAACTATGGAAATTAATAATGACCAGGAACACAGGCAAAATGAGAACAGGGAAAATGAAACCAAAACACAATGAATGCAGAGCCGAAGGGGTAGAGGGATGAAGCACAGCTAAAGGCCCGGAAGTCAATGGCACAGACGGAGCGACAACTGACCAAGGTGGAGCCAAAGGGATGAGGGAGCCGGTTGAGCCGTAAGGATGACAGCCCCAGGTGGAGCCAAGGGAGAAAGAAGCCAGGTGGAGCATCTAGTCAACTGGAAGACCTGAGGTAGATCCACACAGCAGAGTGGAGTTAACATAGGGGAAGCCTAGAGACACTGAAGGGAGCCAGCAGAGGTGGGGCAGAGGTCTGGCTGTCTTTGGCAGCGGAGGCGGGAGAGGGAGAGGGAGACTGGGTGGGACCATCGGAGACGCAGGAGATTTGGAGCTGGACAGGACCAGCAGAGATGCAGGAGACTTGGAGCTGTGCAGGACCAGTGGAGCCTGAGAATTGGAACTAAGTGGTACCATCGGGGACAGGAGACTCAGGGAAATATCCTCTTTCATTTCCTCATAATACTCTACAGAGGTTAACTGCAGCTCACCCTCAGCAAGGGTGTGGACAAGGCTCCTGGGACGGGTAGTTTTGCCATCTTACGCACCTGGTCAGACTTTCAATTGGGAAAGTCTTCCATTGGGATCATAGTCCCTCCAGGGTCATGATCAGTTCAGACGTTGTCCTTGCCGCTGGCATCACAGCAGGCTCGGGCTCTTTGTCTGCAGTGGGCTCTGGCATAGACTCCATGCAGGGTGTGGGAGGTGGCTGGCTGGGCTCTAATTCCGGAGTGGGGCTGGTGATGTCTTATCACTATCAACCACTCCACAAATGCAGCAAAATCCCCCAAGAACCAACATTGGGCAGGCGTGCTTTTGTGTGCTCATTCAAGCTGGCCTGAAAAGAACTCAGGGAACTTTGTGAGGCACGCCAGATCTAGGAAGTCCTTATTGTGGTTCTTGAGGTTACTCGGCTCCTGTTCTAGGCAGAGCAGGTGGACTGCTGGTACGTCCATTTTCTTTACTTTTCTTTACTTTTAGTTTCCATGTTCTGTTGTTACGTTTGGTGGCTGTAATGAGCGCACAACAATAGGAGAATATAACAAATAAATAGATCCAAAAAGGCACAAGCAAGTAATCACACAGAATACTATATAACACAACAATACATTATACAAATACAACTCAGACAGAATAATCAACAGAACTAAGCACAGGTGAAGAACTAACGAGAAACTATGGAAACTAATAATGACCAGGAGTACATGAATGAGAACAGAAAACAAAATGAGAACAGGGAAAATGAAACCAAAACACATTGAAACTAAACAGAACTAAACCTAACCCTGACACCGGTAACTTACAATTCTATTACTTTTTTAATTAATATTTATATTGAATTTCATACACATATGTATGTAGATGTTTATTTAATTACACAAATCAAAGTTTTAAAATGTATTCAGATGCAAAATTAAAGTAATAACTCATATAAGGTTAATAGGAAAAAAAATCATATTTTTGATCTTCTGAATATGAATATCAGCATTTTCTGAAGGTTAAATGCCTCTTTTACTAAAAAAAAACCAAACCAAAAAAGAACAACTTCAACACGTCCAGACCATATTTGGTACCCTCTTTTTGGTGTCCTCTTTTTGAACAAAGTCTCCTTCTTAATAACCAACTAACTAACTAACTAATCCCAGAAATATTATAGAACCGATACATCTTAATTATATGCCTATGTTTATTATATGCTGATAATGATTTGTCTTTCACTTTGACAGCCCTCATTAACCAACAGTGATATCATGTTTGTGAAGATTCATGCACCATGGGACACGCTGTGTAAATATGCAGAGCAAATGAACATTCGAATGCCCTTCAGGTAGAGCTTACTGTCACTGTGTTGTACTAAACTTCATACTTTAAGTAAATTCAATGTGATCATATGATATATGTATATATTTATAGGAAAAAGTGTTACTTCACAGACTGGAAGAAAAAAACTATGGGAAGGTAAGATATTGCTGGTAGATCTTACTGTTCTGTGTTTCCAAATATATGGCTGGTAGTTAATGTTTGTATTTTATTTGCATTATTTTTAAGAGCCCATTCAGAACATCTATTTTGTTAATTTACTTGAATTTAATTTGAGTCATACTGTAGCTGTGGAAAATGTAAGATTTTTATAAAGTTAATTAGCTTGATATTTGTTGTGCATCTCTGGGACTAAATCACAGTTAATCAGGTTTGATTTAATTTGCATCAAAAAAGACTTCAACTCTAGAAGTGACTGTAAGTTTGAAATGGAGAAACTACCATTAAACTATCTGTCATTTTTTTAGCCTGCTTATTGGAGATAATACCTCGTTTTTTGACTAATGCAAATGTATCTCTACAGTCAATTTCAGCTGAGATTTCGTCAGTTGAAGAGCTGGTTGCCCAGGAATCCTATGAAACTGGATAAGGAGGCCTTACCAGATCTGGAGGAAACCGACTGCTACACCGCCCCCTTCAGCAGGGCCAGAGTGCACCAGTACGTTCCTCTTTTGTAACATTGTTATAAACAAATTTCATATTTTCTCAAACAATCTTATATAGGTCTATTTTACCTATACAGAACAGAAAACCTTTTGCTTTCTGGAAATATGATACTGCAATTCAATAGCTGAAACCTGAAGCTGAAACCACAGTCCTGCAACCTTCATCAACCAATGAATAGATTTCAGCCTCAGCTGACCCTTTCATGGCAGATTTTATGATGAAAGCACTTTTAGATGGTGTACTTGATGTACTTGAACTTGATGACTATTTGTGAATGCGCAAGTCACTGGTTGCTGACATCCACTTTACAGATCAGAGATCGGTATAAATGCATGACCTCATAAATTACTGTGTCCTGGGGCAAAAGAGTGTTTTTATTATTAAAGAAAAGTACTATTAGCAAGGGTTTATCTGAGGTCAGACAGAGGTGTTGTATGCACATAAATGTTGGAATTGGGCAAGTAGGGTTTAATGTCTTTCCATAACTTTAAACACATAATAGATAATAAAAAGTTTATCATAATACAGACTTTTTGACAGCAGCAAAAGGGTGAATCTTATGAAACCTGTCAAAAATATGTTAAGAAATATATATATTGCATATAGAAAATAGTGTTATTTTAGTACTATTTATAATATTTTAGTATTTATTAACATTAATTAGCTTGAATTCATTTTTATCTTTATTTTTTTAGGTTTAATTTTAATTTTAGATTAAGTTTTAGTAATTTTTAGGATTTGGGTTCTATTTAGCTTTAATTTATTTATTCATTGTTACTTTTTGCAATTGTTGTACATCAGCTAGCGGCTCCTGACCGTAAATTTTGGTAGGGTCAGATTCTGGGTCTTTGCGCAGTTTATATAGAGGTCTGCGCACAATTTACTAATAATAATAATACGTTTTATTTATATAGCGCCTTTTCAGAGCTCAAGGACGCTTTACAGTGTACGTAACAAGGAAGAGATAATATGAGTAGACAATGAGAGAAACAATAATGAACATGGAAGTATACAGAAAAAAGAGTCAAGTACAAAAGTTACAAAACAGGACTTGAGACATAACATTCAGAGAAATATTAGTAATAATGCAGTGCAATCAATAAAACAAATCAAGAGGTATAACATTCAGAAAACAGGTGAGTTTTGAGTAATGATTTCAATTCAGAGATATTATTTACACAACAGAGTGAGCGAGGGAGAGAATTCCAGAGTTTGGGTGCGATAGTACTAAAAGATCTGCCCCCCATTGAAGAGAGGCGATGCCGAGGGACAACGAGAAGGCCAGTGACATGACGTTGTAGAATCTGACCAAGTGGTATGATGTAAATTATGAATAATAAAGGCCCGAGAACGGATCCCTGGGGAACACCTCACTTCAGGGGGACAGTCGGTGATCGAAAATCCTTAACTGAGATGTAAAATTGTCTTTCAGAGAGATAGGAAGAAAACCAAGAAAGAGCAGAACCAGAAATACCCAGATCAGAGAGACGAGAAACAAGTAATTCATGGGAGACAGTATCGAAGGCAGAGCTGAGGTCAAGTAGCAGAAGTATAGACAGAGAACCAGAATCAGCAGAAAGCAGTAGATCATTCATTACCTTTACAAGTGCAGTTTCAGTACTATGGAGGGGGTGAAAACCAGATTAAAAGGGATCTAAGAGATTATTTTCAATTAGAAAAGACTGGGTTGGGAGGCAACAGTGCTTTCCAGTAATTTAGCTATGAAGGGTAAATTTGAAATAGGACGATAATTAGATAGAACTGAGGTATCGAGGTTGGGTTTCTTGAGAACAGGGGTAACTGCAGCAGTTTTGAGTGGCAGAGGAAATGAAGCAGAGGTAAGAGATGTATTGATGAAGTGAGAGATAGGTGCAGAGATGGAAGAATGGCAAAGTTTCAGGAGAGAAGTAGGAGCAGGATCAAGTTGACAGGAAGAAGAGTTGGATTTCAAGATTAACTTAGAGACAGAAGATGTGGTCGTCAAAGAAAAACAAGACAGAGTTTGACGGGATAGATTTGGTGGATAGCTGAGCTTTGTATCAGTAGAGAAGCATTGGTGGACGGCATCGGTCTTTTCGAGCAAATAATCCATAAAGGAACAGCAAAGCTCATTAGAAGCTAGAGAGTCTTGAGGTGGAGGTTTAGTAAGCTTATTTATTGTGTTGAATAATGCTTTTGGCCTGTTACTTGATTTATTAATTGTGGCAGAGACAAAACTAGAGCGAGCCGAGATGAGAGCAGATTTGTATATTTTGAGATGATCAAGAAATGCTAAATATTGTACAGTAAGACCCGTTTTTCTATAGAGACGCTCAAGCCGTCTAACAGTAGCTTTGAGAATACGGAGCTCAGGGGTATACCAAGGAGAAGACTGTGAAGAGGGGATACTTCTGGTCTTAATAGGAGCATGCTGCTGTAAGATTTCAGAAATTATGGAGTGATAGTTAGATAATATCATGGAAGGAGAAGAAATATCAAAGACATCTGAAAGGTTTGAAGAAATAATAGAGGTACAGAATGATGCAGTATCAATAGCTTTCAGATTGCGGTATGAAATAACAGTTTTAAGGCATTTCTTATGTATAGGCAGACTTAAGCTAAAATCAAGAAGTTTTTGATCAGAGATACCAGTGTCAGAAGACGAGATGGAACAGATATCAACCCTTGATGTACTAATCAGATCGAGGATATGACCACGAGTATGGGTAGGAAAATGAACATGCTGAGACATTAAAACATTCAAAAACAGACAGTAATTGATTAGTGTTAGAGCAAACAGTATCGACATGAATATTGAAGTCACCAAGCAGGAGGCAAGGGTTAACAGTTCACAGAGTTCAGAAAAAAAGTTGGACAGGGCTTTAGGAGGACGATAGAGCAAAACAATTATAAGAGATTCAGCTTTTAATACCATATATTCAAATGTATTGGTATCATGAAAATGAAGTTGCGCGAGTCTGAGATTGTCCCGATAAATGACAGCGAGACCACCCCCTTTACCATGCAGACGAGGTCTGGACAGATACTTATATCCTTCAGGTGCGAGAAGATTTAACTGTAGAAAATCATCCGGAACTTGCCAAGTTTCAGTGAGAAGAAAAATGTCAAGCTTATTGTCAGTGGTAATTTCATTGAGATAAGGGCTTTGTCCGATAAAGATCGACAGTTCAGAAGCGCAAAATGACGATGCAGGGAATTCAAGTTAGCGGTACGTTGCTGGGCATCAGTGAGATAAATTAAAGAGCGATGTATAGTATTGCCGGGAAGTACTTGTCTGGTCATGGACGACGATCTCAGGTTAGTCCAGATGCACGGAGGTGTATCAGGTTTAGAGCAAAAGGTACTCCCGAGGACACGTCGTGAGCGGTGTATGTATCGAGGGCGCCGGAGAATCCCTAGACTGCGGCAGCATTCATACGTCACAGAATCGAGACGTGGGTGGCAATTCAAGGCCCTTAGCTGCGATGGTAAATATCCAATATCCATTTTGGATTTACTAAATCATGCACACAATTTATAAATCGAGGGAACAAATTAGTAAATTGTGTGCACGATTTAGTACATCAAGGGAATGAGTTAGTAAATTGTGCGCACAATTAACTTTTTTTTCTTGCATGTCATGTGCGGGGCTCCGCAAAGACATGAGGGAAAGGAGCACAATAATTAGGGAGCAGAGATCATGAGGATCAGGTGAACACAATCAAACATACAAGGACTAGACAGGGACTAAACAAGGGGGTGTCGTAACAGGAAACATGGAGGTGTGCAGACAGACATTTGTGCTCAAGCACAAGACCAACAAAGAAACATTAAACAAAGGCAAAACAGACAATACTGTCAGAGCAGGACCATGACAGTTTTTCAATTAACGATAACACTGATAGAAAATCCTTTTGCACAATTTCAACAAATACTAAAATAATGGGTTAATAGTTCTGTACTTGGCAATTTTTGTTTAAATGTATTAATTTTTCCCCACTTTACAGTAACCAGTTATGAGTTTTTTCTTCTTCTTTTCTTCATGGTAATAAGACTTGGGACAAAACATATTTTTTATTTATTATAAGCATGTAATTTATGTTAAGCATTTATACATTATTGTAGTTCTTGTAGATCTGTCATAAATGTAAATAATGTATCTTAATTTGCTAAAATGAATTGTCTTTAATAGTCTTAAAATACAGTGGGGAAAATAATTATTTGATCACCTGCTGATTTTGTTAGTTTGCCCACTTATAAAGAAATGAGGGGTCTATATTTTTTATGGTAGGTTTATTTTAATGGATAGAGACAGAATATCAAACAAAGAATCCAGAAAAAACACATTATATAAAGGTTATACATTGATTTGCATTTCAGTGAGTGAAATAAGTATTTGATCCCCAAGCAAAACATGGCTTAGTACTTGGTGGACAAACCCTTGTTGGCAAGCACAGAGGTAAGACGTTTCTTGTAGTTGGTCACCAGATTTGCACACATCTCAGGAGTGACTTTGGTCCACTCCTCTTTACAGATCCTCTCTAAATCCTTAAGGTCTCTTGGCTGTCGCTTGGCAACTCAAAGTTTCAGCTCCCTCCACAGATTTTCTATAGGATTAAGGTCTGGAGACTGGCTAGGCCACTCCATGACCTTAATGTGCTGCTTCTTGAGCCACTCCTTTGTTGCCTTGGTGTTTTGGGTCATAATCATGCTGGAAGACCCATCCACGACCCATCTTCAGTGTCCTGGCTGAAGGAAAGAGGTTCTCGTCCAAGATTTTATGGTACATGGCCCCATTCATCGTCCCTTAGCAGAGAAACAGCCCCAAAGCTTATGTTTCCACCTCCATGATTGACTGTAGGGATGGTGTTCCTGGGGTCATAGTCAGCATTTCTCTCCCTCCAAACACGGCGAGTTGAGTTGATGCCAAAGAGCTCAATTTTGGTCTCATCTGACCACAGCACTTTCTCCCAAGCCTTCTCTGAATCATTTAGATGTTCATTGGCAAACTTCAGACAGGCCTACATGTGCCTTTTTGAGCAGGGGGACCTTGCGGGCACTGCAGGATTTCAATCCATTGCCGCGTAGTGTGTTACCAATGGTTTTCTTGGTGAATGTGGTCCCAACTACCTTGAGATCAATTACAAGCTCCGTGTAGTTCTGGGCTGATCCCTCACCTTTCTCATCATCATCTTTACCCCATGAGGCAAGATCTTGCGTGGAGCTCCAGACCGAGGGCGATTGATGGTTATTTTGTATTTCTTCCATTTCCGAATAATCGCACCGACAGTTGTCTCCTTCTCACCAAGCTTCTTGCTGATGGTCTTGTAGCCTTTAAGAGTAAGAGTACTTTCTTAAAGTGACGGGATTAATCTGTGTTTGACATGAGCACATAAACAATTTGTAGGAGGCAGAATTCGTGTTGGTTGGTAGGGGATCAAATACTTATTTCACTTGATCAAATGCTAATATAATGCTTTATATAATGTGTTTTTTCTGAATTTTTGGGTTGATATTCTGTCTCTATCCATTAAAATAAATCTACCATAAAAATGATAGACTCCTTGTTTCTTTGTAAGTGGGCAAATTTACAAAATCAGCAGGGTATCAAATAATTATTTTCCCCACTATAGGCTTTGTGTTCTTAAAGTAAGATTTTAATTCTGATTCCTTTCTTTTGATTTTGAGGTGCAATATGACCTGAACATGTACTTGATATGTTCTGTGAGATTCATCTAGGAAAAGAAGCCCTTCTTTAATTTGAATTTGTCTGTATACTGAGATAGCTGGGTGTACTAATTCACACAATCTGGTCTGAGCTTGATGTGTTGGGTCAGCTGCAGTCCTTTCTAATTTGATATTTACACTGACATACTCTAGGCTGATGTAGTGTATTTTTCTTTCCCGTATTCAGTATAGTAGATTAATGGATGCAACCTACAATATATTTGTGTATTAAAACAATGTAAATTTTTCTTGTAGTTTTACCATCAACAACAGAGAGACGTTTTTCTCAAACTCAACCAGAAGCAGAATAGTACATCATGTACTACAGCGCACAAAGTATGAGGATGGGAAGTCTAAGATGGGTAAGAGGGCAGCTGAATTAACCCTAAAACCATCTTCATCAAACATGTCACGCATATTTGTTTCTCACTCCAGTCTCTATGATCTATCTATATCATATACACAATGATATATCATGTCCTCTGTCACATAATATTTTTTTAATTAATAGTTATTAAAAGACTGTTGTCATTTACAATATTGGGTGAATCTCAAAAAAACATACCAGGTCATATATATTTATCCAGCTGAAAACTTCTCCATTACTGGCATAATCAAATTAAATTGCAAATATAATTATAATATAAAATATTAGATAAAATACTTAAAAAATTTGAAATGTGGCCTTAGCATGTAACTGAAATAAATAGATTGAAGTTAAAAATTATTGAAAACAAGCTGAATTCAAAAAAATAAACACAATAATAGAAGGGTACATAAAATTCACCTATTCAGACAGAATTCTAGTACAATAATCTCCATTTTTTTTGTCAATAACTTTATTAGTAAATATTTGAAGAGCTGTGTTATATTTTTATCTGCAATGCCCTACAGTATCCCTTTGACCTTTTTAACTGAATATGCCCCTCAATCTCTCTGTTAGTCCTCTTATTTTAATGTCACGCTTGTGCCCTTCTTATTTGGCTTTCTTGTCTGCGTGCTCTTGTGGTTTTCTGCTGATTAAAGTTAGTCTTGCAAGTGGGATTTTCATGTTAATAAATTAATAATGATCGCCCACTCGCTCAGGGCAGATCAGATTGGTAAAAGAACTCTAAATCCCCCATAAATCCCTGTGCTCAATTGTACCACTGCAGCTCAATTCAATGTCCTAGTGAACTCAAAGCATCGGCAGCAAATGGGACATTGATTACAAATCTGGCTTTATTAAACTGAGAATTTTAATCAAATGAAACAAGGTAATATACTTTTGGTACTCAAAATGACTCTGGTTACGTATGTCACTCGTTTCCCTGTGAACTCAGTGCTGCGTCATGGTTGTTGACGCTATGGGGACGTTAATACCCATGCCACCATACTGAAAAATGCCTGCCCAACAAGATGAAAAGTATGTACAACAAGGACTCTGTGGGCAAGCAAAATAGATGAACCCAGCAGGACCTGAAATCCTGGGGTTGAATCCATATCCATGCTGCAGATGCACCCTTGGATAGCACCTTAGAAGAAGCCAACAGTTGATTAGATTTACACCACGTAAATCTTAAGGCCCCTGACTAGGCACAAAAGGTGAAGCCTCTCCTGCTCCAGCAAGTTCAAATGGCAGAGGGAATAAGGACAACAAGATGAGAGGTCGATGAAGGCACCTTCTGATCGTAATCCTTTCTAGGGTTCAATATGACTTTGACCAGTCCAGGGGCAAAAACTAAGCAGGAAAGTGCCTTCAAGTCTCCTACTCTTTTGTGATACATTTTCTTCTCTGAGACTGACACAAAGAGCACAATGGAGTGCAAGAAACTAGATACCAGGGAGGCTCCCACAGAGGATGTGGGAGGTGAATATGGCAAGTCAAAACAGCTGCAGGTGACAGCCCTGCTGAAAGATGTTCCTGCAGTAACTCTAGCACTGAACCAACCAGGCAGTGGACTGGGTCTAAGTGGCGCTCAATGCACCGCAATGTAAAGAGACGCTACTTCAGAGGATATATTTCCTTGTAGAGGGAGATCTAGGGTTCAACCTGAATCTATGAGCTGATCACTCTCAGGCACCTGCCCACAAGTTCCAAAACTCAGGTCAATGGTAAAAGATCGACCCCTGCACTTGAATCTCCACAGAGAGCCTTCTAGGAAAGACACTAGGTCCAAGAACCAAACCCGGGCTGGCCAAAATGGAGCTATAGCAGGCGTAATCTGTCTTGCCGTACAATCACTAGAACTCATGGGAGCAGAGCTTCGGAGACAATGCATTCTGGGTCCCATGCTGGGGGCAATTATGCTGAAACATAATATCCATCCCTAATGGAGATATGAGGGAGGCATCCGTCGTGACGACGACTGCAACACTCCTCAAGTGTGGGACCCAAGGATGAAGCTGGGGTCTGTTCACATAGTTAGGGAATGTAACCCTGTGACCCAAAAAGGGTAGCCCTTTAAGGATAGACACTAGACAGTCATCCAGGAACTATATTAGGAAGGCATCCACTGTGACAACAATGGCAACACGCCTCAAGTGTGGCACCCATGGTTAAAGCCAGGGTCTGCCCACATAGTTCCTCTACAAGATATCTGCTCAGCCCAGAGCAAGGTCTGCTGCTCCAGGTCCAGAAGAATGTCAACCCTAGAAACACTGCCCTCATCTCCAGGTATTTCATGTGCCATGAAAGATAAGGCCTTCCCAAAGACCCTGAGCTGGATGACCATCCAGGACGGTCCCCAAGCATGAAAGTCCGCTGCAAAAGTTTTGCGAAGGTAATTTGCCCCCAGTGTGGAACCCTGAGTTAGAAACTGGGGTCTTCCCACAGATAAAGGGTACAAAAACCTCTGTGCATAACCCATAAAAACCGCAGGGGGTTGCACAACCCCATGCTTATCAAACACTACTTGAATAATCTAATGTGCAGCAAGCTTATCGTGGCTGCAACCATAAGACCGTTTCTTCAGGTATCAGCGGATGAAAATACACTGGCTTAGCCTGACGTTACGTACAGTGGCAAAGATCGACTCCACCCCTGTGGGAAATAAACATGCATCATCGTTGACCCCCAGAAATGTTTTTCTCTGACTCTGAGACAACAAAATCTTCTTAAGCGTTAACATTGTGAACCTGTATAGCCTCATAGTATGGTTCAGACAACGCACTCACAATTGGAGACTTGTTGAGAGGGGAGAGCCCAACCTTGTGGGGTGCCCACTGCCCTCGCAACCTCACATGCTCCGATACCCTCCAAAGATGGGGTGGGCGCAATTCTCCAGCAAGATTGCTGATGAAGATGGGGTGGGAACCCCGCCGGAGGCTGCCGCTCGCCGAAACGCTGAAGGTGGCGGGGTTGGAAGAACAGCTTCACAAGGGCATCAGCCTTTGATGACCCGAAAACCTTGGTGCCTCCAGCCCTTGGACCTGGTGAGGGATAAACTGCTAAAAAAAGCTGCCGCTTGTTTCTTAGGCTATTTCAGCAATAGTGTTGTTACCAGTCAGCAGACTGTGTTGCCGAACAGGCCAAACAACTATATTGGAGCAACAGAAAAGGTTTTTCCTTTTCTCAAGACCAAGATTGATCTTAAATACTACAACACTACAATTCAATATCTTATTTTATGTTATACAGGAAAAAAGAAAAATATACAGGTCTGGAATGACATATGGGTGAGTAAATGATGACAGAATTTATATTTTTTTGTGAGCTATCTCTTTAAAACACGTACCTGACATTTATTTCAGACTGAAGATAAACAACAACTGAGAGTTGAAAAGCTTATGAATATTTCAACCAAAGATGAACATTCTGTCATCATTTTCTCACAAAATGAGATCATTTTCTCTTTTCCATGCACAGAATGGGGACTGAATATATCACGCTTAAAAAAGACAAGAAAAACAAAACAAAAACAATGACAGTATCAAATATGTGGTTAATTTGACTCATTAAGGCCCTATCATTCAGTTTCATTGATTAAATTAAGAATGATTTTACTCTGCATAAAAGCTTCATCAAAGCAATGCATAATAGCACTTTGTATAAATATAAAATAACATCACTGTCTGTCTCCATAAGATAACTAAAGTAATATGGGTTTTGAACAACATAGGTCAGTAATTGATGATAAAATTTTCATTTTTGGGGAAGAACTATTCCTAGTTATTCCTAGTATAACTATTTCCACAAAACTTGTGAGACAACAACTGAGTCATCAGAGAGGGAGTTTATCTACTTGGCTCCTGACCATTTTATACCATTTTGTCTATTAAAAAACTGACATTTCTTCATCCATCCATTTGTAGAAATTGTATTTTTCCTTTTAGTATTTCAGTCCTTCACCATAAACTCATCAAGCCTTGAATCTCCATTCATTATGACTAGCACTAATCACATTATAAACATCACAGAACTGAAACAGGCCCCGTCAGTCTGTGTCCCCCATGGTTCTATGTGTGAGCGTGTATTTGCATGTCTCTGCTGGTCACACAGTCTACGTCTCTCTGCAGCTCCTCCGTTGTGTTGTCTGTATCTGCTTAATTATTATGGCCATCACGAGCAGCTCCTCATGGGCCACTCAGGGAGTTCATGGGAAGGTGCGTACAGTACTGTACAGTCTCTGTTGAATGGGCACACAGGGATCATCACATCTCTAAAAGTAGCATCAGCAAAACAAAGAGATTGAGAGAGAAAGTGACAGAGTGCTTTTTAATATACTTTTGGGTTAAGTGTCAAAAATTTGAAATGTCCATATCAGATTTCACCACTATGCAAAAAAAAAAGCTTATTAATGGCATAGTTGAATTTTCAGGGGTGATGCTTATTATTTGTTTGTGAAAACATTTTCTTTTTCCAGTATTCTTTAATTAATATAACATGGAAAAGAACAGCATTTATTAGAAATATATATTTTTTCTGTATATCTATATAGAGTATATTGCATAAAGAAAAACATAAGCATATTTTTAGGACCATCAAGCTTTAAACACATTCCGCATTGCTGTAATACAATTATTTTAATTAATTGTGAGGTTTTTAAATCACATGCTACCAATGGAGTATACAATATTTTGATTGTTTGAGAATGTGTTTTTTTCCTCTGGCATAAATATTTAAAACTGAAAGTTGAAATTATTTTGCTATGTAGGAAGAAAGATTTTTATGCAGTTTAGCAACTGGGAAAATTACCTTTATTTGGTTTTGGATATGTGAATATGACCTGGACATGTTCTAGACTATTTTTGTGAGATTTACCCATTTAGTGAGTTATGGGGCCAAATTTACTAACACCTTGCGCCAGCGTAAACCATCTTTTTGCATTACAAAACTACTGTCACGATTTTACTTTGCACATTGAACAATTAGCGATGAAAAGGTGATTTTTGCAGCTGACTTTATTGCATATTCTTTAATTTGAGCATTGTCAGTAGATCACCCACAGAACTTTACACTCCCATTGGCGCTTTTATGGGATTGCGGTCTCACACTAATAGTATGCCCTGTTTAGTAAATCTGGTCCGATGTGTTTTAGAAGGATTTACAGTATAGAGACAGAAATAGGCAATATAATGAGATTTTTTATGTTTTTTTGTGTTTTCATATTTGTGTTTTTTGCACCATAAACAAGGTGGGAAATTAACACTTGCAACCTGCCAAACGGGTTATTTTGCCTTATCTGCCAGTCACTATAGTGGACACTTATAAGACATCTTAGATTGGCCTTTGACAAGAAACTATTGCTTATATAAATAATTTACTTTTTAATTCCACTAAAATCAAAATTTCAAGAACATTGATTCTATATTCGCCACTGTTGTTACTACAGAAACACTACAGTGAAATTGCTACTTTTTTATTATTACTTTAGTATCCACTTGGTAACAGCTTGGTGTTTTAGACATTCCTCATAAAAATAGCTTTAGCTAAATTAATTTATCATGACAATTTTGGGCCATTTTCCGTCCATTTCCTCTTGCAGCTATTGGATGTAAGCTTAATCACATTGCTGAAGCTGACGGCTAACCCAGGCTCTCACTTGCACCAGCATATTGAAAAGCAAGCTCCACTACTATTTACGGGATTGTGCTTCTGTTGCTGCACTTTTCTTTGGCCCAATCTCATTTCTGCTGTTATCTGTCTGCAAATGAGTTTCCTGCCATAAGCCAAAAATGCTGTGGAATTGATGTTATGTTAGCAGCAGGACAAGCTAATCAAGTAGTAAAATCACAAAATAAACGCAGTAAGACGCATCCTGCTACATAATTTATTGAAAAACAATGTGATTTTATTTCTTAGCACATAAAAACCAAAGACATACACATGAAGATGCAACAAGTCACTTCAAACACCTTAGCAAGACATTGCCTTAGCAAAAATTGTAACCTATTTAGGTACAAGTTTAGTATGTGCAGGATGATGATGCATGTGTTATTAAAGGGACAGTTCACCCAAAAATGAAAATTCTGTCATGATTAACTCAACCTCCAAACCTGTATGAATTTCTTTGTTCTGCTGTGGAAGATCTTTAGAAAATGTCAGTAACCAAGCAGATCTCACCCCCCATTTACTACCATAGTAGGAAAAATAAATACTATGGTAACCAATGGGGGGCGAGCTTGGTTACTGACATTCTTCCAAATATATTTCTTTGAGATAAGAACATAACGTCGAACGTGACTGACTGAAAGGGAACATTTGTTAGTTGTCATACCATAATTTAGTTGACATACCACAAAATGTAAAATTAGGCCATCTTACCGCACTACTATATATATATTTGTGTAATTATAAGTGTAATTGATATAAAATACTAAACTATTCTATTTGAAAATTTGTTTTGACAATATAGTTGAATAATTGAATAACCAATGACAGACAAAGCAGAATCCTAGTAAAAAAGATTAATCTGACGTCAGGGTTTTGTCACTTCGGTCTGGTTTATTCTTGGTTTTGTGACAAAGCCCTGTACACTCATTGTCTTTGAGTGAGCGTGCAGCTTTGAGTGTGCTTGATCTGTGCGTGTTTTGTGTGAGCACATGGCTTTGTTTTGTTTGTTTCTATGTACCATGTGCTCCACTCTCTATTGTCTTTACCCCACCCCTCTTGTTACCTGATTATTGGTTCATTTACCCCACCTATCCTCCCTTGTTACCCTTCGCATCGTCTTCCTCATTTATTCCCCTTGTGTTTTCTCTCCTGTGCTGGTTAGTTTTTGTTTCACTACTTGTGCTTCCTGTTGCCGGTTGGTCCCGTTACCATGTTGGCTTTAGTTGGACTTCTGTTTTTGCCCAGTTTTGTGTTGCTTTTACATTTTTGTTAATAAAGCCCTTTTTTGAGCTTCCCTGGCTTTCCTGCATTTGGGTTCTGTTTACAAAAACCTGACATTTGAATTTTTTTTTATGACTTACTTAATATACAAGCATATGAATATATACATATTTATTTGCCCATATTTTAATTGAAGATATGTCATGATAGCAACACTGTGAATTCAAATTGAATGATTTCACTCAATTAGCCTATAGATTTGAGAAGTGAAAGAATTAATGAAAATAGAATGAAAAGTGAAAATGTCTGAAATGTACATTTAATTCATTTATTAAATAAAAAAAAATTGAATAATAACACTAGTAACAACATGCTACTCAGGTCCTTGTTTTGCCAATTCTGGGTGGCTTATCTTACCTCAAGGGTCTAATTTCATCTTTTCACTTAATAAACAATATATTTTTATTCTACAGGGTAATTTAGAGGGTCTAGTCAGTGATTTTATTGCCGTCCGAATCCAGAATTTTTCTCCCACCACCCGCGTAAAAATCCCCGGCCGAATCATGTTTTTTGACAAACGTCAAGATCGTGTGGTAATTGCCTTCCGAATCCACATCTCTGAGTTTACAAGCGAAGAGCAATTCAAAATTCACCGTTTTGACCACTGCGGAAAACACCGTACGAAGTGTTTACAAGAACAATATTTCATCACAACCAAAAATTCATGTTTTCATTTGAAATGTGCCTTTACAGGAATACAATTTTAAAATGTATAATATACAATTATATACGTTAAAATTATAAACCAAGCAGCTTTATGTTTATCTAATGTAAATAAGAGGCTGCATTAACTTATTTCCATTAATTTCTATATTTTTAAAATGACATCCATCATTTTGAGATAAAATGCAAGACAGAATACCATTTCAATAGCATGTTTATCTTCCTATAACAGGAGATTTGAATAATCACATAATAAATAGGATATTATTTTCTTATTATTAAATTAAAAATGAATTTATTCATATTGTTCCAAGCATAGCCTATTACATTTTATTTACAGCAGACAATCATGCGACCACGTGAGCAGCGTGTTCTCGGGTTCGTAGGATCACTAAACTCGCTCCTCCACCGTGAATAAATCGCCATCTGAATGCATGAGTTTTATCACTGAGGTGCCATGCAAATTTATTTTTACAGACGTTCACCTGAGAAACAATTACTGTCCAAATAAGGCTTTAGATAGATGACTGCAGTGGTTCAAACTTAATGTCATGAAGCGACGATAATACTTTCTGTGCGCCAAAAAAACCCCAAAATAATGACTTTATTCAACAATATTTAGTGATTGGCGATTTCAAAACACTGCTTCACGAAGCTTCGAAGCTTTGCGAATCTTTTGTGTCGAATCAGTGGTTCGGAGCGTGTATCAAACTACCAAAGTCACGCCCCCCAGTGGTGAACCCGAAACACTTATGACATAACAAAGCCTCGTTTACTGAAATCATGTGACTTTAGCAGTTTGATACACACTCTGAATCACTGATTCAAAACAAAAGTTTCATTAAGCTTCAAAGCTTCATGAAGCTTTCTGGGCATCTGAAAGTGTTGATTATCTTGCTTTTCAATGGAGGCCTCAATGAGCCATCGGATTTTATCAAAAATATCTTAATTTGTGTTCCGAAGATGAGCGAAGGTCTCACGAGTGTGGAATGACATGAGTAATTAATGACAGATTTTTGGGTAAACTAACCCTTTAAACCACAAAACTCAATCTCACAAATGTTGATATTCAGATCAAATAAAAAATAGCATAGTCATTCATCTAGTTTTGACTTGAGATCCTGTGTTCCTGTGCCTCTATGGAGAAAAAAAGATCTTGCCCTGTGGGGCATTTTACCTCATCATACTATATATACAGTATATGAGCTTTATATTTAGTGCATAAATAAATAACATGGCTGGTAAAAAGACTGGTAAAATTCACTAGTCGCTGTGGCTGATGGGTGAAAAAGTTAATTTCCCAACCTTACTGTAACATTTGTCTGTGTGTAAAAGTTTAGAAGTCGAAACATCTCATGCTGTATCTTTTGTGTTTTGAGTATTTCCTTTTATTTTTCTTTTCTTTTCTTTTTTTTGCTATTGTCTGTTATAACTCATTTGTGGTGACTGTGATGTTACTCAATGTTTTATGTGAAATTATATGTTGTGTATGATGGTTGCTATACATCTCTATTTTATTTCTGCAAATCCTTAAATTGCGTTCTTGCAATATACAGTCATCAGACAATCAGACATCAGAACTGTCATTCTAGGCACTAAGATGCAAAATAGATGCCAAGATTGAAGACAAATAAATTCATGCTTGTTTTTTTCTGTTTCTATCTATTTTTTAGGCATTAATCGATTACTTGGCAACGGCACATATGAGGCAGCGTTTCCTCCACATGAGGTAAAATGAGTTAAATTTATTACCAGTCACAATGCAGTTTTTACCTTTATTTTCTTACTGTTGAAGTTTTCTTAGGTGATATAGAAATCTTTGCTATTGACTTTCTAGGGAAGTTATAAAAGCAGACATCCAATTAAAACCCATGGGGCTCAAAACCACAGACACCTTTTGTACGAAAGATGGGCACGCTGGGGGATCTGGTACAAATACCAGCCTTTAGACCTCATACGGTAAGAAACTCACGACAAACTATAAATTGTCTGGACACTTTTGGACACATACACATAAAGATCTGTTAAAATAGGGCACAATGTACTGTATTAATTTGACGGAATTTTCCGTATTTATTTTTTACAGGTGTTTTACTTTTTTTGTACTTCATTGCGCTGTGTTTTAGGGTTAACGGAAATGCCCGTAAAATTACTGGATAATGTCCTGGGCTGGATTTCCCGAAACCTTCTTAACTCTACGTCTTTCTTAAATTATACCTTAAGCTGTACCTTAACGTTAATACGTGTGTCCCGAAACGTTCTTAGTTAAGTATACCTTCTGTAAGTCATACTTTCTTAAGGTTGGTCTGGACCACTCTTAGCTATACCTTATCACTTTTGACAGTCAATACGAATATAATTCTGAAGTTGTAATACACCCAGTGTTCGATTAGGATTATGGAAAAGAATAAAATGCAAAGATTCACTGCTAAATTCAAATGTGCTTTAGCGCTGATCCAGAGACAGACGTGTGCTCCGCGCTTGTTATGTATCACAACTATTCAGTTTTTATGTTTCAATATAGATAAATTACAATATAGATTTAGTTTGCAATTTGGATTAATTTTATAACATCCCATGAGTCCTGATAAATGCAATTTCTACTTCTGAAGTGCTTCTTTTTATAAAGAACACTGATTTCTCACATAATGCAGTGAAGCAGCCCCTGTATAGAGTGAATTATCGATTCTCGAGCCATTGATATCAACCAATTCAGCACCGCCGCCATGGACAGCACCTGGTAACGTCGCACTTAAGAAGATATACCTTAAGCAACCTCCTAAGGGATAGTTCGGGGAACACGCCTAAAAACGGTATATAATAATAATAATAATAATAATTCCTTACATTTATATAGCGCTTTTCTGGGTACTCAAAGCGCTTAACATACGGAAGGGGGAATCTCCTCAACCACCACCAATGTGCAGCATCCACCTGGATGATGTGACGGCAGCCATATTGCGCCAGAACGCCCACCACACACCAGCTGATTGGAGGCCATGATGGACAGAGGCCAATGGGCAAATCTGGCCAGGATGTCGGGGTTACACCCTACTCTTTTCGAAGGACATCCTGGGATTTTTAACGACCACAGAGAGTCAGGAACTCGGTTTAACGTCTCATCCGAAGGATCTTCAGTTAAGGTCTACCTTTAGAGTCTTCGTAGCACGCTAAGAGACAACGTTATCGGGAAATCCAGCCCTGGTCATTTTCTGCCAGTACACTACTTTTTTTTTCTTTTTTTCTTTTTTTTTTGCAATGTATTTACTATGCTGTCTAAACAAATGAATCACTTTTTATTTTTAATGAATTTGGAAAAGAAAATGATTTCTTGGGGGGCATATCTAAAATAAATACATTTATTTATTTATTTAGTCTGAAAAACAAATTTTTACTGAATAAATAAATTCTAATATAAATACAATAAAATGTATTTTGCACAAATAAATAAATAAGGACACATTTGGACACTGATATATATTCATATTCATGTTTATATGCTAAAAAGTGTGCACCCATATCAAGCACTGATATTTACTATGATATCTGAACAAATTGATACGATTTATTTTAAATCAGTTTGGAAAACAAATATGAATTGAACTGCACTGTGAATATAGCCAGAAGATACTGCCAAAGTTTTGAGTCTTCACAACAGCTTACAGTTTGTTTGTTTGTTTGTTTGGGGCTTTTTCAAAAAGTCTTTGTTTCTGTAAGGTTCTTGGTGACTCAGAATGGCAGTGAAATCCTGAACAGAAATATTTGTGGTGTGAAGACAGATTTAATCTCAATAACTCATTCATACAGTGTTGGTGTGGCTGACCGCAACTTTCTAGTGTAAATCACAGCTGTAGTCAAATACAGTGAGAGAAAATGTAATCAGGTTCATAACAAACATATACTGAAGCTGGATTAGAGCACTCTCCTTTTAAAATGGAGACAGAAAAATAATTGTGATGGTGCTGCTAGCTTCTCATCAGTTTGAGAGTAAGGTCACCCTCCATTTGAGGAATTATTTAACCACCCTGACCTGGTATGTTTTAAGTGAATTACATGCCCTTGTTTTTAGTCACCTTGAGTCTTCTGTATTAATCCATGTATTTAACCAGTGCCCTCTGGTGGTTATCATAGTCACTCCAGCTGACAGGCATGACACTGGGTCAATAATGTTTTGTTTTTTTTGTGGTTTTTTTGCGCTTTAATCTATTAAATTATTTAAAAAACACTTTTAAAATGCAATTCATTCATACAATGACTTGAATAAAGTTTGCAAAACAATGTCATAAGTAGCTACTTGGCTATTCACTATCCATGAGCCCTCATGGCCAAATTGACATCTGCAGAACAGAACAGAACAGAACATCTGATTCAAAGGAAGAACAAGTTTTTACATTTTGATTAGAGTATGAAGACAAACATTTTCCCCTTTGGATTAACATGTCATGCACTGATGAATATTTTGCTGTAAGATCAGGTATAAATGTTCACATTGGTCAAGGTGGTCTAACCATCCTAAGATAGTAATGAAGAAAAATTTGTAATTAAAAGGCAATGTAAAAGTAAATTCTTTAAAGAATCTAAGTCATTTTGGTGTAACCAACATGCAGGAAGTGATTTTGTTGTTTTGTGTCTTATTCTAGGTGTAAAGAAATAAGTTATTTCTTTTTACTTGATGGTTATACCACTTGACATTTTAGAGTTATTAGGTCAAAATAAAAAAGTTCATATAAAAGTATTACATTTATATAGTTAAAGTTTTTCAAAAACATATGGAACCATTATGAATACAAAGATTTCTGTATATTTCTATAGAAATTTTGAACAAGCTGAATAACATCAGTCAATGCATTATGAACTAACACTGAACAGCAGTATATTTGTATTTTAATGTTAATCAAGATTAATAAATGTTGTGAAAATGTACTGAGCCCTAATGAATGTTTCTTACTGATGTTTCTTGTTTGTTCTTTTTTTTCGTTTGTTGGCCTGTCTGTCTCATAGGCGGTACTTCGGAGAGAAGATCGGGCTGTATTTTGCCTGGTTAGGCTGGTATACAGGTATGCTGATCCCTGCTGCTCTAGTCGGCCTCTTTGTCTTCCTATATGGGCTTTTCACCATGGACTCCAGCCAAGTAAGGTTGGTCCTTGCTGGTGTTTTCAGTTACTTCAAAATTACCCCCAGCGTGCCTGGACCTGGTTCCATCAGTCACCAGTATTAATTGTTTCCCTACAAATTCTTCACAATATACCACAGATTCATGAGTGTTTGATTTTTTGTTTTGTTTCAGTAAAGAGATCTGTGAGGCTAACACTACCATCATGTGCCCCATGTGTGAAGGCAACTGTAGCTCTTGGACGCTAAGTGACAGCTGTGTCTATGCAAAGGTATCGTACATCCACTTTCTACTGGCATAAACCATAGTTCCCATTCAGTCAGTCACGTTCGACGTTACGTCGATACTGACGTAATGGGGTCTCGCTTGGGAGCCCAATCACCTCCAATGATACAAAACAAGCCAATGGGAATTGGCCTGTGAGATTTACATGCCGGGCCCCTCCCCCGGCATCCGGGTATAAATAGGGCCGGCATACTCACCTTCATTCATACTTTTGCTTCGGAGCCGATCGGTTGGATCTTTCCTGTCATCTCCAAAGAAGTGAATTCAAGAAAGAGCAAACAGCAGTTTTAATTGCTTAAGGACAAGTTCCTTTAAACAGCAATTTTAATTGCTTTTCTGTGTTGTTCTGGTGGCTGCTCGGGTATCTCCAGCTGGTGGGAAGGCACTCTCAGCGGTGGGTGTGACAGCGCGCTGCCCACAGGACGGTGCTACATCCATCCCTGTGTGCTTCAGTTGGTGGGTATAACTAAAAGAGCAAGCACGGGCGTTCAGCGTCTTTTTCAAGATGTCTTTTCGTCCGTGTGTTTCTGGATGCGGTCGTTTCCTGACCTCCTCTGACGGCCATGATCACTGTCTCACGTGTCTGGGTAGACCGCACGCTGAGTCAGCGCTCGTGGATGGTACATGCCCTCACTGCGAGGGCATGTCCATGTTGGCATTGAGATCGCGACTCTCTTTAACACAGAAGTGAGAGTCCCCTCTGTCACTACCCCAGCACCGGCGGCTGTAGCGGCCGCCGGTCCGGTTAGTGCTTTGGGAGATCTGAGGATTACAGTGGGAGCCACTTCGTCGGGTCCGTCCCCACGAACCTCCCACTCCTCAGCAATGCCATGTGCCGTCCAGTTGCCGGCTGCTGCCGCGGGGCCCTCCTCGGGGGTCCCCCCGAGAAGAAGAAAGGCACTTTCGGCGCTCCCGAGGAGGATCAGATGTCGATCGCTGCATCGGGGAGCGGGATCGCTGATTCTGAGGAAGACGATGACTCCGAGCTTCTGCCCTCAGGGGTGGTCGCTCAGTCTGAGGCGGACTCTGAATTGGCGGGCATCGGTCTCGTGTGGAACCCTCCACCGTGTCCCGAGCGCTCGCGGTTGGATGATTGGTTTCTGGGTTCGGGGCGCAGCTCCCAGCCGCGTCCCGCCCCAGTTCCTTTCTTCCCGGAAGTGCATGAGGAGCTCCAGAAGACGTGGATGGCCCCTCACACGGCCAGAAACCGTTCTTCTGCCTCCTCCGCTCTCACTACCCTCGATGGTGGGGCTGCCAAGGGATACGTGGAGATTCCTCAGGTGGAACGTGCGGTTGCGGTGCACTTGTGCCCGCAATCCGCGGCCACCTGGCGGAACCGTCCGCGTCTCCCGTCAAAGGCGAGTAAGACTTACTCAGCCGCTGGACAGGCAGCCTCTTCCCTGCAGCCCATGGCCATCTTGCAGGTCCATCAGGCGAAAGCTCTTAAGGAGCTGCACGATGGTAGTTCCGAGCCAGGGCTGCTGCAAGAGCTGCGTGCAGCGACTGACCTCACCCTCCGGGCGACGAAGGTCACTGCGCGCGCCCTGGGTCAGACGATGTCCACCCTGGTGGTCCAGGAACGGCATCTTTGGTTGGACCTGGCCGAGATGAAGGACGCCGACAAAGTTCGCTTTCTCGACGCCCCCATGAGGACTTTGCTCAGCAGTTCTCGGCAGTGCAAAAGCAGACGGAGGCCATCAAACATATCCTGCCCCGGCGTGATGATGCCACCCATACGCCACGGGCTGCGCCTCCGTCTGCTCCTTGCCGAGGGCGTCCTCCTGCGGCTCAGGCTCCGGTGAGGTCGGAACCATCCTACCCTCCCAGAGCCAACCGCAGGAAGGCGACGCCCCCTGCCCAGCCCGCCAAGTCTTCTTCTTCCAAGAAGAAGAAGGCTAAGAAGCGGCCCTGAGACAGGAGACCCAGTGATGGAGGAGGTTGCTGGCCAGGAGACGGTGACCGCACCGCTCCTTCCCCCGGGAGAGGGCCCGGGGGTAAATCCTGTGTTCCCTTTTCTTTTTGTTCCGCCGCTGGCCCAAGGGTCAGCGGTACCCACATTGTCAAAGAAAGAGCAATTTCCAAAACCTCTGGGTTATATAAGAAGGTCTGTGCTGAGGGTGAGCGAGTTTCCGCTCCCTCTCTCTCAGCCATTCCTTCCTTCGCCACGGGCAGGGTCTTGGCGCCCCGGGGACGCAAAGCCTCCCCACGTCACCCTGCCCACTCGGAGCCATGTGAGTGGACTCCACTCACAGCCTCAACTTCGGGACGCACTGCCTCCCGGGTTGGGCCACAGTGCTCCATGCTGCCCCCCCGTGGGTACTTCTGTTGTCCGGATGGTTCCACTCGTACGGTGCTTGGGGGCGTGGCTACGCCTTCCCAATCCGTCCCGTTGGCTCATTCGGACAATCAGACTCGGCTACGCGATTCAGTTCGCCAGGCATCCCCCCAGGTTCAGCGGCGTTCTGTTCACCTCGGTGACAGGTCCCAATGCCCCTGTCCTGCGGGCGGAGATTGCGGTTCTTTTGGCGAAGGACGCAATAGAGCCTGTCACTCCAGCCGAGATGAAGTCTGGGTTTTACAGCCCTTACTTCATAGTACCCAAGAAAGGCGGGGGGTTACGGCCAATCCTGGATCTGCTTGTCTTGAATCGGGCCCTTCACAAGCTCCCATTCAAGATGCTCATGGTGAAACGCATTCTCACGTGCATTCACGCCCAGGATTGGTTTGCAGCTATCGACCTGAAGGACGCGTACTTTCATGTCTCGATCCTTCCTCGTCACAGACCGTTCCTACGGTTTGCATTCGAGGGGAGGGCATATCAGTACAGGGTCCTACCCTTCGGGCTGTCTCTGTCTCCTCGCGTCTTTACCAAAGTCGTGGAGGGGGCCCTTGCCCCGCTCAGGGAAGTGGGCGTTCGCATCCTCAACTACCTCGACGACTGGCTCATTCTGGCCCAGTCGCGAGAGCAGTTGTGCGAACACAGGGACCTGGTGCTCAGTCACCTCAGCCAGTTGGGGCTTCGGGTCAACTGGGAGAAGAGCAAGCTCTGCCCCGTGCAGAGCATCTCTTTTCTTGGTGTGGAGCTGGACTCGGTCTACATGACAGCACGTCTCACCAACGAGCGTGCACAGTCGGTGCTGAACTGCCTGAATTCGTTCTAGCGGAAAACAGCGGTCCCACTGAAACAATATATGGCAGAGTCATATATGGCATCCGCAGCCGCGGTCACGCCGCTCGGATTGCTTCATATGAGACCGCTTCAGCACTGGCTTCACGACCGAGTCCCGAGGTGGGCATGGCATCGTGGCTCGCTCCGTGTGGTCATCACACCGAGCTGTCGCCGCACATTCAGCCCGTGGTTGGACCTTGCTTTTCTACGGGCCGGAGTGCCCCTAGTACAAGTGGATGGGGCCCCATCGCCATTGGCACATCAACTGCCTCGAGTTGCTAGCAGTATTCCTTGCTCTGCGCCGGTTTCGACCGCTGCTGCAGGGCAAGCATGTACTGGTCCGGACGGACAACACATCGACTGTAGCGTACATCAACCATCAGGGTGGTCTACGCTCCCGTCGCATGTCGCAACTCGCCCGCCATCTCCTCCTGTGGAGTCAGCGCCGACTCAGGTCGCTGCGCGCTTCCTACATCCCGGGCGAGCTCAATCGTGCGGCCGACGCGCTCTCACGACAGCTCACGCTCCCGGGGGAATGGAGACTCCACCCCCAGGCGGTCCAGCTGATCTGGAGCCGATTCGGGGAGGCACAGGTAGACCTGTTCGCCTCTCTGGAGTCGGCCCATTGCCAGATGTTTTATTCGCTGACCGAGGGGACCCTCGGCACGGATGCACTGGCACACAGCTGGCCCCGGGGCCTACGCAAGTATGCGTTTCCCCCAGTGAGCCTCCTTGCACAGACACTGTGCAAGGTCAGGGAGGACGAGGAGCAAGCCTTGCTAGTTGCGCCGTACTGGCCCAACCGGACCTGGTTCCCGGAACTCATGCTCCTCGCGACAGCCCATCCCTGGCGCATCCCCCTGAGGAAGGACCTCCTTTCTCAGGGGCAGGGCACCATACAGCACCCACGTCCCGATCTATGGAACCTCAACGTGTGGTTCCTGGACGGGACGCGGCAGACTTGAGTGGCCTTCCGTCCGCGGTTGTTGACACCATCACTTCGGCTAGAGTCCCCTCTACGAGGCGCGCTTATGCCATGAAGTGGAGTCTGTTCGTTGAGTGGTGTTCTTCCCATCGGGAAGACCCCCGGAAATGCCCGGTCGGTGTTGTGCTTTCCTTCCTTCAAGAGGGTTTGGAACGGAGGCTGTCCCCTTCCACCCTCAAGGTCTATGTGGCCGCCATTGCAGCGCATCACGATGTGCTCGATGGCAAGTCACTAGGAAAGCACGACCTGATCATCAGGTTCCTCCGAGGCGCCAGGAGGTTGAATCCCCCTAGGCCTCGCCTCATTCCCTCCTGGGACCTCTCTGTTGCCCTATTGGGCCTACGGAGAGCTCCCTTCGAGCCCCTTGAGTCAGCTGAGCTGAAAGATCTGTCTCTCAAGACAGTGCTCCTGGCCGCGCTCGCCTCCTTCAAGAGGGTTGGGGACCTGCAGGCATTCTCGGTCAGCGTTGTCTTGAGACCCCGGCCTGGATATGTGCCCAAAGTTCCCACCACTCCCTTCCGGGACCAGGTGGTGAACTTGCAAGCACTGCCCCCGGAGGAGGCAGACCCAGCCCTTGCGTTGCTATGTCCCGTTCGTGCCCTGCGCGTTTACGTGGACCGCACGCAGAGCTTTAGAAGCTCTGAGCAGCTCTTTATCTGTTTTGGAGGTCAGCAGAAGGGGAAGGCTGTCTCCAAACAGAGGTTGGCCCACTGGATAGTGGATGCCATCGCCTTGACATACCAGTCGCAAGGCGAGCCGTGCCCCCTCGGGTTGCGAGCTCACTCCACTCGGGGTGTTGCTTCTTCCTGGGCGTTGCCACACGGTGCCTCTGTTGCAGATATTTGCAGAGCTGCAGGCTGGGCGACACCGAATACATTTGCGAGATACTATAATCTCCGAGTGGAACCGGTGTCCACCCGTGTGCTGTCTACTCCTAGATAGCCATGGGTGTTCGCTTGCTGTGCCATTTCCCTCGAGAGAGGGAATGCGAGCACTTTTCCTACTCCTCAGTTCAGTTCCCCGTAACGGTGAACCCTGTGGAGTTCCTCCTGCATCCTGCGGCAGCCAGACGCGGCGGAGGCGTCCGGCGCTAGGTNGGGCTTCGGGTCAACTGGGAGAAGAGCAAGCTCTGCCCCGTGCAGAGCATCTCTTTTCTCGGTGTGGAGCTGGACTCGGTCAACATGACAGCACGTCTCACCAACGAGCGTGCACAGTCGGTGCTGAACTGCCTGAATTCGTTCTAGCGGAAAACAGCGGTCCCACTGAAACAATTTCAGAGGCTCCTGAGTCATATATGGCATCCGCAGCCACGGTCACGCCGCTCGGATTGCTTCATATGAGACCGCTTCAGCACTGGCTTCACGACCGAGTCCCGAGGTGGGCATGGCATCGTGGCTCGCTCCGTGTGGTCATCACACCGAGCTGTCGCCGCACATTCAGCCCGTGGTTGGACCTTGCTTTTCTACGGGCCGGAGTGCCCCTAGTACAAGTGGATGGGGCCCCATCGCCATTGGCACATCAACTGCCTCGAGTTGCTAGCAGTATTCCTTGCTCTGCGCCGGTTTCGACCGCTGCTGCAGGGCAAGCATGTACTGGTCCGGACGGACAACACATCGACTGTAGTGTACATCAACCATCAGGGTGGTCTACGCTCCCGTCGCATGTCGCAACTCGCCCGCCATCTCCTCCTGTGGAGTCAGCGCCGACTCAGGTCGCTGCGCGCTTCCTACATCCCGGGCGAGCTCAATCGTGCGGCCGACGCGCTCTCACGACAGCTCACGCTCCCGGGGGAATGGAGACTCCACCCCCAGGCGGTCCAGCTGATCTGGAGCCGATTCGGGGAGGCACAGGTAGACCTGTTCGCCTCTCTGGAGTCGGCCCATTGCCAGATGTTTTATTCGCTGACCGAGGGGACCCTCGGCATGGATGCACTAGCACAGCGCTGGCCCCGGGGCCTACGCAAGTATGCGTTTCCCCCAGTGAGCCTCCTTGCACAGACACTGTGCAAGGTCAGGGAGGACGAGGAGCAGGTCTTGCTAGTTGCGCCGTACTGGCCCAACCGGACCTGGTTCCCGGAACTCATGCTCCTCGCGACAGCCCATCCCTGGCGCATCCCCCTGAGGAAGGACCTCCTTTCTCAGGGGCAGGGCACCATACGGCACCCACGTCCCGATCTATGGAACCTCCACGTGTGGTTCCTGGACGGGACGCGGCAGACTTGAGTGGCCTTCCGTCCGCGGTTGTTGACACCATCACTTCGGCTAGAGTCCCCTCTACGAGGCGCGCTTATGCCATGAAGTGGAGTATGTTCGTTGAGTGGTGTTCTTCCCATCGGGAAGACCCCCGGAAATGCCCGGTCGGTGTTGTGCTTTCCTTCCTTCAAGAGGGTTTGGAACGGAGGCTGTCCCCTTCCACCCTCAAGGTCTATGTGGCCGCCATTGCAGCGCATCACGATGTGCTCGATGGCAAGTCACTAGGAAAGCACGACCTGATCATCAGGTTCCTCTGAGGCGCCAGGAGGTTGAATCCCCCTAGGCCTCGCCTCATTCCCTCCTGGGACCTCTCTGTTGCCCTATCGGGCCTACGGAGAGCTCCCTTCGAGCCCCTTGAGTCAGCTGAGCTGAAAGATCTGTCTCTCAAGACAGTGCTCCTGGCCGCGCTCGCCTCCTTCAAGAGGGTTGGGGACCTGCAGGCATTCTCGGTCAGCGATTCGTGCCTTGAATTCGGGCCGGACTACTCTCACGTTGTCTTGAGACCCCGGCCTGGATATGTGCCCAAAGTTCCCACCACTCCCTTCCGGGACCAGGTGGTGAACTTGCAAGCACTGCCCCCGGAGGAGGCAGACCCAGCCCTTGCGTTGCTATGTCCCGTTCGTGCCCTGCGCGTTTACGTGGACCGCACGCAGAGCTTTAGAAGCTCTGAGCAGCTCTTTATCTGTTTTGGAGGTCAGCAGAAGGGGAAGGCTGTCTCCAAACAGAGGTTGGCCCACTGGATAGTGGATGCCATCGCCTTGAAGTACCAGTCGCAAGGCGAGCCGTGCCCCCTCGGGTTGCGAGCTCACTCCACTCGGGGTGTTGCTTCTTCCTGGGCATTGCCACACGGTGCCTCTGTTGCAGATATTTGCAGAGCTGCAGGCTGGGCGACACCGAATACATTTGCGAGATACTATAATCTCTGAGTGGAACCGGTGTCCACCCGTGTGCTGTCTACTCCTAGATAGCCATGGGTGTTCGCTTGCTGTGCCATTTCCCTCGAGAGAGGGAAAGCGAGCACTTTTCCTACTCCTCAGTTCAGTTCCCCGTAACGGTGAACCCTGTGGAGTTCCTCCTGCATCCTGCGGCAGCAAGACGCGGCGGAGGCGTCCGGCGCTAGGTCCAGTACTCGTGTGTATGCCCAATTGGTCTGCCCTTGTACTGGACTAGATGCCCATATGCTGTGATTCCCCGCGGGTAATCCCATATGTGTTTGTCCACGGTACGGTTTCCCTAACGGTAAACCCGTGTCTTTCCCTGGGCGGCTTCGTTTTGCCCTATCTCTGATTGCTAGTATGTTCCTCCCGGAAGGTAGGACCTACATCAGAGATCTTCCATATGTGTTACTGTCCTCAGGCCAGTCCATATGTGTTTTCCACACATTACCTCCCTTCGGGCAGGGTGTGGTCTCCGTAGCTTTCCCCTCCTCGGGGAACGCTTTCCTGGCGTTTTGGTCATGGCTGAAAAATGTGGGAATTGAGTTCCGAAGCACTCTTCCCCGTGGGTAAGGAACAGCAGCTTTGACCTTTCCACTGTAATGCCCTGTCCTCTCCATCCCACTCGTATGGAAGACATTCCTGGGCTTACTCTGGGCGCTGGAGGGTTGCGAGTTTGGGCCGCAATTGCATTTGGCACGCTATGGCCTGCCAGCAACTGCCTCCCTAACACTCGTAACGTGGTTCAGTCGCTATGGCGTTTTCCACGGGACCCCATTACGTCAGTATCGACGTAACGTCGAACGTGACTGACTGAATGGGAACGTCTAGGTTCTACTGTAACCCCCGGTCCCAGAAGGAGGGAACGGAGACGTTACGTTCCCCTGCCATAGCTCTGAGTCACCGCTGAGCGGCCAGGTACCTGTCTCGGCTCCTCAGCAAAAATATGAATGAAGGTGAGTATGCCGGCCCTATTTATAACCGGTTGCCGGGGGAGGGGCCCGGCATGTAAATCTCACAGGCCAATTCCCATTGGCTTGTTTTGTATCCTTGGAGGTGATTGGGCTCCCAAGCGAGACCCCATTACGTCAGTATCGACGTAACGTCTCCGTTCCCTCCTTCTGGGAACGGGGGTTACAGTAGTAACCTAGACGTTCTTTATATACTAATTAGTTATGTATGAAAAACAAATGTAATTTTGATAAATATCAAACTTTTATTGACAGATCAACACACCGTTAAATTCAAAAAGATATTTGACCGTTAATGCAGAAGGTGCTATGGTACATTACTATGTAATGATGGTTATGTACACTATTTTTTAAAAAGTCTGTAAAAATAGGGCCAATGTACTGTATTAATATAGCCTGACGTGGTCATACTCAATTCTAGTCAGAATATGAGTCTGATACTGCTCCATTGGGCTTTGATTATGGGGGCGTATTTCAACCGATCCAGGAAAGACCTCAATTGGATAGACCTACAACCAATCAGAGCTACAGAGTAAGTGACGAATGTTGAGCGACGCATAGTTGGATGCTGGAACTAGTAGAAGATGAGCGTAAACAATCTTTGCCGGTGTTGTAAAAAGAAATTAAAATCGATTAAAAAAAGTCAATAGAATAAGTTTTACAACAGTTTATAACAAATGTTCTAATGAAGCAGAAGTTAATGGAAATGCAACAATAACTGGACTTTTCTTCAGTAGATGTGTCTTTGATTCAATTTCCTCAAGCCAATGTGCATCTTGCCGTCCTTCCCTGTANTGATTGGTCCGAACAGTTTCTGTTCAGGCATAATTACTCCTCTACGGATCGAGTCCAGACCGAACTTCCCGACCTAAAAATGTTGTGGGCGGGGCTAAGTTCGGCTGGCATCCAGGCTAGTATTAATATGAAGGATTCATCTGAATTGAGTTTTCACCTGTGTTTTAGCCGTATTTTGTGTTTTAGGGTTAAAAGAATCTCTGTAAACGGTCACACTTTAGGTGTCTTTAACTACTATGTACTTGCACTGTAAACCCAAATAAGCTTTGAGTTTGTAGTACTCATGCATCTTAATTGCTCCTAATTTGAAGTACTGAGTTAGCTAACTCATACATTTTGATAGCAATTAACATAAAATATTTAGTTAATTAACTTTATTTTGAGTTCTTGCAAAACAAATGAGTTATTCACTTCACTATAATTCCTAAAAAAAAATACAAAAAATGCCAACTTGTTAATTTGCTAACATGTTAACAATAGCATGGTATAGCACTTACTGAATGAGTATAGCAACTTAAAACATGTAACTTACCTGCTCTCAAACCAAGCCATATGCGCTGCTTGTCACCATGATGGTAACTCTCCAAAAACCAACATTAACATAAACTCTTCTAAATTAGCATAACAAAACATTAATCACTACTAAATCTCCCTTACCATTAATCTTGTGCAAAAGACATTATATAACACTTAATTTTAGCATTTACTCTCCCTTTCAAGTGCCATGGGCAAAGCATGCTGGGAAATAGAAATCCCAGCCCAGTTTCAGTTAAAATTAAGTTAGTCTAAATTAAAAGAAATTATTTCATAAAACTCAAAACAATGAAACAGTTCCGTTTACTTGAAATATGTCAGTCCTGTGAACTCAAAAGAAAAAGAAAGTTCTAAATACTCATAGCAGTTAATTTAACTGAACTAATTTGTTCAATTTAAGTTTGTCCTACTCAAACCAATTAAGTATTTTGAGCGTTAAGGTTTACAGGTTGCATAAAAAGTTATGATGTACTTATGTTTAATGCTGGCCTTAAACACTTGTGCTGCTATTGAGGTGGGATACGGGTAAGGTTAGGTACAAGTTTGGTGGTATGGGTAGGCTTAATTGTGGGTTAAGGTGTAAAGGAAGGGTCAAATGTGTAATTATAGATGCAGTTATAGAAATTAATTATAGGTGTAATTACATGCAGGTATTTTTTTAAATGTAAGTACAATGTAAAAACATGTACACATAAGTGCATTCTATCAAAAGATTAATTTAAGTAGTAGTACATACAGTAGTAATTAAAGACACAACTCTTTCCCTGATGGAATTTTCCAGCTTTCCGTGTTTTCACTGTTATATGGTAGGGGGCACTGTTACGCATCTTCTAAAAGAGTACAGAAAGTCCGGATAAAAACACAGGCAAAAAAGAAGCAGAAACAAGTTATAAAAGCATTGCTTATGCACATTGTAGTCTTTGACAAAATGCAATATTCTCAGCTTTTTGTTCAAAATGTTGCTCATTTAATGACCCTGTGATCTTAAGAGATAATTTCCTGGCAGAAAATTTGACAGATTTTTCAGTTTTGGGTAAAATATAAGCCAGTCAAATGGCCCTTGTCCCACCTTGATTTTGTTCCCAATAAATTCACTTTGATGACCTAATATCAGGAAAATGTTGACAACAATTACAATTAACAATTAAAACAATTACATAAACAATTTTTTACAATTAAAAAAAGTCAATAGAATAAGTTTTACAACAGTTTATAACAAATGTTCTAATGAAGCAGAAGTTAATGGAAATGCAACAATAACTGGACTTTTCTTCAGTAGATGTGTCTTTGATTCAATTTCCTCAAGCCAATGTGCATCTTGCCGTCCTTCCCTGTAATAAGTTCATGATGCAGTACTGTGGGAACAGTCAAGAAACCAAGACAAACAACATGAAAGTCAAAGAAATCACATCTTGGTTGTGTGGTGATATTTTATACACTGTATATTTCCTGTAGACATCTTTATGTGAATACAGGTTATTTGCAGAAAAGATGTTTCCATCTACTCTTTCAGTGTACAGACATAGTTTATAACAGTTTATAGCAGTAACAACTTTGTTTTCAGAATATCTGTTTTTGTTCTAGCCTCATTAGGAAAGCCTGTTTTGTCTAATGTCAAAGATATGCATATGTTTTGTATTAGTGTTTAGTCCTGGATTTTCAACATGCAAATCAAACACAGATTCTTCATGCTGTGAAGCTAGTACCGAAAGTAGATTTTGTGTCATGGGAACATAGTAGTGATTTGGCCTGGGAAAGGCTAATATTTTAATAAAATACACCAAAAAATTGGTTCCTGCTCTCAGGAATGTTTTATTGTTTGAAGATTGCTCTTTCATAGCTCAGGAGACAATGTTAAAACAATGTTGACATGGTTTTTTCTTGGCAACCCACTACTGTCCTGGGCCTGAATTTGGGCCAGGTAACAATGGAATGGAAATAAGCTACTGTCCGTACACCTTTCAGCAATTCTTTACTATTGGTCCATCCCACTATAGTGAAACAGTTTTGTCACATGGTGGCAAAATCTTCAATTCTGAGGATGATTTTCACAACCCGCCATTGATTTCTCAGCTTAGAGAGGATTTAATGCCTGCCTACAACTGCTCTTCTTTCAAAAACATCTGTTACGGTACAACTCGCTTCAAAATTCACTCAACGGGTGTTCTGTTATAAAAATCCCCATTCAAGTTCTGCCATTCCTCCCATATCCAAAAGGATTAAATGTCAATGTACTCTTTTCACGCACACTGTTAAAAATTTACAGGTAATGGTCTGTATTTTTTTTACAGATTTTTTTCCTTTTTTATTATACAATGAAATACCTGTTGTTTTACATATATTTGCTGTAATTTAAAGTTACACTTTTAAATTTACAGGTAATTATTTTATTTGGTATTACATCAATTTTAGTTTTTTAAAAGGAATTTTTATAAGGTTATTTGTACATATAGTACATGTACTGTATTTTAATTCTTTTAATTCTGTTTGTATAGAAATTTTAGATGAGATTGCACCCTTAAAATATAGGGAACCAAAAACTCAGTCACAGCCATGGATGAATAATGAAATCCGTACTTCTTGGCAAATATGCAGAAAAGGGCCGAGTGAAAATGGAAGAAGGATAGACAGCAAGTCTCCTTTGAAAATTTGCCAAGGATTCTCTAAAAATTTGTTCATCTATCTGATCCTATCCCTCCTCAGCTGTTGTTAAATTTGTTTGATCTTTTATCACTATTCATTCTCTTTTTAATGCTAGCTTAATCAGTGGAAATGTTCCTGCTTGTTTTAAACATACATGTAGTAGTGCAGCCACTTCTTAAAGGGATAGTTCACCCAAAAATGAAAATTATTCCATGATTTACTCCCGCTTAAGCTATCCTAGGTGTATATGACTGTCTTCTTTCAGACGAACACAATCCGAGATATATTTAAAAAATATCCTTAGTCCTCCAAGGTTTAAAATGGTTGTGAATGGTAGACCAAATTCTGAAGACAGAAAAAATGCATCCATCCATAAAAAAATTAATAATCCATATGACTCCAGAGGGTTAATAAAGGCCTTTTGAAGCGAAGAGATGCGTATTTGTAAGAAAAATATCCATATTTAAAACTTTATAAATTCAAATAACTAGCTTCTGGCGGATGACCGTACGCATACTGCGCATGTCAATTTGGGCAGAAGAGTATCCTTTGACCTGACGCTATGACGCAATGACGAACGCAGAGGCGCAGAGGAAAGAGCAAAACAAAACACTGGTCACGAATTAGAAGTTTAAAACATGAAAATTTAAAGAGAAATGTCGGAGAATTTCGATATAAGAGAAGAGGAGCTTGAGTTTGTTGCCCAGCCGTATTTGTTTGAACCGTGAGAGCCGTCTAAGTTTACGATACTCCTAAATCCTGCATCATACATCGCGTCAGAGGATTACTCTTTTGCCGCAAGTCGACTTGTGCATTCTGTGTGCGGTCATTCACCAGAAGCTAGTTGTCTGAATATATAAAGTTTTAAATATGGATATTTTTCTTACAAAAACGCATCCCTTCACTTCAAAAGGCCTTTATTAACCCTCTGGAGTCGTATGGATTAATTTTCAAGAATGAATGCATTTTCTCTGTCTTCAGAATTTGGCCTACCATTCACAACCATTATAAACCTTGGAGGACTAAGGATATTTTTAAATATATCTCGGATTGTGTTCGCCTGAAAGAAGATAGTCATACACACCTAGGATGGCTTGAGTAAATCATGGAATAATTTTAATTTTTGGGTAAACTATCCCTTTAAGAAACCTAATGTAGATAGTCTTTTGCACAGTCTTAAGTAGTCATCGACCTATATCGAAATTACCTTTTTTTTTTTTACGAAAATATTAGAGAAGGTTGTTTTATCACAACTTGTTTCATACTTGGATTTGAATGCTGTAATAGATATGTCAGGTTTTAAGTACAGAATCTGCCCTCTTAATGTTTTTAATGATATTTTATTGGCAGTTGATTCTGGGAAGGTAGTTATCCTTATTTTAGTCGATCTCATAGCTGCCTTTGATACTGTTGATTAAGACATTTTATTGCAGTGTTTGGTATTAAGGGTACTGCCTTAGATTGGTTTAAATCACATTTAAAGGATAGGTCATTCTCAGTTTGCATTGGAGATTTGTGTTCCACATCAGTTGAATTGCAAAGTGGTGTGCCACAGAGGTCTATACTTGGACCTATTTTATTTTCATTGTATATGGGCCATTTAGGCTACATTTTTCATAAATACAACCTTCTGTAGCATCTATATGCAGATGACACCCAGTTATATATTCCAAAAGATCCAAAAGGCTCTCAATCTTTTGAAAGTAAATTACTGTAGATACAAAAAATATTATTATAAAATAACTTTATAAAAAACTAAACTCACAGTTTAACCTGAATGTGAGTAGTTTTCTATGTAATTTGACATGACCATGGTTTAATAAGCAATTATCAACAGTAATATACTGTAATTTAATTAATTTTTACAGTTTTTTGTAATTTTGTGAAACGGTTATTTGCTGTATTTTAACGGAATACTCTGGAAACTCTGCTGCCAGACTTTTTTTTTAATTTTGCAGTGCAGGTTAAATAAACGATTATTTGAGCTGTACATAAAACCTCTTGCCAAGCCCTCAGATGCTTCTCACGACTTACAGCTCAAATCTCCTCTGCCAAAATCTCCACCTCCTCAAAAAACAAAGCTCCCGTTGGGAAGTCAGAGCAACAGATCAGTCTTGCTTTCTTCTCTAGAGTCATATCAATAGAGAGTTATTTGGCACTTGCCAGTCAAGTTCTCTACATCTCTATTCTCTATTTGGAGTTTTTGGCGACCACCAGCTCTTTCTTCTGTCTTACTTCCTGCTCTTCCTGAATAAAGTTCATAACATAAGTTCTGAAGGAACCTATCCTAATGCTGCCAATCACGTTTCAAGGGTATATAACAGGGGTGTCCAAATCTGTTCCTGGAGGGCCATTATCCTTCAGAGTTTGGCTCCAACTTGCCTCAACACACCTGCCTGTGAAGGTTCTACACTGAAAAAAATGTTTTCATTCATCCAATTAATAAAAATTAGGGTAATGGTTCGCATCTATTTTCATAACTTGAGCCAATGAAAAATAAATAACTTGCCCTAAACAATATTTTCTCTGTCTATGAAAACAAAGTATATTTTTCTTGTTGAAGAAAGTCAATTAATTTAAATTCTATTTTTGATCTAAACAAAAAGATCCAAAACAAAACATCTCATTTAAGAAATATGTATTAGAAATGATTTGCTTTATCCAATTAAATAGATATAGATTTAATTAAACAATTATTTCTCGGTTTTAAAAATACAAGTTAATAGAAAATATATGCTTTAAACAAACAGAAAATATGGATTGTTTCGTGTTAGCTTGGGTTGGGCCGATAGATGATGCCATCTGATGCTGAAAGACATAACAATGTTGAGCCGGCACTCTCTTTCTCCAGACGTGCACCACATTAACGGTGCATGTCCACTGGCGAGGAGCAGAGTGAGCATTCATTCCAATGAATTAAAGGCTGTGGCCTTTAACGACTTTGTTAGAGCCCTATTCCCATGCCTGCAATCACCAGTTTGAGCCCCACTCAGAGGGAGCCGAGGGGAACTGATTACAATGATGCTGTGACCCGGGTAAGATTGAGGTTTTGAGGGCTGAGTGTAATATAGGCTAGCTGGTATGAGATAGCTGTGAAGCCAAACCTCAATGTCCTGGACTCAAGAGGCACATTAGTGACTGATGCAAGACACTGGGCTTGTTAGTGTGCACAAGTGAAACCAGTGACACAAATGGCAGCTATTACAGTGACAACCTGTGTTCGTTCTTTTCAGTATTAAAAATCCAACTCGATCTTAGGAGAATGTGTAAATATTTAAATAAGTTTCAATTTTTAACAAATTTGTATGATGTGATTTGTTGGAAAAATTTGTAATTTGATTTGTAACCATCAGTGGGGCATGAGCTACAGTAGTCGTATAAAAAAACATACTAATGAAATTGTACAAAATAATACGTAAAATATATTAAAACAAAATATGTAAAATAGTTACAAACTGTAATGAGACTGTTATAAAAATTTGATTTGACAAATCAGAAAGAACATCTGAATTGTTTGCTAGTGTAATCTAAATCTTTTGAGATGACTTTGTCCTGTTGCTCATAGATTAATGGAAGTGAATCCAACAGAATCATTATTTGTTCATATGCTTTTCTGTTCCATTCTTTCCTTGATATATGCTTTAGCTTGCTGTTATTTCCTAGTTATACATTCTAAAATATATTGCCTTTTTTGTGCCTACCAGGTGACCCATCTTTTTGATAATGGAGGCACAGTGTTCTTTGCTATCTTCATGGCAATATGGGGTGAGTCTAAATCTTTTTATTTTAATCATTGCTCTTTTCACCAGCAGAAAGACAGACAGGTCAGCATGTGGTTTGAAGTACAAATTAAGCAATATAAAAGAGGCTTCCTTCAGCATGCAGAATAAGACTCTATAGCAGTCTTTGGTCTGCTATAGGAATGACTCAAAAACCCAAGAGAAGCAGCTGTAATCAATTACCGCTTTGTCCAACATTACAACAAATTATCCAATCATGTCACAGTAGACCTCACTTAAAGCCCAAACATTTCAATATTTCAATACTGCTTAAACTTTAGTTTACCCCTCTGAACATGAGCAGCGATGAATAGATAAGTGTTGAAGGATCCCTGGTGGCGATCACAGGTGAGTTAGTGCTTGATAATTGTGGCCACATTATTTAGTGTAATTGACTGGCTAAAGCCAATGAAACACTTCCCAGGAGTGAAATAAAAGTAGAGTAATCTGAATAGACTTGTTGGATTTACTGGGCTGTGGAAATTTTCTTCAAATGTAACATTAAACAAACGGTAGTTTAACTAACATTAATTAGCTCTGAAGTGTTTTATATGATATAGTCCAGAAGGCGTGAAAATTAAATAGTATAGCTACAGTACATGTGTTTGCATTAACATATTTTGTATTATTTTTGTTTGCTTCATCTGTGCAGGATTTTTCAGGTGCAGAACTGTAGGTGACGTGTGGGATCTAAACAAAGCAACATATTAGTCACAGCCACATTTTTATCTGCTGGAAAATGGCTATAAAAACAATAAAGCATGACACATATGCCACTAACGCTATCACAGTTAGGGTAGCTGCAGTAAAGCTATATAGTTTAACATGAAATTATAGGCTACTAATTACAATAAACTCCTTAATTCATCAAACGTAATTGTAAACAGTGAACAAAACATGTAAATGGGGATCCTATCATCAAATTGGTAATTTGCTTTTAAAACTAATCCATGGAATACATGAATTGCTCAAAAGAATGGCTTTAGTGAGGATAAAGAAGGGTTGTTCTAAAACAACAACAACCACAATTCCATTGTCAAGAGAAACCAGGATAAACCACAATTCCATTGTCGAGAGAAACCAGAATAAATTTCTCTCTTAGGGTGCTTCCACAATTTGTTTGATTGCCTGGTTCGATTGCCACTCTTGATTCGATTCCCCTCCCCCCC
>RJVU01063551.1:334978-416666 GCA_003731715.1 Anabarilius grahami
GTGTTCACGCTATATTATTTGGTCCAAACCGCAGTGTGTTTGCATCATCAAAGCAGCAGGCTGTTTACCCCTGATGCTTGTTAAAGATGATGCAGGAGAAGGCAGCAAAATGCATAGCTTTTTATATTTTGTTTTTTGTATTTATATTTTACATTTTAAATTTTGGTATTTGAACCTTAGGTTTTGATTTCAAAGTGTCTGCACAAAACGGCACTTGCATCTATTTGTCGCGAATGTACTACAAATGTTCTAAAGAACTAAAAGTGATAGTGTGAAAGCACCCTTAGACATTTCAGTGACAAATGATAGTTCACACAAAAGCGGTACAAGGATGACCATTCATTAACACTTCGGAAATGCTCCATCTGTGTTTTAGAAGCTTGGAATAGAACAATAGAACAAAAAAAAATGCTAGAATTAAAATACAAAATAAATATAGGCCATGAACACAGACGTTCAGTCGCATTTATTTACTGGAATGTATGCCCTAAGTTATCTTTCTATGGCTCTCTTTAATAGTTGATTCTAATTGGTCAAACACTGCAATTAATATTTTCACTTGCTGTTGGCCAAACTGTAGGCTATATTTGATCATTGTCTATGGCAACAAAACAGTGCTAACTTCATGTCTTTCAAATCACTCAATGGTCTCTTTTATCAATACAAACTCATGCTAAAATATCTCATTGGCTCTATCTTTTGACTCAAAATGTCTGTTACGTATGTAACCCTGTTTCCCTGAGAAGAGGAATGAGATGGAGTTGACGCTGTGGGGAACACCTTCACCGTGACCGGTGTCTGAATACATGTAACGAATACGCCAATTTATTGACCAATGGCAGTCCATGGCATCACAAGTGGAGCGCCCGTGAGTATACAAGGGTGCCTGCAGGACACGTCATCAACTCTTTTGTCTGAAGGAGGTGTGCAGGCAACAAGATGCAACGTTTCGTTCCCCTTCTCAGGACCATGGTTACGTGGCCATGCTGAGGGGACGCCTGTCTGACTATGCTGTGGATATGCACAAACAGAGTGGGCATAATATAGATTGTTTCTACAGATCACTAGAGTCAGAGCGTGTCAACCCCCAGGGTGCTAATTGTGACTCATAGACTGCTTAGTGGAGCCATTCCTTAAGCCCAATGTTTTTCTCTAATAGCAAGAAAAGGTATCCAAGTTCTATGCTCTATTGCAAAGGAAGTCACAGCCTTTACAACCTTGCATTCTCTCTTGCAGGGCAGGCAAAAAGCTTTAAAGGCCTCAAGAGCAAAAGCTCTAAAGCCCAAAGTATACTTCGGCCGTCTGCATGATGTAATTTTCATCATCCGGAGGGCTCGCGGACATCCGCATACCCAAAAGCACCCCAAATTTCGAGACAGCGCGGACGGTGCAGTCGTCGAAGAAGAGTGTGGAAAAAGCGTTTCAAAAACAACACTCTTGAAACAAGGAGGAAAACACGACAATGGACGGCAAACTTGACGAGCGTTTGTGAGATCAGAAAGTACATAGCATATCCTTTTTCCATAATTTTTTATTCTTGTTCTCTTGGTGTATCTTCTGAACTACTTTGCAATGGTGGATGTGCTACTTTTCTTCTCCGATCCTGCCCAGCGAATGTCCCGTTGATAACACGACTCAATGCTGCCCTCCGATGTCTGGTAGAGTATAGAAAAAAATTGTACTGCGCATGTCGAACTCGGTCATCCGCGCGCATCTGCTGTTGAGTATACTTTAAAAGATGTGCGGATACGACTGCTCGCGAGATGCTTCCGGGCGTCGAAAGTGAAGTATACCCGGGCCTTAATAAAGTGCGAGCAATGTCAATACTTTGACAAAGCCCTTAGGGAGTAGCTCATCAAAAGGAGTAATTCAATTACGACCTTTGCAAGGTGCTAAAACCCACAGTAATTAGCCCTTCAGGCTCCTGCGATGTTGCCGTTCCTCCAAGGGGAAGCCTATCCCTACTTCTGCCCATAAATGGGAGGAAAATGAAAGCAGTGCATAATGCAGTGTGCCCAGTAACTCTCATTACCCAGGCTTTAACCCCAAGTGAACCACAGGGGAGCTCAAGCCCTACTTAAAGACACCAATATCATTGGGTGAGAGCAGCTCATACCCTGTCTAGAGTAAACGTGTTCTACTCAAAACCCACTATAGCAAGTGATTCATCTTTAGTAGAGCACCCATCCAAAGGGGAGCGATACCCCCACTTTAAGACCCAACAATAGTTGGGGAGAGAGGTAAATGAAGTAGAGGGAGTATTATAAGTACCCATCGTAATTCCGTCCATCTGCTTCTAGATGGTACTTGAGTATTACAGAGAATTTCAGCATTACATACTCCAACCTTCAGAGTTTAGCCACTCTTCCACTTCTCACCGCATTCTGAAAAGTGGCTGTACCTTGGCAAAGCAGCTAAAGAGTGAAGGGGTCGCATCATCCGACAGCAGTCATTCCTTCAGTAAGCTGCTGCCTCAGCAGTTTATTGCTAACAACTCCAGAATATGGAGGGAGAGCAGCAGAAAGTGAGGGGGTCGCATCATCTCACCACGACCAGCCCTTCTAAAATGGATGTCTCTCAGCAGTTTCACCAGCTGAGCTGGAAGAAGCTCAGACTAAAAGTGAAGGGGTTGCTTCATCTTAACGCGGCCACTTCTTCAATAAGCTGCTGCCTCAGCAGTTCACCTCTAAAACCTCCAGACATACTAGAGGGAGGGCAACTAAAGTGAAGTGAAGTGAAATGTGGCCAAGTATGGTGACCCATACTCGGAATTTGTGCTCTGCATTTAACCCATCCAAGTGCACACACACAGCAGTGAACACACACATCTTGAACACACACCCGGAGCAGTGGGCAGCCCGGGGAGCAGTTGGGGGTACGGTGCCTTGCTCAAGGGTCTCACCTCAGTCATGGTATTGAAAGTGGAGAGAGCGCTGGACATTCACTCCCCTCACCGACAATCCCTGCCGGACCTGAGACTCGAACCCATGACCTTTGGGTTACAAGTCCGACTCGCTATCCATTAGGCCACGACTGCCCCCAAAGGTGTTGCATCATCTCACCATGACCACTCCTCCAGTAAGCTGCTGCCTCAGCAGTTAACACTTCAGATAATATTGGAGGGAGGGAAACCAAAAATGAAGGGGTCACCTCATCTCATCATGACCACACCTTCAATAGGCTGCTACCTGAGCAGTTCACTGCTACCACCTCCAGTCAAACTGGAGGGAGGGCAACTTAAGCTGAAGGGGTCATATCCTCTCACCGCGAACACCTCTGGTCAAAACAGGAGGAGGGCAAACCAAAATCAACTCACCATGACCAATAACTATGCTGGAAACTAATAAAGAGGGGATTGTGTTCCATTGTTATTTTATTTCACACAACCATGCCCTCATATACAGGTTGTAAGCACCACACACCACTCTCCATCTTTTAGACAGATTCCATTGTGTGCAGGACCCCACAGGCCTGTCTTGCATATGCCTTATCATGTCAAGCGAAAATACTTTTTAAACAAAGTTGATTATTTGTTGCTTTTAGACAAACTGAATGAAACCAGAAACCATGAATTTTAATTAGACCAACATAAAAATGCTGAGTCTTTTCACTTTTTTCAGTGTACGACTTAATTGAGAGAGCAAAGGCATCATGACTCTGAGGTCAGGACTTCAATGCACCCCTTAACATAATCATGTCATGCTTTGACCTTCACATAAATCACTACAGATAGCGTTACGTAAGAGCATGGAATTTGCACAGTTACCAGGTAAAAAAAACAAAAAAACAATTATGTTGTAAATGATGAAAAAAATTAAGGCAATCCATATATGCATTAGGAACAGTTCAATGAAGGTGATAATACCTGCAGAAAGCTTAGAATTTTTCCATTTATCTCACTGGATGTTGCTTGGCTAATGGATGAATTTATTTTCTACTTGTGAAATTTATTTTCTTTTATTAGATATTATGTTATTCTTCCCACTGAAGAGACCTTATTAAACAATGTTTATGAAAAATACAAGACAAATTGTGCCCCATAGTGATTTGATACAAGACGCATCATCTGTTAATACAGCATGATCCTGTATTTTATGGGACGGGTAGCAACCAAAAAGTTTAATTTGGTGCTTTGCTTCACAGAGTTTACCACTTTGGCGAGTGCTGACAGAAGTCATGTTCCCCCAGTTTCACAGACAAGGCTTAAGCTACTCCCAGACTAAACTGCATGTTTGAGCTTTTTTAACTGAAGCAACTTGCACTGACATATCTTTAAAGTATGTCAGTGATATTGTTTTGTCTCAAGATGCACACCAGTAATGTTTTTTTTTAGGGCACGTTTATAAAAGCTACTTAAATATCCTAATTGAACTAAGGTCTAATTCTGGCTTAATCTAAGCCCTGTCTGTGAAACCAGGCCATAATTGTATTATTATAAAATGGGGATCATACTGTTCCTGATAGAGAGACCCAGAAGGATCTGCAAGTCGAATTCCTGAAAGCTGAAATGTGAAGACAGCTTTCAGGATGAAAACTGTGTTTTAAAAATTAAACATTGTCTCTCTTCTTGGTCTCTCTCTCTGTCTGTCTCTTCCCTTCCAGCTCTTTTGCTTTAAACAAAAGTGGGTCATACAGTCCTTTGGTAGAAATGTGCGACGTTTTGTTCTTTTGTTACAGTTAAATTTAACCTGAAAATCTCACAGAACTTATCTTATTTTTACTTTGATTTATTTAGTATTCATTTTTAGTGCATAAATCAGTTCCTATGATAATGTGGAAAATTCATGCTTCTGAATAAGCTAGCTGAGTACATTCTATAAGATAGATTGAATCTGAATATCTACCAGTGAGATTACAAAATTATAACATGAATAATTCTAACCCAAAATTCTGATTGCTTATTGAAATGCTGATGAACACATACAGTATGGCCCGGTCCCAAATGGCGCACTTCATGTGGACTTTCGGTCTCGTGGACTTAAATTGCGCGTGCTCGCCAAGTCTACGAGTCCGTAGGCCGTCCCATTCAGCATTTTAACGCTCTGAAGTGTGCTCAGCAGAGCCCCCTTTGTACCCTTGAAGCGGTCTTCCACGAAGCCCGCATAGATGCAGGCTCCGAACACTTTAACTACCCAGGAATCCTTGCGAAATGCCAATCAGACTACGGATGGGAGGAGATTTCGCTCAAGACCAATTGATGACATGGCTGAGAAGAAAATATTTAAGTGTAGGTATCATTACAGTTTTTATGACCTAGGTGTACATTTTACCAGTTGTTACCTACAGTTTATACAAACATTATGGTCATCGACCATTGGTTGATATCTCAAACATAATAATAGTTTGTTGAATAATACGATCGCATTATGATTCATTAAATAAATAGAACCGAATGTCAGGGCTTTACTGAGTCATATGTAAACCTAGTATTTATATTTAAACCTGTAAATTCATCTGAAACTCACGCACAGACCAGACCGTCATTTCCGGCGTGACGATCAAGTCTGTCCCAAAAATACCTCTCAATGCACCCTCGTGGACTCGCGCCAAGGGTCCTATAGGTCTGCACTACATGACGTCACCAAAGTGTGGATTCTAAGGAAGTCCACAAGTCCGGAGTGTGCCATTTGGGACAGGGCCACTCACACAGAAGTGAGTACACCCCTCACATTTTTGTAAATATTTTATTATATCTTTTCATGTGACAACACTGAAGAAATGACACTTTGCTACAATGTAAAGCAGTGAGTGTACAGCTTGAATAACAGTGTAAATTTGCTGTTCCCTCAAAATAACTCAACACACAGCCATTAATGTCTAAATCGCTGGCCACAAAAGTGAGTACACCCCTAAGTGTAAATGTCCAAATTGGGCCCAATTAGCCATTTTCTCTCTCCGGTGTCATGTGATTCATTAGTGTTACAGGGTCTCAGGTGTGAATGGGGAGCAGGTGTGTTAAATTTGGTGTTATCGCTCTCACTCTCTCATACTGGTCACTGGAAGTTCAACATGGCATCTCATGGCAAAGAACTCTCTAAGGATCTGAAAAAAGAATTGTTGCTCTACATAAAGATGACGTAGACTATAAGAAGATTGCAAAGACCCTGAAACTGAGCTGCAGTATGGTGGCCAAGACCATACAGCGATTTAACAGGACAGGTTCCACTCAGAACAGGCCTCGCCATGGTCGACCAAAGAAGTTGAGTGCACGTGCTCAGCGTCATATCCAGAGGTTGTGTTTGGGAAATAGACGTATGAGTGCTTCCAGCATTGCTGCAGAGGTTGAAGGGGTGGGGGGTCAGCCAGCCTGTCAGTGCTCGGACCATACGCCGCACACTGCATCAAATTGGTCTGCATGGCTGTCATCCCAGAAGGAAGCCTCTTCTAAAGATGATGCACAAGAAAGACAAGCAGACTAAGGACATGGATTACTAGAACCATGTCCTGTGGTCTGATGAGACCAAGATAAACTTATTTGGTTCTGGTGGTGTCAAGCGTGTGTGGTGGCAACCAGGTGAGGAGTACAAAGACAAGTGTGTCTTGCCTACAGTCTAGCATGGAGGTGGGAGTGTCATGGTCTGGGGCTGCATGAGTGCTGCCGGCACTGGGGAGCTACAGTTTGTTGAGGGAACCATGAATGAGCAGAGCATGATCCCCTCCCTTCGGTATTCCAACATGATAACGACCCCAAACACACCTCCAAGATGACCACTCCCTTGCTAAAGAAGCTGAGGGTAAAGGTGATGGACTGGCCAAGCATGTCTCCAGACCTGAACCCTATTGAGCATCTGTGGGGCATCCTCAAATGGAAGGTGGAGGAGCGCAAGGTCTCTTACATCCACCAGCTCCGTGATGTCATCATGGAGGAGTGGAAGAGGACTCCAGTGGCAACCTGTGAAGCTCTGGTGAACTCCATGCCCAAGAGGGTTAAGGCAGTGCTGGAAAATAATGGTGGCCACACAAAATATTGACATTTGGGCCCAATTTGGACATTTTCACTTAGGGGTGTACTCACTTTTGTGGCCAGCGGTTTAGACATTATTGGCTGTGTGTTGAGTTATTTTGAGGGGACAGCAAATTTACACTGCTATACAAGCTGTACACTCTGTCATTTCTTCAGTGTTGTCACATGAAAAGATATAATAAAATATTTACAAAAATGTGAGGGGTGTACTCACTTCTGTGTGATACTGTATCTCTGATAACATGTTCTATAGTCATGCAATAAGACAATGTTTTGTTTGTTTGTTTTTTGGTCACAATTGTGGGGTTATTCTGATGCAACTTCTTGAAATCAACAAGGTGTGTGGAAAAGACAAAAGTACTTTTGATCTGAACACAAAAACAAAACCAGCAACTATTGTGGAGTGGAGAAATTGATTTGTAAAGCTAGAAAAAAATCTATCCTTTATTTTGCCATGTTTACATGTTTTGGCACACAGGCCTTCATCAGAGCTAAAATATTGCAAATGGGGAAAACTCATTTGAATACAGACAAAGACAAGACTTAAACTTGCACTCAACCAGTAAGAGAGTTGGAACCCTTGTGTTCTGTTCGAGTCATTTTTGTCCCGGATGAACCCAATTAAATACAATGAAAAACATCTCAGGTTACCATGGTTCCCTGAGAGGGGAACGAAACACTACGTCCCAGCAGACGAATTGGGGAACGCCTTCAGCGCGACTGCATCTGAATCACATGTACAATAAGTCCAATCTTGATTGGTGCTGCATAACCTTGTGATGTGTACCGGTGTAAGGCGGAAGCTATAAAGGGAAGCAGGCAACACAACAGCCTCAGCTTTTGATAGGCTGAAGTGAGCCTTATCCAGGCATGCAGGAAATATGGCAAGAGGACGCAGTGTCTCGTTACCCTCTCAGGGAACCATGGATACATGCGTAACCCAAGACATTCCCTTTCGAGGGAATTTGCGCTGTGTCCCTGCTGATGCTTTGGGGAACAAAATACCCAATTTGCCATGCTGACAAATGCCTGCCCTGGTGTGAAGCTGTCCCGGCACAACTCAGGACAGAAGAACTTGTGACCCCGGGATAACCGGAAGGTCCAGGCTATAAAACCTTATAAGTGTGTGTGGGAGTACAACACCGCTGCATCACAAACTTCCTGCAGGGATGCCCCTGACAACAACGCTCTGGAGAAAGCAACGCTTCTACTGGAATGAGCCCGTTTGTGATGAAGAGATAAAGGCAGTGTTTGTGATAGAAGGACTCTCCTGACTGGAATCCCCCAAGGGAGACCATCTAGGAGGGCTGACAGATCTGAAAACCATACTCGGCGCGGCCAGAATTCGGCTACCAGAAGAAGCTGCACCAGTCCTGGCGTACACTTTCTAGAACTCCCTGGAGCAGAGCGATTTGGGGAAAAGCATACAGACGTAGCCTCGGGCACGTCTGTACCACAGCATCCAGCCCTAGAGGAGCTGGATATATGAGGGAGCACTTTATAAGCCATAGAATAGCATCTACAATCCACAGTTGTCAGTTTAGAAGCTGGTCACCCCCTCTTAGGGGGCCCGAAGCAGACCAGTAACTGGTCAGTCTTTCTCCACTCTGAGGTCTTACGCATATAGACCTCAAGAGCTCTGACAGGGCAAAGTAAATGTAGCTTCTTCTATTCCACCAACACATGAAGAGGAGGATGGAAGGCCTGAAGGACTGTATACTGGACCACATTAGTGGGTACTCTAGGTACATAACCCGGCCTCGGGTGGAGAATAACTTTTACCCTGCCCAGGGCAAACTCACTGTAGGAGGAGGCAACTGACAGGGCCTGCAGATCTCTTTTCACCAGTTTCCTAGTGGAGGGAGCTCTAGAATTGAGAATGGTCTCTATCACCTCAGTGGAGAGACCTGCATTAAGAACTGATCCCCCTCATAGGCCAGACCCAAAGTTTCCACGTCTCTGGCAGGGGGTGAAATATTGTGCCCCCCGTTTGTGATAGAAGGACTCTCCTGACTGGAATCCCCCAAGGGAGACCATCTAGGAGGGCTGACAGATCCGAAAACCATACTCGGCGCGGCCAGAATGGGACTATGAGAAGAAGCTGCACCAGTCCTGGCGTACACTTTCTAGAACTCCCTGGAGCAGAGCGATTTGGGGAAAAGCATACAGACGTAGCCTCGGGCACGTCTGTACCACAGCATCCAGCCCTAGAGGAGCTGGATATATGAGGGAGAACCACAGCGGACAGTGACTCATCTCTCGAAATGCAAACAGATCCACATCCCCTTGTCCAAACTTCCTCCAAATTAACTCCACTGTCTTGGGGTGGAGTCTCCATTCCCCGGGCCTCAGCCCCTGCCTTGACAGTAAATCTGCTCCCAAATTCAGGTGCCAAGGGATATACAGTGCTCTGAGAGATAACAGTCTTCTTCTTCTAGGACCACAAGAGACCTCAGACCCCCTTGATGGTTGATATAAGAGACCACCGACATATTGTCCATCCTTACTAGAACATGATGGCCTCTGAGCTCTGGAAGGAAATGCTGTAAGGCTAATATTACTGCTAACATCTCTAGGCAATTTACGTGCCATGAAAGATGATGTTCCTTCCAGAGGTCCTGGGCTGAGCGGCCCTCCATGACCACTCCCCAGCCCGTGAGGGATGCATCTGTTGACAAAATCTTTCGATGACAGGATGCCCCTAGGGCTAGACCAAGGGACAAGATCCAAGGTTTCTTCCACATGATCAAGGAACAAAGGCATCTGTGCACAACCTTGATCATGCGAAAAGGATTGCCCCTTTGGGGAAAACCCCCTGGTCCTGAGCCACCACTGTAAAGGTTTCATGTACAGCAGGCCAAAAGGTAATACATAAAGGTTGGACGCTGCTGCCAAGAGCCCTAACAGTCTCTGAAACTGTTTCACAGTGATCAGATGGTCTAGCTTGATTCTTGATACTTTAGCAGAATTTTAGTTTCCCCCTTTGCCAGAAGAGAATGGACTTCCTGTTCCATCACCTGAGCCTGCTCTGAGCCAACTATCGTGATCAGTACCCCATTGAATCTAGGTGGCTGACACCCAAACTGGATTCTGTATCCTAATTGTACTGTAAGAAGGACCCACTGAGACACATTTGGTACAACTCTCCAAGCTGCCAGAAAGGGGCTGATCTTGGGTATATTTGTATTTAAAACTTTGGTCCCCTGAAGCGAATGAACGGCAGGGAAAAACAGAACTGATATTTCTACAGGCCTCTTTAGGGAAGATGAACCATTTCATTGGAAACCATCGTGTCCTGAAGTGCCCTGGGCGGCAGGGTTAACAAATCAATTTCCTGAGGGCTCCGTGGAGGAGCGAGTGTAATTCATACAACAGCGTCAGTACAGTCAGATCAATAATATTGTTGAATATTAAGTGTTCCCAATTAAGCAAGCCAAAAGCAACAGAGGCAAGGAACCCAAACTCCATCAGGTAATAAAATGGAGAGAAAACCTTGGGAGAAACCAGGCTCAATCGGGGGGCCCCCTCTGGCCAACGAACGAACACTGTGTCGTGATTCAGGCTGCATCACAAGTCCAAATTCAGATTGGGATCAGTAGCATTCAAATATTCATCCAGTTCCTTTTGCTAGATCAGATTCATCACTCCAGTATGGAGCTGAGGCTGGCAATAGGGTCTGTGAGAACCTGCTGGTTCTTGTGGTCTCTGCTGAGGATCTTTGCCTGGGGCTGTCATGTCGACAAGGCCTTCACAGGGGATTGTCTAGAACAGGGGTATTGAATTAAAATTCTAAGAGGTCCAGTTAGAAAAAAAATCAGCAACCAAAGGTCCGCAACATCACAATGACTAACTTGTGTTATCATTCAGTGCCACAGCCTAGTAGTTGTTTGAAAATATGTAAGTAGCCTAGTCAAGAGACGACTGTCAAATAAAATGAAAGTACAAATTGAATAATATTTTAACAATATTTATTTTCATTTTATATATTGAGCTGTAGGGAAATAATAAGTACTCTAATAATAAATGATCAATTTAAATAAACTGCCCGTGGGAAGAATGAACATGTAAGAATCCGTCCATTCTTGATTAAAAGCTCTGTTTTCGCTGTCCACTTTTCTCTTTTTAGAGAACGCCATGTGAAACGTTGTCTCTCATTCGTCTCGTCTCGTCGTCTCTCCCTGTGTGTGTGTGTGTGTGTCTCTCTCGCTGTCTGACTCGAGTAGTATCACATGACATGATTTACAACGCATGCTATTGGTCTGTGAGTTTCCTGGGCCGCGCTAAACCAGTACCATATATGCTAGAAAAGCTGCGCGGGTTAAAATAGAAAGGCTCCGACAAAAGTCAATAATTTATGGGTTATTGGTCCGGGTCCGGATAGAACGGCGGCTGGGTCCGGATCCGGACCGCGGTCCGCCTATTAGTGACCTCTGGTCTAGAAGATATGGCCTCTGCTGACTTGATATTCAACAATGTTTTAGATCTGCCTGCATTGACACCATTCTATGCAAATTGAAGTGAGCTGGACAATGACATCACTGTTTTCTCCAGAGCTGCTGTATAGATAAATTGAACTAAATTAATAAATGAATTCTAGTAAGAAGCCTAGCTGCTGAATTTTGGACCAGCTGGAGTTTGTTTATTAAGCATGCAGGCCAACCACCCAGTAGCCTTGAGGTCATGAACTAACTTTTCTGCATTCATCATTGTTGTAATTTAGGTATATTTTTAAGATTCAAAAATGTGGTTTTACAGATGCTAGAAATGTGGCTTTCAAATGAAAGATTGGTATCAAATAGCACACCCAGGTTCCTAACTGACAACGAAGACTTGACAGATCAGCCATCAAGAGTTAGACAGTATTCTATGTTATTGCATACAGAGGTTTTTTGTCCAATATTAGAATAAGAATTGAAATTGATTTATTTTTTTTTTCTCAGAATTAAGTAGTAGGAAATGACTAGTCATCCCATTTTTTTTATATCAACTTTGCATTCCGTTAATTTTGAGAATTGGTGTGTTTCGTTAGGGTGATACAATTTTTTGGCTAGCTAGATGCTGTGTTAACGTCTGCAGTAAAAAATAGTTCTTAAATGCACAAAAAAACCATAAAATTATCCAATAACAAGAGTCCAAAAATGAAAATGTTGCACTCCTGCCAAAACAGAAAGCTCACAAAAAGACTCTATGAGGAGGGAAAAAAAAAAATGCAGAGAACCACAGCTTTATAACCCGTTCTGTTAGCGTTCAGTTCTTAAGACTAGATAATGATCTGAGATGTAATCGCTCAGCTGCAGAATTTCAACGGCATCAACATCGATTTTACATGACAATATTAGATCTAAAGTATGATTATGACAATGAGTGGGTTGTGACACGTGTTGTCTAACTCCAATAAAGTAAATGCCAATCCCAATGCATCTTTTTCATTATCTACATGTATATTAAAATCACCAACATTTAAGAATTTGTCTGCAGCCAGTACTAATTCCGATAGTAAATCAGCTTTTTTTTTTTTTTGATAAAGTCTGTATGGTGGCCTGTATATAGTAGCCAGTACAAATGTCAAATGTATTTATCACTTACACTAGATAATGTTACATAAAGCACCATCACTTCAAAAGAATTATACTTAAAACTAGACCTCTAAGTAATACTGGAAATATTACTATAAACCACTGCTTTAAAAGTTATATGATTCAAATGTGAACCAAATGTGGACTTTGTATGTGTACTGATTTTTAAAAAGGATTTTATATTTCTTTTTTGAAGTTAGACAGAGATGTTCAGAGAGGCAAACAGGAATTAAGCAACTACATCAGCCATGTAAAAATTTTCACATGAAATTATGACAGTCTGCACTTTCAACTGTTTCATGACAGTTAAAGAAACTTCAAGAGTTGGTTATTGACAGTAATTTACCTGAAAAAAAAAATCACCATAGAAGAAGATTATGCAAATGCCCACAACAGTATCCCTTTCAACAATGAAAATTACAATCTTAATGATGCCTGAAATTGAGTTTGCATAGTTGAAGCTCTTGTGTTCATGTATGTACTTTGAGTATTTTTGGGCCAAAGAGGAGCTTCCCTTACTTTAATAACAGTGGCTAATGTCTTTCAATAGAATTGTCCTGTATTTCAAAGCTCTTTATGTTCATATCTTACCGCTTCTTTCTGTACCATCTCAGCCACAGTATTCCTTGAGTTCTGGAAGAGGAGAAGAGCGGAGTTAACCTACGACTGGGATTTGATTGACTGGGAGGAGGAGGAGGTGAGCCTGCCTTCCTGTTTAAATAGACTTTCAGCTGAGATTGTGATGCTTTATGTTATTACTTCTTTAGAAATAATATACTATTTTGAGACCTGTTAAAATGACCATTAAGTTCATGAACAACTATATCTGGTGTGTGGCCAATCTATGTGCTGTTTGTTGTATTTCCTATAGTGTAAATCCCCTGTCATGATGTGTTCTGTGAGTGTGCCTCCTACTGTATCATGTTGTGTTGTGCATGCTTAGCTCCCAATGGGAATATGACTCAAGGGTGTTCACACTGACAAAATGTCTGGTTTAACTTTAACATGAAAATGAGCAGTGACATGATTCTGAATCTACCAACGGGAGTAAACGTCTCCTGTGAGATATTGTAGTCGTGTCAGCAGGATGGAAGAGAAGTTATTTTGCTGCAACCCAGACTCATTGGAAAAATGTGCCTGTAGCGACATTTCAGCTAAATGATATTACGTTGCTTCTTGCAAATTTTGTGAAACTGTCAAAATGAAATGTCCAGTCATTGATGCTAAAAGTGTGTTCATTTTTATCTGAAACAGATAAACATGAATCTGGGAATGTTTTATTACGCTGGTTGCTATCACAGCAGTTCGGAAAAGAAATGTGTGGTGAATGGCGCTAAAAGGTAAATCACATTTGATAATAACGTAGCACCTACACTAAATCCTACACTTCTACTTACCCTTAAAACCAAACCGATAGTGTTAACAAAAGAAAACATGACATAACACATTTGCAATTGTAGCTTGCTTCTACAAGTTATTAAGCTCTTTTATCGAGTTGTGACTGGCCTTTTTTGGGACTCGTAGTGCTCCAGGTGATTTTACTGCGTTAGAAAAGCTGTATATATGTATTTGGTTATAATGCAAATGTCAATATTTATTAGTTCAGAGATTATGCAGTATGGTAAAATTGTTTTGAGGTCATAACTTAGTATTGTGCAAGCAACCATGGCAAAATCTATATTAATCAATAATCTGCCCTATAATCATAATTTGTGTGAAAAGGAATAAATGGTTTTGATTCTACTCATGTTCATTTGAGAAGAAAACTGCAGTGAATTACTGTATATGTATACGTTTTTGGAGTTTTGCAAAAATGCAGGTAGAGGCACGTTTCTCCAATGAGCCTATGTTGTTTTACTCTGAGCAAAAACACACTAAAACACACGCCAGTTGTACATTTACAGTATATTCACTTCCCATGATAAAATCTCAGTGTGAACAGCCCTTCTTGACTCACGTATCACACATCAGCATGTGCAGAGTGTCAGTTAATTAATGTATTGAGCATTGTTTTTGTGAATTAATGTGTGTAATGCGTGAACGTGTAATGCGTTTGAGTGAACACCTCAAAATAATCCAGAGATCAAAGTGATCAGATGTGGTTGATACTTGCTGTATGTCTGGTGTTTGCATTCATTTCCCTGTAGAATTCTGTTGTTGCTAGTTTATATATAACGGTGGTTCTCAAACTGGTTCATGCACCAGAAGCATTTTACAAACCTCTTTTCCACCAAGATGGTGCTGATTCTTATGCCAGAGGTGGTGCTCAGCCTTGCAATCTTGAGAACTGCACGGTGACAGAACGGGTTATAAAGCTGTGGTTCTCTGCATTTTTTATTTTTTTTCCTCCTCATAGAGTCTTAAATTTCTTTTGTGAGCTTTCTGTGCAAATGTGCAACATTTTCATTTTTGGACTCTTGCTATTGGATAATTTTATGGGTTTTTTCTGCATTTAAGAGCTTCTTTTTACTGCAGACGTTAACACAGCAGCTAGCTAGCCAAAAAATTGTTGTTAGAAAAACTTTATCTATGTTTTAATTGATAATTGGTTCCTGGTGCCACACCAGATCAAGATTTTATGGCTGGTGTAGGGCCGGTGGAAATGGAATGGGAACTAGCACCAGAACCAATGCTGGTGGAAAAGGGGCACAAGGTGTATTTCTGAAGCACCTACACCACCTGGTTAATTTGGTTATTTCTGTTTTTTTTACTTATTTGAATGTTGCTGGTGTTCTTTGAGTTCTCTCCTGCCGGCAACCCTCAGCCCCACTGTTTGATTTATTTTTGATTATTTTGTTGTTGTTTTTTTTCTGTATGCTGCCTTTGTGATATATAACTGATTAGTAGAAATATTGTTAATATTTGATACTGTTTGTTTCTAATGAAATCTGTACTAGTCAGCGCTGTACTAATCTTTCAATGTATTGAACATTTTTTTCCTGTTCTGTCTTTGTTTGATACTGGTGTTTTGAACAATTTTTACTGGGTTGGTATTCCCAACCCAGGAATACCAGCCCATCAACCAACCCAGTAAATAGGCTGCACAGATTTTTCCCTTCACAGGACAAGAGACGTGGATGAGCAAATAAATTCATTTTAATACACTTAAAATTTAGTAAAAATTGTTCAAAACACCAATATCAAACAAAGTCAGAACAGGAAAAAAATGTTCAATACATTGAAAGATTAGTACAGCGTTGACTAGTACAGATTTCATTAGAAACAAACAATATCAAATATTAACAATATTTCTACTAATCAGTTATATATCACAAAGGCAGCATACAGAAAAAAACAACAACAAAATAATCAAAAATAAATCAAACAGTGAGGCTGAGGGTTGCCGGCAGGAGGGGACTCAAAGAACACCAGCAACATTCAAATAAGTAAAAAAAACAGAAATAACCAAATCAATACATCACCTTCATACACACCAGTGCACATACACCACACATCACATATAAAAACACGAGCCACCCCCCACCCTTGCTCCTAGACACTTAGCTCCTAACCAAGAACAGAACCATACATACACTGAAATCATTAAACACACAAGAGTACAAAGTAAACGCTACATAATTACATCAACAAAAACAAATACACAAAATAATCCTTAAAGATGTCAATAGCAACCAGGATGTACAAAAAGTAGCTAATCAACTTAAACATAACACAAAATCAAAAACAAACCATACGACATTCAAGGAAAACAACCAGAAAAGTACAATTACAAAAAAAGAACAATGAACACAAACAATACTTCACCCCCCTTGTAAACCCACAAGGGTTTAACCCACTAACAGTTTATTGTGTACACTTCTACAGGCTCAGCTACAGAGTTCAAACTCAACACCAGTGTCGAATAATGAAGGTACCACCATATCACACAATATCTACGTCAAGCCAGCAGCAAAACAGTAGTGCTCCACAGACAATGAGCGAATCTCTAGTAGCCCTGGCAAAAGAATCCTCCCCGAACAGCACACACCGTACATCTGAAATAACACATTCATGATTAAAACAGATATCATATTAGACCATGATGCAGAAATACAAAGATTCTACATATCTAGTGTGTGAGGAATCCTAGTCACAACAGACCAGAGAGAAATCCGTGTGCACACTATAAAAAGAACACAAGGCATGTAACCATACCACCCTATACATGAAACAATCGCTTTCCTACCTGTGAATGGGCTGCGTTTTCCTCATGCAGCCCTGTTAAAACCTCACCTTGTAAAATGGAGGGCAAGATCAACTGAAGGATCTCCCCCCTCCCATTTGGGCAGAAAACACAACAATACAAGACACCTTCTTGTTCGACCAGACCCATTGGCAAAAATAATTACAGTCTCTTTAGATAGTAACTGTCCCTCCTGAGAACTAGGAAACACTCTATGCATCCAAGATGGGATTATTTTCCTGATTACTGGATCAGCCACCTGCAACCCCCTAATATCTGCCAATGGACAACTAGGAAGAGTAGTCACAACGGATTGGATAGCCAGGGTTTGGGTAGCCGATGAGGTCAACTCAGCCTCTGCTGCATGCCTTTCAGAGCCAGGAACAGATGTAAGCGGGAACACCCTGAGCATCTCCCCACTATTTAATGGAGGCTGTTTGGAAAGGGCATCTGCATTCCGATTGCTCTTCCCAGGTTAGTAATGCACCTCAAAGTCAAAAGCCGAAAGCTGGGCCGCCCAACGCTGTTCCATCGCCCCAAGCTTAGCTGATGCCAAATGACTGAGAGGGGTTTGTTATCTGTAATTTGTGTTAATTGATTTAACCGATTCTGCTGAACTTTCAACATTTCTCTCAATTCACCCATTTCAGAGGATGTGGCGATTTTCAAATCCGGAATAGATAAATTATGAACTCATTGAGGAGCCTGAGCCTCCTCAATCCACTCGCTAATGCCAATGCTTGACCGTCCATTAAAATTGGGGCACTTCCTATCCCTCGGTACAAAAACAGATCATTCAGGCAAGCCAGCGTTAGCACCAACAGATATAACCGGGGGCATCACAGGCAATAAACCTGCATCACCAGGGAGTATACTTGACCCTGGTGAGGCAACCAGGATGCGTTCTTGATGCAACTTCTCATTATCAGCTCACAACTGCGCCTCCAACTCCCTGAGCTCTTGGAGTTCCTCCTCCATAATTATATTAAGTGCTAGTGTTGTTAAAAATATTGATATTTCGATACGTATCAATACTGAAATATCTGAAATTGTTCCACGGTTCCGAATTGACACACCCACCTCCTCTCACTCATTCATCTCATTCGCTCCGGATAAATAGTGCTTGTATTGCACAAAATTTTAGTAATTCCCGCAGGTTTCTTGATCACACCAAAAGCACGTGCACCACAGATAGTGGCACTCTCATAAAGCTGCATCTCAAACAGCTCGCGAGTACCAAATTGATTTCTTTTTTGTGACTTACTGTGCTTAAATGGTCAAATACATACAAAATTATGTCAAAATGCCATCTTGCAAAATATTCAGGTAAATACAGTCAATTTTTTAATGTAAATAGTAGAAAACGTATGTTGTGTAACGTTGGATCCGTGCATAAGCTCTTAAAGTGACGGCAGCCTAATAAACCTCACTGCTCTTTCTCTGAATAACTTTTGTAACTTTAATTGTAGCATTAATCTGTATTTAATTTTTACAGTGAAAACCATCCAGTTATTTTACATATAATTACTTTCATTTCTGTAGTATTTCTTACCGAATATACTGTTAGACCCACCTGAAGATCTTAAAGCCATGTTTATTTCATTTGTCTCTTTATTCTATTGTACTTATTTATGCTATTGTTTGCAATTTGTTTATATTTTATTACTGACTGTTGCATTTTTTTTTTTTTTTTTGTAAATGTAGTTCAACGATTCAAACAAAGCCTCCTTGTGCTATGTGTAAGCTATTATAACAAAATTACCCAAATTATCAAAAACATTATGAGATAGCAAATTATCTGTATGGTGGTATATATGGCAATTTTATTGAATATCAATATTTTTCAAGAAATCTTAACGAAGTTGGAAATTCCAGTATTGTGACAACACTACTACTTACCCAAAAACAGAAAACCACCCAGGGAAGGCATAAAACGAGAACTAGGAGAATCCAAACACGCACTAAAAAAAGATTAACAATTCACATATACAATCAACACCCACGTCTCTGGCAGTAACTCTGTGATGCAATTCTCAACGAGGCAGGTCTATATCTAGCCATAATAGGCTCACTCAATAAACCCTAATCAACCAATAGTAGCCCGAGACTAACACCCATACTGCCACATTCATTTCACCCAAAAATTAAGGTTCTGCCTTCATTTACCTACTCACCCTCATGTCATTCTATACCGTATGTCTTTCGTTAATCCACAGAACATAAAAGTTACATTTAAGAGCTACAACTGAAAGGCATTTTTTTTTCATGAGTGATGACTTACATTTTGATCTGTTCTTCACATAGAGCTATCGAATGACTTCAGAAGGCTTGTATAAGGCATTGTATAAAAAAGAGCAACATGAACAGTTTTCAAAACATCCACTTTTGTATTCCAAGGAAGAAAGAAAGCAATATGGGTTTGGAAAGACACGAGGGAGAGTAAATAATGACTGAATTTTTATTTCATTGATTGAACTAATCCTATCTATTTGTGGGGGGGTTTATATATGTATCCTATGTTCTTACATTGACATTCTTACACTGAAAAGCAAGGCCAGGTGAAACTTGGATGGTGTAATTCGATCAGATGGCCTGAAAAGTTTGAGAACTGCTGTTATATACAGCCCCTTCTATATTTAACTGCCATATTGCAGAATATACTAATAAATGTATCTCATGTTCAGGCACTGAAGTGACTCATGTTAACTCATTCAGCTCATGTGAACAACTTCTGGATGATATCATCACTGGCCATCATGCCCAGCCAAAGCAGATGATGATGCTGAACATCTGTGTGTGATGAGATTCATTCATGAAAGCTGTACAAAGACCTTCAAACAAATGTTTTATGAGTAATATGGTGTGTTTGTTAAAAAAGGAGGAACTACGGCCCCAGTTTGAAGCCAAATATTCCCGGAAGGAGAGAGTAAACCCTATCTCAGGGAAACCAGAGCCCTTCCAGCCCTTCACAGACAAACTCAGTCGACTCATGGTGTCTGTTTCAGGAATCTTCTTCATGGTAAGATTCTGTGTTCAAAATATCCCTAAAGCTACAACAATCAGAACAGAATTAATGTCACCAACCATTGGGATGGGAATTGTGTGGAATTTAACTATTCTGGTATTTTGATTTCTTAACAACCCAATAAAAATAGTGGTTACACTTTAATTTAAGATGTTCCCATTAATGTGTAACTTTGAGTAAGGAGGAATGGACAAAATGTGCACCACATCAGTGCAAAACCTTTTAATCATGGGAAATAATTACACTTAAAATGTAATTGTAGATTAAAGACTCTTATAAGTGTCAGATGTATGTGGTCTAGTGCATATGTTACATATTTTATACTGATGCATCTACACAGGTAAAAGAATGCAGCCATTACAGAATGCCATAAAAATCATTTGTATAATTTTGTTAAAGCTAGCTCACTAAACTGCACTTCATAGTCTCCCTCTGTTGGTCTTATATTAAAAGACAATGCATATCAAAACCATACCTAAGTTTGTATAGGAAAATTCAGATAGATTCCAAACTTATCCTAATATATCTCCATCTATTTATAATTTTCCTTTTTGACACCTTGTTCACCTCTTGTAATTTTTCTTCCAGATCTCTCTGGTTCTGACAGCCGTGTTTGCCGTGGTGGTATTTCGGCTCATTGCCATGGAGAAGTTTGCTTCCTTCCAGTGGGAGTTTGTGAAGAAGAACTGGCAATTTGCCACCTCAGGCACTGGAGTCTGCATCAACTTTATGATCATAATGTCTCTGAATGTGGTTAGTGTCTTTTCTCTAGTCCCGAAGGCCTCTTCTCACCAAGAGAAAAAAAAAGTCCCCCTGAACTAAAATTGTCAACTGTGCAAAAGCTCTACACAAAATGAGAGAAAGGGATTTTTGGGGAGCTCTGTGGAAAAAAAAAAAACTTCAATAACATGATTTGGACATTCTGAGAAATAAAGCCATTCTTACTAAATAAATAAATAAATAAAACCCTGGAAACTCATTGTGAAAAGTAAGCAGATATATTGTCACTCTCCTGGGATGGTACAATGGGAGTAAAATAAAGTATACCATGGAATATATCACAGTATAATGATAATAATAGTAGTGTATTGTCAGTGATAATAATATTACAGATTTTGTAATGAAACACATTCCCATTTAGTCAACATTTGCCTTCCATATCACTCCTTTTTGCTGCTGCTATGACGTTTTTGTTGTTCAAAATTGTGGTAGCTGTTGATATTGTTTGTCTCCATCTATTAGATTTTATTCCGTCTTGGTTTTTGATAAAAACCAAGTCATTTATTACATTTAATAAAAGACTTCCTAAGGGATATTGGAATATATGGAAGCTTTATTTCCATTTCTATGTGGCACCCCAGATGTGACAGTTTTATTCTCCTGAACACATGGAATTAAAATGCTACTTTGTTGCAAGTTGTTTGCAAATTTTTCACATGAATTTGCAACTTCAGCCTTGACCTTCAGTCTGTAATGATACTATTTCCATTTTCTTTTACCCAACAGGTCTATGAGAAAGTGGCCTACCTACTTACAAATTTGGGTAAGTATTGATTCAGTCAAGGTTACTATTGATTGAGGGTGAAATTCATGCAGTCGTCACTGTATGTGAGAAACTTCCCTCATGGCTATAACATGCAGTGCTGTGCTTCCCGAATGATTTTAGCATGGCTTTCTCTTGTGATCTAGAACACCCACGGACAGAGTCGGAGTGGGAAAACAGCTTTGCCCTCAAGATGTTTCTCTTCCAGTTTGTCAATCTCAACAGCTCTACCTTCTACATAGCTTTCTTTTTAGGGAGGTAAGCAACTCTTGAAGTTGTTGACGTATTAATCAGTTCTTGGTTTACTTGATGTTACTGCCTCCATTTGCTCTGATTTACAACTTGAGATCTGTTATTTTGGTCCCGTTTTATATTAAGTTCAACTCCTTTTCCACCAGCGTTTTTTTTTTTTTTTAAGTTGCCAGCCACCGCCAGCATTTTTGATCACCTAATATAAAGTGGGTCCGATATTTTTGGCTGTTTGCCTAATGCATACAGGAACTAGATATTTCCACTGTTGGTGGTAGCACACATACAAACAAAAATACCTCTATGATTAATTAATTGAATTTCAAAGCTAATTTCATATGTTATTGTGATGTGCATGCATTGTGCCTGTGTGTATTCCGCAGGTTTGCTGGCAGGCCAGGTGACTATAATAAGCTGTTTAACCGATGGAGGATGGAGGAGGTGGGTGCAATGAGTCCTCTCACATTATTATTGCCCTTCAGCATGATCAACATTCCCCTATCAAATATCTGCCTCAGTTATGCAACTGCCATGAGATTTCAATAAAAATGGTTGTTATTCAGTGCAGATTACTCATTGCCTCAACATAACAACTGTGGTTGCTCTTAACACTAGTGTAGGTTTTAGATCTAGTCTGTGTAAATCATTTAATAATCATAACTACCCTTGTGAAAAAGAAGTGGGCTTTGCTGACTGTTTCTGAGCACACTTAAGTAAAATTTTTAGAAGTGCACTTGTCAAATGTTTTGAATTATTTTAAAGTACTCTTTTTAAAAGTATGCTAATGTGTAATGTGTTTATGCTTTTTTCCCCTCAGTGTCATCCCAGTGGTTGTCTGATCGACTTGTGCCTACAAATGGGAGTGATCATGGTGTTGAAACAGATCTGGAACAACTTCATGGAGCTGGGCTACCCGTGAGTATAAGCAGACACACAGCAGCATCAGTGGGCAGACCTGAAAAGGCCATGAAAAAAAAAATCTTAAAACACAGAGACAAGATTGTTAAATGACTTATTCCACGAAATTACTCGTCTAACATAATACATCAGGTTATCCTATGCAAAAACTTCTCAAGGGCCATTAAGAAGACTAGCTTGGTTGAGACATATATGCCCAATTTCACAGACGATGCTTAAGCCTAGTGTCAGACTAAAATGCATGTTTGAACTATTTTAACTGAAAGCACTGATATATCTTAAAATATGTCAGTGCCATTATTTATCTCACGATGCACATCAGTAATGCTTTATTTTTATTTTTTTTATAAAAGCAACTTAAATGTCCTTATTGAACTAAGGATGGTTACACTTTATTTCAAGGTGTCCGTGTAATTATACATTTATGTACTGCATAATAATAATTAACTACATGTACTTACATGGGTTAGGATGAGGGTTTGGTTTAGGGTTAATTGCATGTAACTATGCATAATTTATAGTTATTACTACAGTAACTACATGTAACGTGTAACAATGACACTGCAAAATAAAGTGTTACCCTAAGGACTAATCCTGGCTTTATCCAAGCCCTGACTGTGAAACCAGTACAAAAAAGGCAAAAAATTAATAATAATATATTTTAATGTCTATTTTAAATTGATCACGACCATTAGTATAAAGCAGTGCAGTGGTGTTCTGAAATGAGGGGGCAAAAAAAATTTATTATTGTTTTTTAAAATATAAATTAATTTCCAGTTAGAGGTCCATTCTGAAAAAGAAAAGGGGGAGAAAAATGCCACAAATTTTAACAGTTTTGGTCTGGTGTTCTGTAAAGCATGGGTGCTATAGTAATCGCACAAAGACGAGGATACAAAGAAACAGGTTTTAATAAGATAACTCACAAAATACAGGTCTGAATAATGGGGGTAACATCCACATTGTAAGTACGACACCAGACAACGAACAGAACCAAGCGGGAACTAAGATAATTAATGGACAACAAGTGAATGGAATACACCAATCAATGGGAAAAAATAAATGAATGGATCAACTTAGAATGACAAAACTAAACATAAACCTGACAGTAATTGCAAATTGGAATCTGCTGTGACAAATTTTATGTACTGCATCAAATTATTCTTGGTCTGTGGACAGTCCTTTGGAGGCTGAGACTATGAAAAATAATGAAAAAACTCAAATTGGAGTCTTACTTGGCAAATAAACTCTTGATAAACCCTTTTTCCTCTCTTATGGAGCCGGTTTAAATGGCATTTTGTTTGATTTTATTGATTCTTTCCTAACTCATATAATCACATAAACCTAAAACAGTAGTAGTATAGATTCCTTCATAATAATTTGGCATGCCTTTATTATCATTCTTTATATTACATTTTTATGTTTTGAATATATACACATAAATTATTTCATAAGATGTGGCTTTGTTATTGAGTGTATGAGCAGAGGTCTGTGTTACTCAATTATTAGCCCAAACAGGAAGTGTCTGTTGCACTGGACATACAAAGAGACCTTGTCCTTAGTTCCAGTCCACTGTGTTCACGGCTGACTGATTTTGCCAACTCTGCAGTTCAGAGTAAAATGGATGCTTAATCAGAAAGAGCCACAGCAACAGAGTGAACTTAATATACTATCAGGAAAACATGATGAGGGGCAGTAGTTTAGATTACCAATACTGTTTACAGAAAAATTACAGCTCTGTTATTATTCACTTTTTCTTTTCTTTTCATTCTAAACCCATATTTTGTCTTTTTGTGGAACACATGATTTATTTTTATTTTTTTCATGAAGTGTACTTGCTTGTATTGAATCTGCACTTGTAGTGCCCTTTAAATCGTAAAAGTACGGTATATATAAGTACTTGCATAATATAATATTAAATAAAAGACCACTTAAGTGTACTTAAATGGAGTACACTTTCTTGAATGTTTCTTAAGACATTTCAACATTTCATAAAATATAATTACAATGTAAAAACATGTATGTACACAATAAGTGCATTGTATTTAAATGTTAGTACATTTAAGTTAAAGATATTTAATATATTTAATAACTTCAGCATTGAAGTACAGATACATTTTCACGTAATGACAACTGCATTTTGGGTCTGTTCTACATATAAAGCAGCTGCATGGCCTCAGCAGATTTGGATTTCAACACACAAATTGATTTTGGGTCAACTTTATTCTTTTAAAACTACTGGCTTAGATTGTTGGATTCATTGTTTTTATGGGATGTTTTGATGTAAAATACAATAAATTACACTGGCTCCTGCTGGAAACCAATTAGCTGTGGCCCTAAGTATTCTTCATCACTTTTCACATTGTTCATATAATACACGTAGTATTAAATCAAATGTTTTTTCTTTTCATCCACCAGACTGTTGCAGAACTGGTGGTCTCGGCGTAAGATGAAACGTGCAGGTGAGCAGAATAACAGTAAAGAAGAGCTTCCACAATGGGATAGAGACTGGAACTTGCAGCCCATGAACGCACATGGCCTAGTGGACGAGTACCTGGAAATGGGTGAGTTCTGCTCAGCCAACACCTATTGTGAGATTTAAGGTGTGTAACTTTCAAATACTGTCATGGCAAAATAGAATCTTGCTGAGGAAGTGTAGTTAAAAAGAATACACATGGCACATCTGGTTTAAAGGGTTAGTTCACCCAAAAATGAAATTTCTGTCATTAATTACTCCCCCTCATGTCGTTCCACACCCATAAGACCTTCGTCTTTGGAACACAAATTAAAATATTTTTGATTAAATCTGGGGGTGTCTGATCCACACAAAGGCAGCAATGTCATTGCACCTTTTGACATCCAGAAAGGTAGTTAAAAACATGGTTAAAATAGTCAACGTTCAACATTAATGTTATGAAGCGATGAGAATACTTTTTGTGTGCAAAAACAAAACAAAAATAATGACTATATTCAACAATTTGAACCATTGTCATACGTAGTGACAAGGAAGTGCAGGCTTCCTTGTTTACGTCAGAACGCCATCTCAGTATTGGCCAAAGCTGAACATGTGAGCAGCACGACGCATGCATGTGATGCTGACACAAGATCCGGCCAATAATGAGCCGGCGTTCTGACGTAAGCCTGCACTGAGTTCACTACCTATGACAATGGTTAAAATTGTTGAATAAAGTCGTTATTTTTGTTTTGTTTTTGCGTACAAAAAGTATTCTCGTTGCTTCATAACATTAAGGTTGAACCACTGTAGTCATGTTGACTATTTTAACCATGTTTTCAACTACCTTTCTGGACGTCAAAAGGTGTAATGACGTTGCTGCCTATGTGTGGATCAGATACCCTTGGATTTCATCAAAAATATCTTAATTTGCGTTCTGAAGATGAACAAAGGTCTTACAGGCGACATGAGGGTGAGTACTTAATGACAGAAATTTCATTTTTGGACCCTTTAATGGCACAAATGGTTGACCCTATTGTCCATTTGAGGACTGAGGTTTGTTATGATTACAGGACACACTAGAATCTAGAATGTAAAGTATTTTCAGCAGGACCACATTCCTGCAGTGCATTTGCCAAGCAGTTGTGTCAGTGTTTGCATATTTGCATAAAGTATGTTTCTGCTCTAAGTAAGCCATTTTTAGACTTTTCCACAAAAAGATTTTTAGATCTTCTCCACAAAAGTGTTAACACGTGATTATAATGAGAGTGTTCTAGTTTGGCAAATCATTTGCTTGTTATGTAGATGGGCTGTATGATTCATCTGTTTTCTGTACAGTTCTACAGTTTGGTTTCACTACAATCTTTGTGGCGGCATTTCCTCTGGCTCCTCTGCTGGCTCTGCTCAACAACATAATTGAGATCCGATTAGACGCCTACAAGTTTGTCACTCAGTGGAGGAGACCGATGCCCGCCCGCGCTACTGACATCGGTCAGCCCTTTTCACATCAATTAGCACTAAATGCAAGAAACCTAACAGTCATTTGTTGTAATCGCATTTAATATTTAGATTGAAGTTAATGCTTAATATTATATTCCTTAATATATCATATTGTTTTATAGATTTATGTATTATCTGTCCTGGTATATTTCAATACATATGTTTTGATATATTGGTAATTTTGATGGCTTTTCTGTATGTATGTTTGTTTAATTAGGCATCTGGCATGGTATCCTGGAGGGAATTGGAGTTGTGGCTGTCATAACAAACGCCTTTGTTATTGCCATCACTTCAGATTACATTCCCCGCTTTGTCTACGCATTCAAATATGGGCCCTGTGTGGACAAGGGTTACCGGCACGAGAAGTACGAAGATTTCAAAATAGCTGCAAGCAGCAATTACAGGGCTAAAAAAAACAAACAGTGGCATGTGCATTGTAAAGCTGAGCAGATTTATTTTGTTAGCCCCTCTGGTTGTAACGGGGGGTTGCCAAGAATCAGCTTCACTTTGTCAGCGTTTCTGGGAAACTATTTTGAAAATCAGAAATTCATTCAGCTAACTTCAGCTTAACCTTTGTGGTGGCGTAAGTGAAGATGAGAACAAAGAAGAAAAAAACACTTTTCAACAACACGTTTTGTAAGCCTATAGCTTTTCGTTGTTGTTGGGGGTTTTTTTTGTTTGTTTTTTTTGCAAACAGAACATGGAGGCATAAATGCAAATTCCAAACCTATATATTTTTTTTTAATTAATTGCAACTGATTTTGACAACCAGTGTTCACTGTGCAGGAAAAGAGAAGTTTAAAAAAAAAAGAAAAAAGTCTGGAATTATTTTATAATTTTGATTAGTTTAAACAAATTAATCCACCAGCTGGAGTGCCCATGATATCCACCAGAGGGCACTCCTCCGGACTCCTGTGCTTTTCCATCATGAACTACATTAATTTATTTACATCTCTCGACAGAAAGGTTTTTGCAGCTAATAAAATGTTATTTAATAACAGTAGTCATAAGAAGCATATTTCCAGACGTGCCTCAGAATCGTATCGTCAACTCACTCATCAGACTCCTCGGTAATCCTTGGAAAACTTCGACAGTCAGTTGGACCGGCTCATTCGGTTCTTTTTGAGTCCTCTGTAATCCTCGGCAAACTCCGACAGTTGGTTGAACCGGCTCATTTGGTTCTTTTTGAGTCGGACGTGCTACTTTGGCTGTGCGTCTTGCTTCATCAACCCGGAACTAAAGTTCGATTCAGTTCAATTAGTGAACCGACTCGACCGGTAACTTCCTGAGAACTGGCTCAAAAGAACGATTCATTCAAGAATCGAACATCACTACTCATTTGGATTGTTTGCCTGTGTGTTTGACCTTTTGCCTGTTATATGGATTTTGATTCTGAATTGTCCCAATAAAGCTGCATTTGGATATTCAACCCAAATCTCGGAGCAGTTCGTAACATTATTAAAGATAAGAGGTTGCATTTAAAATCTTTATATGAAGCTTTGCATTACTAATGCTGTATATTTGTGTTTTGCGTGTCTTTACACAGATGTCTAAGAGGATACTTGAACAACAGCTTGTCTGTTTTTGAAATGGGTGAATTGAGAAACGGAACTTACCAAAATCGATACTGCAGGTACTGCAACTCTCATGCTAAAGTTTTATGTTGTTACATGCTATTCATTTGGTTTTTTTGTCTCTTTCTGGAGTTCAAGTTCTGTTATTCCCCTCTACAGATATCGGGATTACAGAGCACCTCCGTGGAGTCCTGAACCCTACGATTTCACCCTGCAGTTCTGGCATGTTTTAGCTGCGAGACTAGCCTTCATCATCGTCTTTGAGGTCAGTGCTACTTCACATTTTTACAGTCTTATTTGAGTGTAGTTTCATAGAATTCACAATATAGTTTTGAGGAAGCTACTTTGAAACTTTTATACATTATAGGCTAACCCATTTTAAGTAGTTAAGTTAAAGTAAAGCTGCCCTTTAATAAAGTTAGCTACTATACAAGACACTAGTCTAATGGAGGCCATCTGGTACAAGAGACCTGTGCAGGTAAACCTCACTCACCCTGGACTCAGGAGGTGACTGACAATAGAGGATGTGGTCTTTAGCATCCTTGTTAATGTGCCCAATTTCATGCCAACTATCACTGGTTAAATCCCTTCTTGGAGCGCCCTGCGAGGAACCAGTTAAAGTGGTGCCGTGACCCGGATGGGAATGAGGTTTAGGATGGTGGGTGTGAATGTAGGCCAACTGGTACACGATAGCTGTGCATATAAACCTCACTCCCCTGGGCTCAAGAGGTGAACTAGCAACTGATGCTAGAGGCTGTGGTCTTTAGCGTACTTGTTAACACACCTGACTACCATGCTGGCTATCACCAATTCAAATCCTACTCAGAGTAGGCCAAGAGGAACTAGTTACACAAAGTAGCTAATCTTCCAGAGCCAGACTTTTGACTGTTGGCAAAAATACTTATTCCGGCCAAGAACAACCAGAATATTTTCATGTTGAAAAAAAGAAGTCAAATGAGTAATATGTACTAATATACAGTATTCTTAAAACAGGAGGCAAAAAAACCCAAATGACTTGCATGAAAGGCTAATTTAGTTGTCTTTCGATACTGTAGTTAGCTCCTCAAAGCTGCAAAAATATAATGTTATTTAATGTTTATGAATTTTCTATTGTCTGTTGTATTCTCCATAGCACCTTGTGTTTGGCATTAAGACCTTCATAGCCCACATGATTCCAGACATGCCCAAAGACCTGTGTGATCGCATGCGCAGGGAGAAATACCTAATGCAGGAGATGGTGTATGAGGCGGAACTGGAGCACCTGCAGAAAGAGCGGAAAAAGAATGGCAAACGTTATCACCATGAGTGGCCTTAGCCGTACCTGCCCATAAATACACAGATAATTTCCCACTGGAGAACCACATACCCTACCCACAAAAGCACATAAATGCTTGAGAGTGGTGAACAAACGTCTTTGCAACATGCACAACTGCAGCACATATTTGAACACAGGCATTCATGTACAACCGTTCTGCTGCCTTGGATGGCTAGCTTTATTGACTCCATGCATGGGCTGCCCACTTCAGATTTTCATTGCTGTGATAAACCAGGGAGCGGATTCAGCGTTTGAGGTCAAAACCTGATCTCCAGGTGGGCCTTTAGAGCCAGGAATGGGCAACTGTACTCTGCACCAAAGAGGTTCTTCTCATTCACATGACCCCTTCCTGAGACCTCCAGTTAACCTATATTGTCATCCTGCTGAGTGTGTTTACACACTTAGAGCAGTAGTTCTCAAGCTGTACTGATTGGCTACTTTTAAAACAGTTGGCTAATTTAGGTTTATTAGCTAAAAGTAGCTAAAAGAACAAAACAGCAGCCTGGCAAAAACAAAGAAAAAATTGTTAACTTTAAGGTAGTCTGCCACATTTAAAAGTTTGAGAACCACTGTACCAGAGAAAGCTCTGATGACATTTTGTGCATGGAATTGCATAAGTTCCATTTTGAGGGTGTGAAAAGAGTTGGATTCATTTGAAATCAAGCTGAAATGCAACAAATTGGATTTCCGAAAGCACAACTGGATCCGCCTGCCTTCTAAATGGTTAAAAATGTCTGTTCCAGAGTACACTGCTGCAAATGTTCAAGGAAAAGGTCACATGAAGGAGTTTCATTTTTGCAAACCCTCGCTATGTCTATGTGCTGGATCATCAACTTTGAAATCAATGGATTACAGCATTCTCTGATACACTGTAAACTCCAGTGTGTAGGTGGGAAATTACTATATTCATTGAACATGCATCCTTCCCAACATGGCCTGCAGTGATGCTGCTCTGTCATCTGTGTCCTATAATAGTTCTGAATGGAGCACTCGTGCGGTTGGATTGTTTACTATGCAGACGAAGGGCTTTTGGAGTTCCTGTTTTCTGCTTGTCTACTTGTCTGCGCCTCTGAGGCCACGTACAGCTAAATTCATTTGTCACCTCCTGTTCTGTACACACACACATCAGTAATTTACGGGAGTGACAACCGCATTCTATAAACGTATTAACTCCCAAAAAATGCAGGTAATGATAACCACATTTAGAAAAATTATACGCAGTGTGTACGGAACACACTAGTTGTGAATGATGCATGACAAGAGAAAGATGACAGACGAGGGATTCCTGTTAAAATACCTATTTTAACATACATCAGAGATGTTTCTCTCTTCTGTATGTGCGGTGCAAGAAATCAGAGGGAAAGCACTACGATCCTTGACTCATTCATGTAGCCAGATCTTGCAAGCAAATCAGCGAACAAGAAAAAGCCCATAAAAATAAATGGAAATGCTTTATGCTGAAAATAAGACCGAAATATTGTGACCTGCACCTGCTCACTTTAATAACTCCATAAACTTGATTGCTTTATGAGCCAAGCAAGCCCAAAACGCTTATAATAAGTGGACATGGCAAAGCTGCACGAGCACACTATGTCTAGCAGCCTTTCCAAACATAAGCAAACACGTTGACTGTGCTTCAGTTAAAATTCCTGAACATAACGAGTCTTTTGTCACTGTAATAGTCAGGATAACAGAGGCCAAACATGTGAGACGGCAGAACATTGTTATGGTTACTGCAGAGTCAGTCGTAGCAGTTTCGGGAGTGAGTCGTGTTCTGTACACACATGCCCCTGGTTTCACAGACAAGTTTTAAGTCTAGTCCCAGACTAAAATGCATGTTTGAGCTGTTTTAACTGAAAGCAACTTGCACTGATATATCTTAAAATATATCAGTGCCATTGTTTTGTCTCAAGATGCACACCAGTAATGTTTTTTTCTGAAGGCACATTTATAAAAGCTACTAAAATGTATTAGTTGAATTAAGGCCTAATCCTGGTTTAATCTAAGCCCTGTCTGTGAAACAAGGCCCTGGAACGATAATTTCGTTTATCCTGCATTTAAATGCAGTTGTCACTCCTGAAACTTTACAGTGTATACGTGGCCTCTGTCTGTGCTTGGGCAGCTATCATCCCGCTGTGAAGCAGATCTCTACCTGGTGCCAGGCAACGTGACGACGTTTACTTAAGAACACATTTACCGAATACACCCTCTCTCTTCGCTTGCCAGCATTTCACATTGTGATTCTTGTTACAAAAGTGGTTTCTGGTAAAAATTACCAAATAAAAATTAGTTTGTTTATGCAAATGAACAGTTTGTATGTACTACATCGCCTTGAAAAGATATGCAGATCTGTCTTTCAATACAATGTCATTTTGTCAAGGCAAAATAAATAAAATTGCCATCTTGGCAAAATGGTGATATAAATAACATGCATGTTCTTTTTTTAATTGCATGTTGTTTCTTTGTTTTTCATAATTTTATAAAAGACTGTGTCCTTGTCCATATGCCTGGTTTTGTAGCGTGTGTGAGCTGAATTTTATGTGTGAGTGTATCTGTGTTCCGATGCCTGCTTTTGTTGCTCGGTGATGTATTTTGTGTGTTTATGGTTCCATCAGTCCATGTGCCCACCTACCTGAGCTGCATCTCTGCAGTATATAGTACTGCATGTATGTACTGTGAATTTTCTGTGTGCATAGATGACCCGCTACATTTGCAAAAGTGTTCAGCATACAACAAGTGTGTGCTGTGAGTGAAATGTGGTATCCCACAATGCAATGCTTTCTATTAGGGGTGTAACAATATATGGTGTCACAATATATCACAATACAAACATGCAACAATATCGTATCGTGGATAGTGACAATATGTTGTGGATAGGTCACCAAAAATTTAAATTACTGTGTGAAATGACTGTGAAGTTTACAGTACTACATTAAACTACTATATATAATGTTGAATATAATGTTTAATAATGCAATTGGGGAATATTTGTGGGTCCTGATAATGCCAAATGTCTTATGTTACCAGTAAAAAGTGGCCTACATTATTTTAAATATATCTAGTCAGTGACAGAGTACAAGCATATTCATCTAAAATAAATCTGTTTCAGCATTAAAATCATGAATATTTTTATTCTGGTGTCACCATTGTCCTGTGCATTGGGTTACCAGCACCAAGTCTAAGCCTATTCATTTCCACCCCCAATGCAATACCAAATTTAGAATCTTTTGTTTATCCCTTTACCATTTGTCCTGGAGTATCGCAATAATATCGTATCGTGAGTTCAGTATCGTGATATGTTTTGAATTGTGACGTGAGTGTATCATTACACCCCTACTTTCTATATAACCTACATCACCATAGAGCGCTGCAGTGATTTTTGTAGACCAACTCGGAAGATAGCATCACCCTGGTTCAACAAAAAAGCCAATAGGATTTTTTTCGACTGGCTTTTGGATTACTGCAGAAAATAAGTTGTGACCAACAAAAGTTAATGAATTTTACATGTTTTGTTAATCATGATAATCTTCTGAAATTAACAGTTTTTTATTTATTTTAATGCCTAAATACAATCACCAGAAGTAAAAAGCTACCTGTAGACTATAAACAACCTACACCATGGTTGCATGCCTTCATTGTCACCACCATTGAGCATCCGACAATTCTTTCTTTATTAAAAAAAAACACATTTTCCCTATTGAGTTAAGAGTTTGCAAGAGTGCAGTTATAAACGCAATGGGCTGTGAAAGTGGACTAGTGAGAAGATGAGTCTGCTTGATGACATTTATATCCCTGACAACTTCTGTAGTCCCATTTGGCTACTTGTTAGCAACTGCCTTTTTTAAGACAAGTAAAACTTTTTAAAAATCACAAGTGGGATAAAACTGATGTATTTGATGTAAAATAAAACGAAAATTTCTTGTTAACCACAGACCTTATTTCAGGCATTTAATCAAAAACACAGTGACCTTAGAATGATGGAATCAGAAGTGCTAAAATGCTCATTTCCAGGTTTTGACCTACAAAAATATATCATCCTGCAGCACTATTAATCCAGTTTCATTAATGAACTAGAAGTAATATGATAATTAAATCATTCTTGGTTCATTATTAGATTAGAATACGAAAAATTGATGAAAAATGCAGATTTAACAAGATTATTTCCAAGATATTACTCATATTACTTGAGTTATGTAGCATACTACTGTTTAGAACATTTATCATTGCATAATGGATGCTGTTTTGTTAAAAATAGTATACAGTATACATTTGTTTATTTGGATCCCCAATTAGCCACTACCTAGATAGTGGCTACTCTTCCTGGGGTCCTAGAAAGTAAAAATACATTAATCAACAACAATAAAGTCAAATCAATAAAACTTACAAACTCAGAATTCATTCCAAAATATCAAAATTAACAATTAACTATATATTGTGGCATTAAATATTCCTTTAACGATTTTTTAAAATAAAATAAACTCTGCAGTAAGCTAATATTCCACTCCAAACATAGTCAACTACTGTAAAAATCTAACCGCATAAGCCCATATTAATCAATCCACCATTATTCATATAGTTAGAGTATAAAGCAGATGTGATGATAGAATTAACATTGGGACAATGGACATGGAAGACACATTTTCTCATTTGACATTTTGCTTTTTTGTTTTATTTCTTTGTAAAATGTAAAATGTCGTATTTTCTCTGTTTCATTTTTTTTGGCCGTGTTTGTGTGCACGTTTAAATATGTGCATTTATAATTGTGTGTTTGCATGTGTGTGTGAAAGAGAGAGAGTTTTGTAAAGCTGGTGAAGTGAGTGCTCCCAGCATGCATCTCATTCTTACAAGTTTTTAAAACCCAACGCAATGGCTATGTTCGAAATAGCATACTACTATTGTAGTTTGTACACTGTGTGCAGTATGTTAATTTTGTATATGTATGGAATATTATGACTTACTACATGTGATGAAATGTGCCGTATCGAGCAGTGTGTGAGATATTGTATCCCAAAATGTCATCCACACAACTTGACCTACATTTTAGTGTGACAAAAGCACTGAAAGTGATTTGAACCATGATTCTGCTTTCTCATTTTCTGATCAACAGTGCAAATTTTTACAATTTTTATTTTAGAGGTAACTAGATGCCACTTAGTTCAATTAAATTAAACATGCAATGAGGTCATGTGACCACTATGTAGCATACTACTGTTCAAAACATTTATCATTGTATAATGTGTTCTCTTTAACATTCTAAAAATATTAGGCACATTACAGTGTATACTATGCAGTATGCAGTAAGTATTCAAGAAGTACACTAGTATTGCTTTTCGAACAGTCATTGCATCTGTCGTCCTCAGGCCCTTTGAGTGTTTGCAGATGAGAACTCTGTATCATATTTTCTTAGCTTGAATCAAGTATTGATTTTTTTTAGGTAAATATTTTTGCACTTTCTATTTGCATGGGTACAAACCCCATATGGGTATAGTATGCACTAAAAAAGAAGCTTAAAATGTGTTCTTGCTTCATAGATACCCCGCTACACTGAAAAAGTCAATTTAGAGTTTAATTTCATGAAAACATATTTGAAATAAAACTATGTTAAAAATTATTACTGTGTAATTTATTAGAACAGTGGTTCTCAATTGGAGTCGCAACCCTAAAACTAGTCCCTGGCCCAGACCAGTTGAGAACCACTGTATTAGAAACTACATTTTGCTTTGTATGTTATGGATGCTAAGCAGGACCAGCAGTTTATCAGTAGAATGGAAATGTGAGGCTGATCTGAAACAGTAGTCTTTACTGTAACACACCAATCACTTGGTGTAATGTAATCTATGCATGACCTGATTTATGAGCCCATCCCATCTAGAGCTCTTGAAAAACCTTTGTGTATTTGTGCACTTTTTACTGTGAAGTGTGCATGGCCTATATCTGCTTAAACCAGAGAAGACTGATCTGAGATCTGTACATGTTTTAGTGGTTCATCATCATGAATGATCAGCTGTTAATGGAATTGTGGTGATCTCATTAACATTTTTACAGGCTATTGGACAACAAATGTTATTCAGGTTTTATCAAATACACTTGGTTGTGTATAAAATGTCTTCATTGACAATGCCTGTCAAAAGCACATGAAACAATTCAAATGTTTAGAAGTAATGAGCAACAGCATGTATTATACCATCATTGTTAATGCTTAACAGATCTTTTAGACTCACGATTCTAACAATGACTTGATTCCTGCAACATCAATCTTTAGTCTTATTTCAAAGCAATGTAATTGTTACTATTAAAGAGAGAGATGCTATTTTGCTGTAAAATTTTACTGCTTATGTTCATAATTCAAAATTCCATTTCAGAGTTCTGTGCAATTTACATAATGCATATGCATGATATTCAAATAACAGAGAGACTCTAGTACATTGGCTCTGTGTGGAGCCAATGGGCCTCATTATGAAACATGAGCAAAAAGAATTTGGTGCAAAGTGTTCGTAAAGCCATTCTGACTTAAATTTACATATTCATGAAAGTGTTCAAAATTTCAAAATGTTAGTTTGTACAAAAAAATCCTTTGGCATATTGCCAATTAGATTCTTTTGGATTTATTCAAAATATTAAAGTCTGAGAAGGGAGTTTGCAAGATCCCACAGCGTGATTCATGGGTGAGGATTATGTTAATTTTGAATGAGAGTGCATGCACACCCTAATTAAGAAGGTATTCGTTAACATGTACACGTTTAACTTTTAAATCTGAGGTTTGTGAAGTGTTTGTGAATCCAGAGGAGTTTTCAGGAAGGTATGCAAGATTTTACTTATATCTATGAAAGTTTCATGAATGAGGCCCAATGTGTGATACACTTACCGTGATTTTGCCAAGTAGGATATCCAAACATCCCCGATAGTCCTCGAACAACATTGCCATCTACCATTTAGATTTTGGAGTTAGAGCTGGGGTTGGGTCTTGATGAAAATATTTTTCTCTGATTTTGGGTTAGTTTATTGTTAGGTTTTTAGAAGTTTAACAGATTAAAGGTGCAGTAAGTGATTTCTGAGAAACACTGTTGACATTTGAAATTGACACCCAAACAAACACACCCCTCCCTTCATTGCACCGCCCTCAAATTAACAAAACACACAATGCAATGTCTAGCAACAACAGCGTACAAAAGCATATCTTGGTTCTGTGAAACATAGCAAAACCAACGTCACTCATGTATTTAGTAGAAACAAAGCAACCTCGGCATCCATTTTTAGGCAGCCTCGCTCTCTAACGTTTCCAGTACTGGAAAGCTTTTCTAATGGCACTTTTCCACTGCATGGTACGGTTCTGTATGGCTCACTTTTTGTCGCTTTTCCACTGCATGGGAAGACTCGGTATGGAATGATACAGCTCACTTAAATAGTACCACCTCGGTGGAGGTTCCCAAGCGTGCCATACCGATACTAAATGAGACGTGTAAACACTGCAGATCACTGATTGGCCAGAAAGAATCGTCACTACCAGCGCCACTGGATTTGAAACACAGGACACCAAACCTGCTAGATTTAAAAAGTAACAGCCACCGCAGAATCATTTGTTCGCGCAACTTTTTTAAACGACTTTCTTTAAAGGACTGTTGCACGCAACTTGAAAAAAAAGAATTGTGGTCAGTAGATGAGATGAAGACTCGTTAGTAACCGAGGAGCGAATCCACGGCAGTAAAGGTGTCGCAACTATATCAGTCTATAATCCCACCCACTTTGAAATGGTACTAAACTGCAGTGGAAAAGCAAACCGAAAGTAAAGTGAGCCTTTTTAAGTCATACCACTCAGTAGAAAAGCAGCAAAATATTAACACGGGTCTTAAAGCTCTCAATCGTAACCCCTTCTTTTTCAAATGATATTCCTCTAACCATTTCCTCTTTGGTAATATCTCTCTTTCTGCAGTCTTTCTACAAATGTCCCACTTGCTCACTCTCTCCTCCTCATGAGCATTTATGCCCCCTATTGTTGATTGGCTACAAGAGTGTTGTGGTGCTCGGTGGATCCGTCCATTTTTTTTTTTCAGCGCACACTCAGAACCAAAATCTAGCAAATATTCACAAAATTGTTTGGGTGTTTATTTAAATTTTCAACAGCATTTCTCAGAAATTGCTTTCTGCACTGGCAGTATGTGCTAGAGTTGGAGGTTGAGAATCCCCAGACAGCAACAGAATGTGGCCCAGATCCAGACCACATCTGGTACATGTGACCAAATGTTTGGTCATTCATACAGAATGACCAAAAACAGCATTTCAGACGCTGTGCAATGAGACCGGTCTGCTGGTTGGTCCAGTTTTTTTTATGCGCATCAAGGAATTTATTCTGTAAAAGTGTTTCCATCGTAGTTTTCGTGTTGCATAAAAAATTTATCCTACTCATTTGAGCACATTTTTTGAATTTATGCGCATCTTGGCGTTTCCATCCAGCATTTTTTTATGCGATATCCCAAAATGCACATAAAAATGGTGGATGGAAACATAGCTAATTTTTTGAGCACATTTTCTTCTAGAGTTCTTCCAAAATTATTTGCCAGTTATCACTATAAAGCTGCTTTGACACAACCTGCATTGTAAAAAGCACTATATAAATAAAGGTGACTTGACTTGACTTGTTACAGGTTAGGGTTAAGAATAGAAGGTAGGGCCATGGTTTAGGATCAGGGTTGGGGGTGTCAGGGGCAGGGTTAAGGGTTAGAAGTAGGAATTCAAGTTGAATTTTTGGCAAAGGTGCTCATTCCTGTTCCTGAAGATTGTCCTCCCTGTGGAGTTCACACCTTACTCCAACACACCTGTTTGCAATTATCAAGTGTTCCTGAAGATCTTAATTAGTTGTTTCAGGTGTAATTGAATAGGATTGGAGGTCAACTCTGCAGAAAGATAGATTCCAAGAAGAGGAATGAGCACCTCAGGTTTTAAGGTTTGGATTGGGGTTATGGACAAATCAAAGATGTTGTTCCAGGATCACATTCTAGCTGGCAAAATCACAGTCACCTTGAATAATGTTCAATGCAACTCTGAACGACACCACATGATTTTATTTTTTTTATAGTTTTGATATAAAGGCTGTTTATGAGATCCTTTGTTAATGATGTCCTTGTTTACATGTAAAGCGAACAACAGTATGCATACAAGAATTGTACAAAACATGTCTGTAACATTGATTTGGATCACACTTTTCTGTAATAAAATATTGATTGTATCTTTTAAATTAAATAGCTGATGTATTCTTTGACTTCATTGACCGTGTATTTACGTTTATGATACTGAACTCAAAAAGTTACAGCTTTTCTTGAACTTGACTAGTTTCATTATGGTCAAAGGCAGCATTAGTGTTAGCATTTTCCTGCAGGTTATCACTACTGCTCTTGACCTTGTCCATTTTCATGACACTTTCCTGGTCTGGATGTTTTTCCCATGCCTTGCCAAAGTCTTCCAAATCCTAACAAAAGCAAAGAAAGGTTCAGTTTGCATTCAAACAACTCAAAGCAACATTCTACAAGACGCTCTGTACCTCTTTGTCTTCACTAAAATCTGCGTGTCTGAATCTCACAGAGCAGAAGCACATCACATCCTTCATTGATCGAGTCATCCCTGGCTTTAACTTTTTGGGATCCATTGGTCCTGCAGACACCAGAATGACAGTTCTACAACAATTTATCTAATTTCTCAACATAAAACCCATTCCTCAGTTCACCCATGCAGACCATTTATTGAGTAGAAAACTGGTACATTCATACAAAAAGCATATTGATTGTAATGTCAGAGTGAATTCTAGATTGCTCACAGTGTTGGGGAACTCATCTAGTCACAATTAATGCTGGGTTCACGCCCTGTTGTAACCATAGGCTCGAGATGACAACACGTGACGGTCTATTCGGAGCTGTTCACATCCTAGGACTGGGAATTATGCATTTCTATGGTGACACTATTAACGCCTAAATTAATCTGCAGTGGTCAGGTGGTATAGCGGTCACGTGGTACAATTAGGAGCTCTCAGAAAAGTCCCATCTTACAAGCTGTAATTACGAGCTCTACAAGGACATGAACGCTTTTACAAGTTGAAACCCCGAAATTACGGTAATTTGAATATGCCAAGAAAGCACCTTATGTAATGTGGAGGAAGTAAGACAAATATTATGGCTGTCTTAATTCACACAATAAACGTCCGAAATAATATGCAATATAATATGAAGTTGGAGGTGGTAAGACATTTCCCAATTCTGACCTCAAAATGTTCCAAGCCTGCTCCAACACAGAACTTGTAATTATCATGCCACCCCTTAAAAAAAATTAATCATTTTAAGATGTGACGTCAAATGATGCTTCTCAATTAAATTACTTGACCAGTGGCCATTTTCAAATAGGGAATGGAAAAATTTAAAGTAGATTTAGTGTCTCATATCAAAATATGTTCAAAATAGTATGCCAAAGGTGTAAAAGAGGTAAAATTCTCAAATTGCTAAAATAATGACTGTTGTAAAACTACAGATAGTCCCATTCTAAAATCATGCCATTGGTTGGCCCAGTGTTGTTGTCAGGTAGGGGTGTGTTTCTCATTCAATGGCATAACTCGCTGCTTAACTACCATAGTACAATGCATCATTGGAGAAATTATGTAGCTAGTCGCGACTGTTTACGAAACCGTGGTACGAAACTCTTATCTCATAATCCCGGGTTCTCCCAGGTTACTAGAGCACATTTGTATATATGCACACTCTTCAAAAGCAGGCACTTTAATTCTCTTGACCAATTAAAAGATGCAGAATGAAATTTGTAAACATACATATGGAAAGAAACAGATATTACTGCATGTTAGCTTATATAAATATATATCGGACCCAACAGCAAAACCATGTAATTGTTATTATTTGTTTCATATTCCTAGAAATTAGCCAGTCGTTACAGATGCTAGCATAGCAGTCTTTAAGGTACAGTACTAATTTATTTATTTCTGTGTCAGAGAGATAGTGGAAAATAGTTGAAAAAAACAAAACAAAATGATGATAGTTTTGGTAACACTTTATTTTACAGTGCCGTAGTTACACGTTACTACATGTACTTACTATAGTAATAACAGTAAATTATGCATAATTACAAGTAACTAACCCTAACCCTAACTGTAACTCTATAGTAAGTACATGTAGTTAATTAATAGTATTCAGTGCTTATTTGAGTAATTACAATGTAACTACAGCACTGTAAAATAAAGTTTTCCTGTAGCTCAGTGGTTAGAGCATGGCACTAGCAATGCCAAGGTCATGGGTTCGATCCCAGGGATTGCACATACTCCAATACAAATGTATAGTATAATGCAATGTAAGTCGCTTTGGATAAAAGCGTCTGCCAAATGCATAAATGTAAATGTAAATGTAAAGTGTAACCATAGTTTTTGGTGCAGGAAACCTTGAATAACATTATATGTGTATGAATAAATGTATGTATGACCTCTTTAAAATAACTTTGATAGGCCTATTCACAGCTCTCAGATTCTTTGGTATGAATAGTCTTTCTCTTTCTCCAAGAGCAGCAGATTTTTTATTGTTGGATATACAGTCTATAACTCAAGGTGTTTTGTCGCTGCCAGTATGTGATGAAATAGACGATCTAATGAAATGTTGCTCTCACCCGTCAGCAGTGTGATAAGTAGGCCTGCTGCTACAGTGCCAATAAAGCCCACTGCACTATAGTACAGATAGGACATGGAGTACCATGAATCAGCCAGCCAATACCTGAACACAAGACAGAGATAATTTACATCATCTTATAATGAAAGTGCAGCATGATTACACTTGTACTGTAAAAAAAAAAAAAAAGGACTGTCAATTGATTTTTATATTATAGTAATTATATTATAAGAACTTTTTAAATAAAATTAATTCACTTCAATCATGACAGCTCTTGAAATAGTTTCAGCATCTTATTGAATATGGCAATGTTGATGTGATTTGGTCTTGGTGGACTAGATCTGCTATGCTGCTGCTATTGATTATTACTGCAGAGCAAGTATGGACTTGCTACTGTCAATAGATACACAGACACACTGCTGTGAGCATGTAAGATATGATGATGCTGCTGCAAAATCTGAGGGCAATCTTGTACCCATGAAATGCTTTGACAAATGCAATTTTCTTTCCACAAAAGTGGGGTCTTAATTATTTTGACTTCAGAAGAATGATAGAAGCACATTGAACCTGTCAGAGGAGAGAGCGCTCATGGTGAGTGACGTTTGGTTGTATTGATCATTTGTGATGCTGAAGTTGCAGCCTGCAGTGCTGAGTTCAAGAGGACGTGTGTTATTGCTGGGTGCTGGATAAATGAAAGCTCCAACTCCAACCCAGAATGAGAGACTGATGCCCACAATCAGACCGCCAACTGCCCCCTAAAGAGAAGGGCCGCAAAGGATGCACAATAATAAACTTTCTGTTTTTAAATGTTATACAAACTACAGTCCACATGCAAAGTTTTGTAATATAAGCTATGTTATGATATCGTACATATTCTTTATATTGACATTGTATGGAGCTCCTAAAGGGACGTGGTAATGGAAAAAAATATTACATGGGAGGGGGGGGAGTCTTTCAATGCTTTTGTGTTCTCTAGCAAACATTTTGCGTTCCCCCAAGAAACTTTGCTCACAAAATCTTTGTTCCTTCGCAAAACCTTTCCGTTCCCTCGCAAAAAGGTTTGATTTTCCTCCCATCTCCTTTTTTTCCCCATCACCATGTCCCTTTAGGCGCTCTGTAACATTCTTTATGGAGGTTCTGCAAATATAAAACAAGAATTTTGTCTTTAAAAATCATATGTTCACTTTCGATACGGTTCACTCGCATTGTATCAGTCCATGACGCTTATCGGGAAAACTTAGTTTTTGTCTGAATCCTGAATCCTGATTGGTTCAAATGGCTTTTCAGCCTGACAAAATGGGTGGGATGGACTGCCTATTTATCCGTCTTCCCGTTGTTGTAGCGGGTCAAATAAAAAATAATCACCCCCACAAAAAGAGCATTCCTCCTCATTATCCTGCCCCAAGTGTCAGCCTGTATGTAGAATGTAGAACCTCTCACTTACAAGATTGTTTTGATTCTCTCATTTTTCAGGAGTTGTTGGATGGTGGAAGCACACTGTCCACGCTTAAGGTGTACACAGCAGTTTTTGCGGCATATCACGTTTCTCTATTTGGCCAGTTGGTTGGGAAGCACGACCTGGTGATCAGGTTTCTCAGGAGGTTAACCCACTTTGCCCTAACACAGTTCCTTCCTGGGACTTGTCTATTGTCCTGAGGGCACTTTGTGGACCTCAGTTAGAGCCGCTCACAATGGCTGACCTTCAGCCTCTCTCGCTAAAGACTGCTCCTGCCTCTGGCTCTGGCATCGGTCAAGCGAATTGGTTATCTGCAGGCTCTTTCAGTAGACGTTTCCTGCCATAAGTTTGGGCCAAATGACAGTAAAGTTGTCCTTTGGCCAAGACGAGGCTATGTGCCTGAGGTGCTTTCCACGCCGTTTAGAGCACAAGTCATTTCACTCTCTGATCTCCCCTCCACTGAGGGAAAGCAGACGCCACATCCACTTTGCCCAGTTCGAGCCCTTAAGGTGTACATCATGTGCTCTAGCCAGTTCAGGCAGTCAGAGCAGCTATTGTGTGCTTCAGAGGCCGCTCGAAGGGGCTGCCAGTCATGAAGCAGAGACTTTCCCACTGGATAGTGGATACAATAGTGCTAGCTTACAAGTCTAGCGCTATTGTTGGAGGCCTGAGGCCTGTGCAGGTGCACGGACTTGCAGTGCCCTACTGGGGTGAGGGCCCACTCCACCAGAGGAATGGACTCCTCTTGGGCTTGGATTACCTGAGTGTCCATCACAGACATCTGTGTGGCGGCCGGTTGGTCCTCTCCATCCACCTTTGTCAGGTTCTATAATCTAGACGTCTCTGCTCTTCAGGCACAAAATTTGTCTGCCTAGTCAGTCCCCATCTTCGGGAGTTTTTCTGGTGGGATCATACCTTACGTGCTCCAGTTCCGGGCCCGAGCTCATCTTATTGGGCGCATTTTAAGTCCCTACCTCTGATAGCCTGCTGTGGGGCCCTTGTCTTTAAGTGCCCCCAGGCTACAGGCTCGCAGGACGTCTTCCACTCTGCACTAGTAACATGGCGCTATTGGATTGCATTCCCCATAAGCGTCAGAGACTGATGCAATGTGAGTGAACTGTACTGAAAGGGAATGTTCCAGTTAACTAACGAAACCTTGGTTCCCTGAGATAAAGAGATCAAGCATTGGCTAGCTTGCTGTGCTACTGTGCCTATGCATGAGATGACGCTGCTGCTCCTCAGTCGAAAAATTCGGACAAAAATGGCCTTCAGTGCGACTTAAATAGGCAGTCGGCCCCACCCATTTTGGTGGGCTGAAAAGCCATTTGGATGTGCAGGTGCACAGACGTGAACCAGTCAGGCTTCAGTATTCAAAGAAAAACTGAGTTTTCCCCATAAGTGTCAGAGACTAACACAATACTCATTCCTGTTATCCCAGGGAACCAACGTACTTTTACTCATGGAACTTTTCTAGCCCTTCCTTTAATATAAAATACCTCATAAATACTTATGAAGTTTTTTTTGTTTGTTTGTTTGTTTTTTCAAAAACATCTCCAACAATTATCAGCTATAAGATTTAAAAATCTAAAATCTAAAATTAGGAGTCTTTACTATTATGAAACATTAAATATTGCATTTGATGTATGAGCAAAATGTCACAAAGAAAATGACAGGTCAAAGTTGACAAATCAAGTGTTCTTATAAATTTCTAATGTAATTTGTAAATGTAAAATGTAAAAATTTAATGTTTATAAATTTAGTTCGCTTTTCTTTTAGATGTCTCTAGTACATCTAAAATTTAAAGAAAAGAAAAAACATTATACGTGTCTGTACCGCCCTTCACAACTCTGGTATGAAAGTTTAGATTAACCTTTAGGTTAGTGACAGGAAACAGGATTCCAAGAGAAAACAGCCCCAGCATTGGGCCTCCGCACATGCCATGGATACTGAGGGCCGCCTGATGTACAAGAAGAGAAAGACACTCAATGACAGGAAATTAAGCAGGAAGAGATAATCTGAACCCAAATGAGAATGACATGAGCCATATACCTGCACAATTCCTCCCATATATGATGCAGCCACAGCCATAGTAGTGCAGGCCACACCAAACACCACACCTGAGCATCAGCAGATAATCAGTCACTGTAGTAGTAATATTAATCATACTTAGCAGTCCTTGCTTAGTCAATCATCACTATTACTATTCTTATATTTAGGGTTAGTGATTTGAAGAAACCCCTATATGAAAATTTGGCACATCACACACCATTTGTGCAATGGATATGAATTATTTCTGAAACTGACTTATTAAGGAGAGTTCTTTTAATAGTTTTTCATCTTATAAATGATAAAACAGATACATTAGAAGCAATATCTAAAGATCAGAATATGCATCATAATGGCGGCAAGTTTTGCATAATCAAACATCACTAATGAAACACCAGATTAAGGGCCAGATTTACTAACATCTTGAGCCAGCGCAAACCCACTTTTGGCATTAAAAAACTACTGGTAGGATTTACTAAAGACACGCAGTGGAAAATAGCGATGAAAAGTGGTGGTTTTGCGGCTGACCTTATTGCATATGTTTTTGCAGGAGTTTCCCTTTTAAACGCAAAATGTATGGGAGTATTTAAATTAATCATGCAAGGTGATTTACTAAGGTTTCCGCTGGTCAATAGTGCTAGCGCTAGTTGCGCTAGTCTAGTTACTGGTATTTGCGCCATTATTTACCTCCCCAAAAAAAGCATGTCTTAAACCAGATGCTAATTTGCATTGCTAATTTGCGTCTGTGTTCTTTAATTTGCACGTTGTCAGTAGATCATGAGCAGAACTTTCCACTCCCATCAGCACTTTTTGGAATCAGGAGCAGGCTGTCCCAGGCCATCTGGAGCACCGGGAGTTTTCCCGGTGGGCCGCCGGACATTGCGGGCCAGCCCGTTGCTACGTAAATATATAAACAACGAATTACAGTACATTTATGTATTCCATCAGCCCTGGCGAATGCCTTAGCGGCCAACATGACTCAAAATGATCAATCTATTTAGCGTCCTATGGCTCATTGCAGCAGTCTCGTCAATGTCAAAATGTTTGAGATGACCAATTAAATGAAAGAAGTGGAATGCCACTTTTTATTCCCTGGCTCTCACACTAATTTGACCTGTTTAGAAAATCTGGCCTTATGGTATTTCTAACCTTGTTGTCAATTCATTATAGTAGAACTTGAAGCCATATGGTTCAACTTCCATTCGTGAAAAAGAAGTGTATTGTATTAAATGTGTACTTGTAGCAATCTTAAAAGTATATTTAAAAAACTGTACTTGAATATAATAGAACGAGGCTTTGTTACATCATAACTGTTTCAAAATTTCAATGGTTCACCACTGCGTGACTTTAGCAGTTTGATACACGCTCCGAACCACTGATTCAGAAAGCTTCAAAGCTTCATGAAGCACTTCATAACATTAAGGTTGAACCACTGTACTCACATGAACTGTTTTAAATATGTCTTTAGTAGCTTTCTGGGCATGTGAAAGTGTTAATTATCTTGCTGGCAATGCAGGCCTCACTGAGCCATCGGATTTTATCAAAAATATCTTAATTACAGATCCAGTTCTGGCTGCATCTATAATTCAGATTTTTAATCTCCGTATCCGCTTACATATATTTATATATATAATCTACTTTTAATCCCTATAATAAAACTGTATAANTTCAATGGTTCACCACTGCGTGACTTTAGCAGTTTGATACACGCTCCGAACCACTGATTCAGAAAGCTTCAAAGCTTCATGAAGCAGTGTTTTGAAATCGCCCATCACTAGATATTGTTGAATAAAGTTGTTATTTTGGGGGGTTTTTTGGCGCACAAAAAGTATTCTCATCACTTCATAACATTAAGGTTGAACCACTGTACTCACATGAACTGTTTTAAATATGTCTTTAGTAGCTTTCTGGGCATGTGAAAGTGTTAATTATNTGCTTCTAATATGTAAAGCTGCTTTGAAACAATTACCAATTGTAAAAAGCGCTATATAAATAAATTTGACTTGACTTGACTTGACTTCCGAAGATGAACAAAGGTCTTATGGGTGTGGAACAACATGAGGATGAGTAATTAATGACAGAATTTTCATTTTTGGGTGAACTAACCCTTTAAATACTAAAAGAAGTACACTTTAATAACTATGTTTCTTAACACATATAACACTCTTAAAAAAGTTAACTTTGTAATAATGTCAAATTAAAAGTATTATTCATCCCTGGGGTTGATAATATATGATAAATAACATTATTTATCATTATGTTTTAAGAATATTTTTTCATGCTTTAAAGTAGTACACTTATTATTATGTTTTGACAAACATTCTAATGCACATTTAATGTTCTTGTAGTATTACATTTAAATATATTTAAAATGTAGTAAATTACAACTTCATCATTAGTTTACCATATAAGTTCTCTTTTTAAAAGTATGCTAAAGCATAATGTTCTCCGAGACCATTCAAATCTGTAAATATTACTCATTTATAGTGAAATTATGTTATCATTCTTTGATGTTCCAAGTGCAAAGTGTTTAACTTCTTCGATCATATCTAGACCAACTTTATAAAGTTATGCTCACATTAGGGATCAGCTGCTCGGGTTTTGTTTTGGTTCACTCCGCCTTTTGTTTGACCTACTTCTGCCTGTTAAAACTTCTTGGTAAAAATGTGGAGACCCAATGATCTGTTACATTTCCATTTCTGCATATATAAAGTGAACAGACTTTGCAGGCTTTTTTTTTCTGTCTCGCTGTGACTCATTATGATCTACCAAGACAAGTATTTTTCAGTTATAAATCTGCTCTTATGCCATATGACACAATCAATATTCTCATTTGGAGAATCCTCTATTAACGTCCTGAACAGTTTTGAACACATTGGGAGTATTTACACAGTGCTTTGCTGATCAAGTTGGCTGCTCGGTTGGACAGATCTCCAAAACACTGGCTCACAAAGTCCTCATACATCACCGTGGCCAAAGCATTGATACTGGCAGCTACTGTGCTGAAAAAGAGAAACAGAACATTAAGTCTCCTTTTATAGGTCTGGAATCTCTCAAGATGCAGACATGTAAAGGGCTGACAATTAGCTGAACATATACTTGTTTAATTAGTGACACACTAGATTTTAAAATCTTTATTTGAATATGGCAACATCATTGTTCTAGTAAGCATGTTGACATCATCCATAACAAGATCAACCCCGCCCTTTCTCTTAGCTTAAGACTTTTTTCTATTCCTTGGTAAAAGTTGGTCTCAGCAGCTTTGTGAATAGGTTTTAAGAGGAAACTCTTGCCTAAGAACTTTTACTGCTATTTAGGAGAACTCTTAGTGGTAAAATAAAATGTTTTTTGAATGTGACCCCTGAAGTATTGCTCAGCTATGAAAAATATGTGAAAAACCATTTAAAGGCAGAGTTCACTAAAAAAAAAAAGAATACTTTACTCACTAACTTTCTTGGATATGTCTTTGAAATCAGGAAATGAAAAATACAACAAATCTTTTAAACAAATTTGTATAAAATAAGTACAATAAATATGTCTCTATATCAGTGGTACCGTATGCATCTACATCTCAGAAACATCTTTCTAATTAAACATTTTATTCAGGGTCTTAAGCAAATACATTTTAAATATAAATTTAAGCTATATTACATTGTCGCATATGTTATTGTGAACATTTATGTGTAAACCATAGACTGTAAAAAAAGATAGACGCCGCAACGCCGCTTCATTCCATTGTAATGAACTGAACGTAAAACATTCGATGATGGGCGTTGACATGTTACGCAAAAACGTCAGTTTGGAGCCTGGGCATGCGCAGAAGGAATCGTCAGTGGAGCCCGGAGGCGGAGTCGCGGTATCAAACTTCCGCCCAGACGACTGCGTCATCAAGATCAGATCACCTATCTGTTTTATTATCTATTGTTTATTATATTTTTCTTTTCCTCCTTCCTTTTTCATTTGGCTTAATAACATCTGGCAAAGAGAAATTTACATTTATTTGAATGTTTATTAATGTACATTGTTCGTTTTCAAATAAATTACTAGTGATAATAGGTCAAAACAACATATCGTAATTGACGTATTTTAAATATATAAATTATACACAATTTAAAATTCTGCCTGTAAAATAATATTCTGTTTCTAAAGCAATTATATTTTTGAAACAGCAAATTCAGTAGATAAACTCAATAATATGCCAAGTTGAACTAACAGGAGATCGATTGCTGTAGACAGTGCTCTATAATTAATTAGAGTAGGCTATCATTAGTTTTGTCCTGGTGATTTTTATTTTATACCCATAAAAATTATTTGTAGGCTAACTGCCAGATAACGATCACCTGGTTTTTCCCGTTGTGGCTAACGTTAGTTACGTGTTATCTTATCTTAAAAGCTAATAACATTTATTAATTAGCTTATAAAGCCCACATTTAACATTACCGAAAAAAGCTCAGTGATCCATCAGATCCTGTAGGTCGATTAGTACAGTTTACTGCTGAACAACTCATTTTGTCTGTGTGAAATAACACAGAAATCGAAAATTAATAGTTAGTTATATATCTTCAATCTCCCCTCGAAGCTCCAACAGTCCTCAGAGAAGCTGTCAATTACAACTGTCAATCATAACGACACGCCCCGTTACTATAGCATCAAATTGCTAGCTTAAATCAAACTTATAACAAAAATAAACATTTGAATATATATTAGCATGATAACAACTACCTTAAATGACCAAAACCATCTTTCGGAAAATTTTATTGGAAGTGTAATTCATTTTTTTATTTTGACTCAGGTCCCGTTCATTTGCATGGAGAGTGCGGGGTTTATGACTTTTACTGCATCCAGCCACCAGGGGGCGATCAAAGAGCCCGCAGCTTCACTTTTCAGGACATATGAGGCACACCAAAGCCACTGGAAGGCAAGCCTGCAACCTTTAGTCAAAAAAGCGTACCGATACGAGCGGTACGAATTGGCAGTACGCAGGGAAGAGTTTAGAACGGTGACACGATAGGCTGAGAGGTGCCGCACATGATTACGTTAAGTTAGCTGTTACGCTTTCTCCAATGGTAAGAGATACAGACCCTCTTATCTCCCTATAATAATACGATCTCTGGGCAAATCTGGTGTAATGTTGACATGCATTCTCTGTGAAGCTGCTTTGAAGTGATATGTATCATGAAAAGCGCTATACAAATAAATGTGAATTGAATTGAAAAAGTGTAAACTGTCTGAAAATCATTGAGGGACAAAATGACTCAACTTTACCTCAGAGTTCCACTGAAAGCACATGCGACGAATAACCCTGGCAGTCCTGGAAATGCACCGAGAATTTCCATCACAAAATATGGCATGAGCTGAGAAGAAATGGATACACTAATGTTAACGATATGAGCAATAGTAATAGTGGTACTTAAGTGAGTGCCACTAATAATGCTGTTAAACAAATTATATTAAACTAATCACATGTTTATGTTTAATTCATATGATAGTATTATAGAAGAATATTTCAAATAAATGTATAGAGATCATCACCTGGTCTGGTGCAGAGACCAATCCACCTGACCAGGGGTCACAACGGGAGTAGAATGCGTACATCATTAGACCAGATATCACAGCACAGAACAAAATTATCCACAAACCCAGCAGATTCAGATACAGAGCCCTAAGACAAAAGAAAGACCTTTTTTATTAACTGAACTGGAAATATAAATGAAAAGCTCCAAAATAAGAACCTTTTTGTTCACAATTTTTGTTCTTATAGTGTAAGAAATGTAAAGAGTAGTAGAAGTTAAAAGTAGTAGAAGAAAAAAGAAATTGTACTTAAGTTAAAGTATGGGTAATGTGTGACTTCAATTAAAACTCAAAATATCTAGCAAAAACATACTTGAGTGAAAAAAGGTTTCTACATTTAAAGTCATTATGAAACGGAAATAAAGACAGATCTTTTCTTCTGTATTGTGACATGCATCCAAATGTAAAGGAATATCGGAAAAAAAAGAAAAAATGTAGGGTGAGGACTTGGTTCTATGCCTTGGTTTTTGATTGGGTGTTGAGATGTGGGTGTGGCACTCAAAACTTGAGGCAAATTAACACAAGTTTGCAGGGGCAGGGTTTAGGCAGACTACATGATTGGAGGTCCTGCAAAAGTCCTGCATATGTCATCAGAGAGAAGTCTGTCAGTTTCATTGGAAGGTCTATAGTTTTAACATTTTGATTAAACATTACAAGGTCAAAACAATTTTTTAAAAATAAATGTATGCGCAGATCACGGTAAGATCTATATAATAGAAAATCGGGTGAATTTTAATTTCATATCATAATTTCAAGTCTCTTTGATGCACAAACTTTGTAAAGAGAATGTTCTCAATCTCCTGATTATGTAAGATGCTGTTTAAGATGACAGACCGAAGCCAATATTAGGAAACCTGTTGACTACAATTTTATTGACTTTTTAAAAAAACCTTGGGGAAAAATGCATGAATTTTTTTCTCAAGAGAGAAAAGGAGAAAAAATATCTTTTTATGTTTTCCTTGGAATGTAATTGGACAGAACGAAGTACAAGAGAGATTAACCCTATGGTGCTGTTCGATCATTTTTGGCCCAAAAAAATGTTACGGTATTGTTTACTTCATTGGAACAGTACAAAACTTGGTAATGGTTTTGGCACTTGCTATGTGAACACATCGAAAAATCATGGACATGATTCGAAAAGGTTAAATGGTCCTGAAAAAAATAGTCACACTTGTATTGTTCACGTCAATGACCGCATTGAAAAGGGCTACGAATTTCATCTAGTGGAAACCTTGGTACTACGCCCAAACAAAATCTTACTGAAAACCCCTTTTTTTTTTGACATAACCTAAAAATTGGAGCACAACTTGTGTAGATTTATTTCTTTGATTTTCTCACAGTTCTAGAAAATATATTTTCTTTCCATAAGGGAAATATTTCCCTATATATGAATGATCAATATATTACATGATTTAACAGTATATTTGAAAACATACAGAAAAATATATTGCGTAAATATAGTACAATATATTGAATAATACATAAGGAATTGCCTCTTTTCATATATTGAAAAATATGTGATAACATTTACTAATATATCATAGTATGTAATTTTATATTTAGTAATATACTTCATAATATATAGATTTTGTGATTAGATATGGTACTGCATGCATAATATATTGCAGATATGTTTACTCATGCAGTATAAACACATATATGGTACAATATATTATGTAACACATTTCTTATTTTATAATAATTTATATGTTCCATATTTTTGTTACATGTGCACTCTGTTTTGGACTTGTGTTGTTCCATTTCCCGCCACTAGTTAATCACCATGGTTACTGAGAACTCCAATCATCACATTCAGCTGTGTCCAATCACCCCCTTGTGTTACTGTGTATATACAGTGGGTACGGAAAGTATTCAGACCCCCTTCAATTTTTCATTCTTTGTTATATTGCAGCCATTTGCTAAAATCATTTAAGTTCATTTTTTTTCCCCTCATTAATGTACACACAGCACCCCATATTGACAGAAAAACACAGAATTGTTGACATTTTTGCAGATTTATAAAAAAAGAAAAACTGAAATATCACATGGTCCTAAGTATTCAGACCCTTTGCTGTGACACTCATATTTAACTCAGGTGCTGTCCATTTCTTCTGATCATCCTTGAGATGGTTCTACACCTTCATTTGAGTCCAGCTGTGTTTGATTATACTGATTGGACTTGATTAGGAAAGCCACACACCTGTCTATATAAGACCTTACAGCTCACAGTGCATGTCAGAGCAAATGAGAATCATGAGGTCAAAGGAACTGCCTGAAGAGCTCAGAGACAGAATTGTGGCAAGGCACAGATCTGGCCAAGGTTACAAAAAAATTTCTGCTGCACTTAAGGTTCCTAAGAGCACAGTGGCCTCCATAATCCTTAGTTGGAAGATGTTTGGGATGACCAGATCCCTTCCTAGAGCTGGCCGTCCAGCCAAACTGAGCTATCGGGGGAGAAGAGCCTTGGTGAGAGAGGTAAAGAAGAACCCAAAGATCACTGTGGCTGAGCTCCAGAGATGCAGTCGGGAGATGGGAGAAAGTTGCAGAAAGTCAACCATCACTGCAGCCCTCCACCAGTTGGGGCTTTATGGCAGAGTGGCCCGACGGAAGCCTCTCCTCAGTGCAAAACACATGAAAGCCCGCATGGAGGACTCCAAGATGGTGAGAAATAAGATTCTCTGGTCTGATGAGACCAAGATAGAACTTTTTGGCCTTAATTCTAAGTGGTATGTGTGGAGAAAACCAGGCACTGCTCATCACCTGTCCAATACAGTCCCAACAGTGAAGCATGGTGGTGGCAGCATCATGCTGTGGGGGTGTTTTTCAGTTGCAGGGACAGGACGACTGGTTGCAATCGAGGGAAAGATGAATGCGGCCAAGTACAGGGATATCCTGGATGTCAGGACCTCAGACTGGCCCGAAGGTTTACCTCCCAACATGACAATGACCCTAAGCACACAGATAAAATAACGAAGGAGTGGCTTCACAACAACTCCGTGACTGTTCTTGAATGGCCCAGCCAGAGCCCTGACTTAAACCCAATTGAGCATCTCTGGAGAGACCTAAAAATGGTTGTCCACCAACGTTTACATCCAACCTGACAGAACTGGAGAGGATCTGCAAGGAGGAATGGCAGAGGATCCCCAAATCCAGGTGTGAAAAACTTGTTGCATCTTTCCCAAAAAGACTCATGGCTGTATTAGATCAAAATGGTGCTTCTACTAAATACTGAGCAAAGGGTCTGAATACTTAGGACCATGTGATATTTCAGTTTTTCTTTTTTAATAAATCTGCAAGAATGTCAACAATTCTGTGTTTTTCTGTCAATATGGGGTGCTGTGTGTACATTAATAAGGAAAAAAAAATAAACTTAAATGATTTTAGCAAATGGCTGCAATATAACAAAGAGTGAAAAATTTAAGGGGGGCTGAATACTTTCCGTACCCACTGTAAGCCCTGTGTTTCCTGTCTAGTATGGTCCGGTATTGTTCATTTATAGTGTGGTTGTCGCCCTGTTGAACCTGTATGTGGATTACCTCTCCTGTGGATTTATTAAAGATAGTTATATCTTCCTCATCGTGCGTATGAATGCCTACAACCAGCTCTTGTAACAATTTTCAAGTTAACAAAAGCACACCTGCATGTACTAAAGTTTCTACCAGAGCGTGCACAGCCGTTACTTTTTAAATAATGTTCTTATAGTCTTAATGGTGTTCAGCCAATCATAAACCTAACCACAGGCTCTACTCTTCAGCACAATGGTAACCCCAAAAACTCACACATACCAGAAAACCTTTTAAATTCCAAAATAATACAACTTTAAACACTAACAGATCTCCCCCTATATCAATATTGAGCAAAACACATGAAATAGCACTTACTTAAATAGCATTTACTCTTCTTTAACAGTCAGAAGCAAAGCATGCTGGGAACTAGAAGTCTGTTGTATCCACTGATTGTAACTCATTCCATGAATGTGTGTATATATGTGTGTACAATACATTCATATATATATGGGAACATGTATGTGCAATATATGTACACATTAAAGGATAAAACTTTATGAATGTAATGCTATTTTTGTCTTCGTTTATAAATATTTTATATGTAATATCAGTATATAGCCATACATGGTCAATGCATATATTGCAGTATATTGAAAAATATAAGCACTAGTTTCCCATATATGGAAATGTATTTAATGTAATATATTGCATTATTTTGCAATAATGGCATATTGAGTTGTTTCACTTTTTTAAACTTTTTTCACTTCAGCAAGTGTCTTCTTTAAAAATGGACCAAAATTAAGTCTGTGCTCCAAAGCATTCAAGATTTACAACAGTTTAAGTTGGAAATGTCATTTTCAGGTCTATGATCAAAAAGTGATTAACAGGTAACAAATGGATCATAACTAGATATGCACCGATATATATGCCAATAATCGGTATCGGCCAATAAAAGCAAACTTTCACACTATTTTGGCTCTCAACCGATAGTAGAAAAACAGCTGATAGTCAGGGCCGATATATCCTGTCAATCAAAAGAGGGCAGGAAAATGCATTGAATTTGTGCTTTGTGTAAAGAAAATGCTAAGAAACAAGTTCGATGTTCAATATTAATGAATTAATAACATTCAGAAAGTTTAGAAATATTAATTTAATCTTCAGAATTTAGTTAATGTGTGTTAATATTAATTTGAGTAATGTGTTTGTTTATAACTGTTACCACTTACTCTGAAACAAGTTGATGAAATGGAGAGAATAACGTTTTATTTGCATTTCTTTCAAAATATAATGATTAATTATTAATTATAATGAAATTATTAATTTAAAAGAAGGTATAAAAGGCAGAACCCCCAAACTATCGGTAACGGCAGATATTACTCTTAATAATCGGCTATCGGTATCGGTGGAGAAATTTAGTATCGGTGAATAATGTCATACCATAAAAATCCCCTAAAAATACAAAATGTTAAAGGGGGGGTATCACACACAGTTTCTGCCAATCTCATGTTAATCTTGAGTACATATAGATTAATATTGCATCCTTCATATCTCTGAAAAGTCTTTAGTTTTATCATATTTATAAAAGATAGATATGCTGTACCGAATCTTTCCGAAAAAAAGCCGAGCTCCTGAAGGCGTGCCTGCCGTCAGTGCCGTGGGCGGAGCTAAAAAGTCACGAGCGCGTGCAGCTTTTTCGTAGAGATCATCTGCAAGCTGTGACATCATTATAAATAAAAAGGGAACAAAAGCGTTCGTGTTGTTTACATTTTATGCACTTGCGCGCCGATTGCCAACAAAAACACAGACATCTGATGCAGCTTTACTCATCACCGATCTGCAAATCCAGCGCTGTACTGTGACCGAAATCCCGAGAACAAACAAACAGACGTGCACAACTCAAACTTCAAACAAACTTCATCCACTGTTCCCTTATCGCTGGGTTCTTTGGGAAGCTGAAAAAGGTAATCTTTCCCTCACAACCAAAAACACACTCCTTTGTTGACAGGAGCTGCATCTCATTTTGGAGGCTGCGTCCTCCGGAGGTTGCATTTAAAGGCTGCATACATCATCAAGGATGTCATATTTAAGAAAAGTAACCGAAATAAAATTGACTGATAATCATTGTGAGGTGTAAAATACTGTAATTTCTTTCTTACTCTGCAATCTAACGGTTATTTTTCTTAAATGAGACTGCCTCGATGATGTATGCAGCCTTCAAAAAGTGCAGCCCCTGAATTGGGACACAGCCATTGCTGAAAAATCTCTTGGCTTCCGTATCCCAAACGAAGCACGTTGATGGGTGCTCTTGCTCTGGGTGATGTGTGTGTGCACGCTTATCAGGGAGAAGTGCCTATTCAAGGAATTCCACCCTTTATGACGTGATACAGGCCATGCACGAAAAAAATCAGCGAAATATATCCACAACCGGAAGTAGTATATTTGGCACAGAAATACTCCGTCATACGTCCAACTGGTGTATTGAAACTTTGGCCATTTTTAGCATGCAACTCTTTAACAGTGTCATGATTAAACATGAAATAGCATTACACCCCCCCCCTTAAATAAAAAACATTAACAAACTAAAATATAGTACATTAATTTAATCAAAATAATGTTTGACTGCCACATAAGCAGCACCAGTGGGTTAAGAAATATTCAAGAACATTTAGGAATGTGGAAGTGTCACGCCTGCCAGCCGGAGTGCCTATGATAGCCACCAGAGGGCACTCCTTCTGTCTCCTTTACCGCTTTATGAACTGCATTTCCCATAACCCTTTGACTGGACTCAGTATGCTTCATTACATTCAGTTATGTCTCATTATCCTTGTTAACTGTACCTATATAAGCCCTGTGTTTTCTGTCAGTCTTTGTGAAGTCTTGTATACAAGAGTGTTGTCTTGTTTTGTTTTATTATCTGCCTGTTTTCCAGATTATCATTTTGCCTGTTTTCTGCCCTGTTGCTCACTTGAATTGTTTACCTATGTGTTTGACCTTTTGCCTGGTATATATGGATTATGATTCTGTATTGTCTCAATAAAGCTACATTTGGATCTTCAACCCAAGTCTTGGAGCAGTCCTTAACAGGAAGATTCTTTTATCCAAAGTGACTTACAGTGCATTGAAGTTATATATTTTATCAGTTCACACATGACATAGTTATTATGTACTGTTTAAGTTACAAGAATATTAAAGTACAAAATTTCAAAAAATAAAATACAAATTTCACCAAATATGTCATTATATAATGAATTACAATTACTCAAGTACTTTGCATCACTGTTAAACACATTGATATGTAGAATGGCCAGATAACTGTATTTGTATAAACATTTTCATTTAAATTGAATGGTAATCAAGTTCAGACACTTTTTTTAATCAAATTGCATGACCAGATTGTGGGAATATTAGGGAAAATTACATATAATGGGATCTCACCAGCGTGCGTGACCTTCTGTTTTGCAAGAGATGCATCTCTGGATGGTTGACTGGTTTACCCCATAGATACCCAACCACGTGAAGGTACCCCCTACAGTGAGGGTCCAGAACGTGTGTCGCCTTAGTGGATTAACATCAAAGCTGGAATGAATAGTATTTTAACCTGTTACAAAGTGTCACTATTCAAATTTCCTTTTTGATGCTGGTAAACAATGTATAAATCAATAGTTACTCTAATAATGACAATAATAATACAACTAAATGAAATGCGTTCTTATTTATTAAGTATAACATGAGTACATTGAGTGAATGTCTGAACATATACATACTCAAAGATGTGCATTCTGCCTCCTGTGTAAGCTGTGCTCCAAACAGACTCAATTCCCCCTGCTTTAATCGCACCCTGTATTAAAACAGTGAGGAACCCAACCACCATCACCACCATCTGGAAGGCATCTGTCCAGACCACAGCCTTCAGTCCACCCTAAAGAACAAACACTGGCACTGTTTCTCCTGTTTCTGTCTGATTACCAACCACTGAATACCTCTGAATGCCCCATTCACCAAACTTTAAACATTTCTCCCAGGTTTAAATAAACAGTGATATTTCAACAGTCAAACATTTGACAAGTTAGTTCACACAGTTTATGTTTTCTCATGAAACAGATAACTTTCTAGGTGATATATTAACAGAGTAATTGATACTTCTCATTTTTATTATCTATATATTTAATTTTATATTGACAATATAGTCATGTCGGGAGAAAAACTCTGCTTTTCTCCGAATACTGAAGCCTGATTGGTTTACGTCTGTGTATCTGCACAGACAAATGGCATTTCACCCCGCCAAAACAGGCAGGGCTGACTGCCATATCGTCTGAATCTTTCAACTTAGAAGCAGTACTGTTGAATTGTGTGCAAGCATAGTAGCACGGCAAGCTACGCAATGCTCGTTGCCATTATCTCAGGGAACCAAGGTTACGTTAGTAACCAAAATGTTCCCTTTCGATACAGTTATTGATGCGTATGAGGAACGCATTTCAATAGTACTGTGCTATTTGCACAGAACAAAAGGCTGTCCTGCAAGCATGTGGCCTGGGGGCACTTGGTGACAAAAATATTGATATCTCCTGGATATCGTTGCTTTGTAGGATGATTGCTCCTTCACAAACAAAGATAGCACAGTTCACTTAACATATTAAGTGTCCTCTTAGACTATAAATAGTATAGAGCTTCAAGAATGATAGATAAAATCACTGTTACCAACTGAAAATTTGCTGAACAAGAAATCTGTAGATGCCTTGATGAAATTATTATAGTGACCAGACAAACAAATTTAAACTGACAAAACAAAGTTACTTAGGACAATTATTAAGAGAATAGTTGACAGAATTAAAAGTTATGAATGCATCAAGTTGCCTTGGAATTTTTAATTTTTCTCACTGTATTTCTTTACAGTGAAGAGGTAATAAGAATATTGATTGAACTGATCATTTGCAGTTTTTAAAACAACATAAGAATTTAAGAATGGGTCATTTGCATTTCAGGATTAAATAGAAGTATCCTAACTGAAAACATAATGACAATAAATCATAAACACAATGGTAATCATAATCAATAGAACAATCATAATAAAAATCAATTTAATATCAATCACACTCAATCATTACAGTCATATTCACATCACAATTATAATCATAGATCATAATCATAATTACAGTCATAATCATGTCAGTTCAAATCTTAATTTAACACTCACCAATGTGCAGTAAAAAGTGCAGACAATGCCAGTAGCAAATATGGATCCCCAAAGATCAAATCCTGTCACTGATGGGAAAAGAATAAAAAGTATATCTTTATATACCTGATATTCTGCATGAATGACTTATACATTTAGAGTTGACTTTCATATAAATCAGTAGTTCTCAACAATGAAGCAGGAGCCCACTAGGGGGCCTCAGCAAACCTCCAGGAAGGACCCAATGAATATTAAATTATTTAGATTCAGTTAACACAATCTTAATTAAAAAGCAAAAAAAAAAAAACCTTTAAGCACCAAGCACGAAACAAAACATAATCAAATTACTAAGCAACCACTGATGGGAATAACACAAAGAAGGTATCATTTTAAAGCTTAGATACTCAGCTTTTTAATGCATGCAACCATTTTGTTAAACTCTTAATACCGCCCGCGGGCGCCACCTAGCTACAAAAAAAAGTAATAATCATATTTTTCAAAACTACTGCCTTGAAAATAGGTGTCATTTTAAAGCTTAGAGTGTGAACTTTACAATGAATCAAGTCAATTTGATTAACTCTTAAGTATTGCTAAGTTATTTGCTGAAAAATAAAAAATAAAAAGTTTTCGTTTTTTTTTTTTTACTGCAATGTGTCAAATACATCATACAGCTCAGATAGTCATGTGTGATATGTCATTTGAAAGGTCTCACAGAGTAGAATACAACAAGCATAATTGTTTTGGGCTTTAACTAAACTTGACCGCCTTCCATATCAAGTTACGAAGAAAGTGTAAACTGTAACACTTTTTCCATAAGTTGAATATGGAAGGCATAGGACGCAGTAGAGTAAGCTTTTTGAACTGCAAGAGTTTTACACTTTCTTCGTACGTTGAATACAGAAGGTGGTCTGGTGGAAGCTAGATATTTTACTTCTTAGCTTGTTAAATATGGATATTTTTTTACACAAACGCATTGCTTCACTTCAGAAGACCTTTATTAACCCCCCAGAGCCGTGTGGAGTATGTTTATGATGGATGAATGTGGATGGATGCACATTCTTCAGCTCATATTCGTGACCCCTGTTTACTGCCATTATAAAGCTCGGATGCGTCAGGATATTTATTAAAATATCTCAAATTGTGTTCATCAGAAAGAAGAAAGTCATATACAGATAGGATGGCTTGAGGGTGAGTAAAGCTTCATTTGAAAGTGAACTAATCCTTTAAGGGGTTAAACTGCATCAACCTGGTCAAAATGGCAAAGTCTGTCTGGAATTGCATAAACACTATTATATTAAGTATCTAGTGAACGCTGCTTTTTTGGGAATAATCTCAAATGTGAAATTTTAGTCTTTCCGTTAATTTATAGAAGACGTTTTCTGTTATATGAAGCTTGTTCTTTATGAAGTTTTTTTCTAAATTTCACTTGTGTTCTTCATAAAAAACTGACAGAAAATTAGAGAATTTTTGTTTTAGGTGATTTTTTTAATGATTTTTTTATTTGTGCTTATGGCAGAACTATCAACACAGATGATTACATGGAAAAAATGCCAGTCTGACTGTCATGTAAGGTTCTAAAAAAATATTGAGCTCAAGTGAGTTTCACTTTGTAAGTAGTAAGATTACGATTATTAGATTGAAAGCAACACTGCATGTCTCCTTCATGATTAAATTTGTCATGGAAAATTTGTCATCTACGACTGCAGAAAAGCCAAGTTTTATGGATGTGGCCAACAAAACACAACTCTGCTTTTAAATATAGGTGTACTTTAATTTAGTAGATTACTAAAGAGCATGAGTATAGGAAATAATTTTATATAATAAAACATAACATAATATTCTGCTTTACTCTGGAAATGTGCCAGATTGCTAATGTTGTTGGCTACTATAACAATAATGCACGGAGGCAGAGGATGAAGATGAACCCAGCTGCAGGAGTTTATTGCAGAACTGTGGCATTGATGAGGCAAGTATCACAGGGTAAGTTTACAAATAAGTATGCAGTTTGAGCAGACACAGAACGTGCTGGAGATGCAGGTGAATAATGCAGGTAAGAGCTGAATGTTCCTTGGTCAACTTAACAAATCTACTTATTTTCACAGGACTAATTCATAAACATATATTGGAGATCTGCTCTCAGATCATCATGAAACAAAAGGTTCAGGTAACATCAGTTCAATATATCACAAAATCTCTAAGAAACATGGTTACTTATCTTCCTGGGAATAACATGCAGGTAAATACACAGGATACATCAAAGCTTGACAGAGGGTACATTTACACAATAACAATGTACTAAACATGGAAAAGTTTTTCCTTTGCATTTTCACAGTACAGGTGACAACATTGTCAAAATGATCCCCATTCACACAGATCTGCGAAAACGGCTAAAAACGCTGTATTGTAGGTATTATGCATGTAGTAGTTGGTGAGGTCACTATTTCAAGAACATAAACAATAACAAACATGTTATAATGCTATTGCGCACGTCTATTCCTGAAGCATTTCCGGTTGCGCCATTTTTAAATCACAGATCTGTCAAAGCTCATTCTTTTAGTCTAGCGCAAATGGATTAGTTAAAGGGGTGGTTCACAGTTTTTTTTCTAGGCTTGATTGTGTTTGGGGCGCAGTTTAACATGTCTTAATGCTTCGTAAAAAAAAAAAAACGCCGTATTTTTCATATATTTTACCTTTATTCTACACCGCTGTCTCCATTGTCATTTGGTTTGACTTCCTGGTTCTATGATACCACTCCCTCCAAAATACGCAATGGGCTCAGATTGGTTAGCTGGCCCAGTGTATTGTGATTCGCTGAAGCATCTCGCGCATGTCGTGCGGAAACGCCACGCCCTTACCATTACGTGCAATAGTTGCATGCTTTCGGTGGAAAGTAAATAATGGCATCAATATTGTCATATCAATTTGAGCCCGAATCAGACCCAGATAGCAGTAATGAAGAGGGTCAAGCAGAACCTCTGCAAGCACGGCTTTTAAATGACGTTTCTGAATGGTAAGTATTTACTTTTATACTTGTGTCAAAGTGTTTAGATATGCTGTCACTTGTAAATGTTACTGCTGTTTATGTTAGCTTTCAATATACGGTTTTATCCTGATTAAAGCTTTACTGTAGCCAAATACATGACTGAGTAGTAGCATTTTTATAAAGGTATCGTTTAAATTATAGCATGAACAACTGTTTGTCTATGAACATAAAAGTCTGTTGGTCTTTGTTGGCATTTGTTGGAGAAGTATGCAATAGAATTTAGCTAACTGGCTAGCGAAGCCAAACCGCGTTGTCCTTTGTTTACGTCCTTGATGCAACACAAAAATAGCAACAGAACTATACATTCAAAAGACATGTACAAACAATAAAACATACTTGCAGGTTGGGGCCCATAAACAGCAGCTTCTGCTTTTAAAGTGGGAACTGCTTCATCTTTCAGTATTAGCCTTTGTCCAAATCCAGCATTGAACTCGTGTAGATTCTGGAAGCTGTCTTCCGCGCCACATCCAGTGTAGACAATATCACTGATTATAATGGGTTCTATTATATTTTGACGCGTTGCACCACTCGCGTCCGGTGTAGACAACTCTTTCGCTTCAATAATGCCATGATGCTGACATGGCCTTGCCCACTTTGTTGCGTGTTCCCGGGGGCAGGATTTATGTTAATTGCAGGGTTTATGATGTCACCAACCCAGGAAGAAGTTTGTTGTAGTCCAAACCGGTAGTAATTGTAGGCATTAAACTGCCATAACTTTAAAAGACAACATCTCCGTTTGCATTAAACTTTCAGCACTGTAACTTTGCAGATACTGTTTATGATCAAGCAGCAATATTACACTAACTAAAGTTAAAAAAGTGAAATTACAATGAACCACCCCTTTAAGGTATTTACAAAAATTGAAAATAAACGATGATTTGGCATTACTGTTCACTTTAAATTAGATTTTTCAACTTTTCACACAGAACACTAAATGTATCTTATCCAGATGACTATCATTACCTGGTTGATGCTTACAATTGCTTTCTTATAGGAAAGGTTGGGAAAGGTTTGTTCGTACAATCTGGATGACAATGTGTGTTTGGTGAAGCTGAAGCAAGTCAAACGGTTTCAAAAACGTATTCGTCATGGTTCGTCGCTAAGGTGCTCGGGGAGGTTATTATTAGTTTACACTGCATTTGCATGGCTGGGTGTCTATGCAAATAAGTAAATTATATAATTACATTACTAACTGTTTGCTAGTAAACTACATAGCATACAGTTAGTGCCATTATTACCTATTTCATGTTTTAAAATGTGTGTGCAAAGGTTAGGTAAGGTTTGTAGCCATGTTGCTGCAATCCTTGTTGCTGTGGAACACTGTATATAAGGGTTTAAATGTTCTATCTGTAACATCTGAGCCCTGCGTCTGGTCACAAATAAACAAAGGTGCATGCAATTCAAAGCTGGCTACTGTGTCTTTTCTTATGCGTAAACCTGTATTACTCCTTTTAGATAAAAGTAGATACTTGCAGATTAGGAAATGTACAAAGCCACTTTGTTTTAGATTGATCCAAAACAAGTGGAAGACATTGATATTTCCAAGCCGGTCAGACAAAGAGCAGTTCAGAATAAAACATACAGATTACACTTTTTAGGCCATTGACAGTGGAAACATTTACAGAAACCTGATAAATGACAACATATGCAAAATATGTTCCTATATGGTTTTCAAGTATACAGTCACATACAGATATGCAACACAACACACACACTGACACACACAATATATATATATATATATTTTGGGGGGGCTCTGGCCACATTTTAAGTCCTCATGCCTCCCCGCCACACTGGGCATCTTTCTCCTGGTGTTTTTCAGAGTCAGTAGAAAGGTCTCTTTTGTGTCCTAAGTTATTGTAACTGACGTTAATTATCTACCGCCTGTAAACTGTTAGTGTCTTAAGGACTGTTCCACAGGTGCATGTGCAATAATTGTTTATGGTTCATTGATCAAGCATGAAAAACATTGTTTAAACCCTTTTTGTAGTCTGGACTTACACAGTTACTTTCCTAAAGACAAAAATAGAAAAACAATTATTATTTAATTTAATCTGGTTAATGCACAATCTTTGCATTAGTGTATGTTGGAATTAACATTAGCCAAGCTTAATAAGTGATGACTTTTTTTTATCTTTTGTAAACTAATGCAGTTAGCTAATGTAACACAATACAACATTATTGTAACGTGTTACTCATTGCATTTGTCAGCTGACTAGATAGCTAGACAACTAATGTGAACTGCTTCTTTCCTTATTATTACTAATTTGAGACTTTCCCTTTCCATACAGTTTACTCACATTCCGTCAGTCTTTTAGCTGACGCTTTGGGAAGTCCCGTCCTGCGAGTCCAGCCCAAAGAACTCAGGGATGAGGGCTTTAAATGGTATTTCATAGAAAACACTAAGGTGGAATACCATGGGGCAAAGAATTCACCCTGTATGGTGAGGCTCAGGCCAATGAGGCCGAAACCCCTGGGGCATCAAAAGGTCATAGACTGTCTAAGCAGACAAGATCTGTGCCTGAAAGGTAGGGCCATCCAAGTAATAAATCCTGGCAAAGGTAGACAGCGAGGACGAGCCAGCCACCACGCAGATGTCACCAATGGATATTCCATTCGACCATGCCCAGGATAAGGCCATTTTCCTTGTGGAGTAGACCCTCACTCCAATAGGACACTTTACAGTGCATGCTAAGGAAGCATAGGCCAGCACGATCACATCCACTATCCAATGGGATAATCTCTGCTTCGTGACCTGCAGCCCTTTAGCGTGGCCTCCGAAGCATACAAAGAGCTGCTCTGACTGCCAGAATTGGCTCAACATATATTCTCGCTTGACATATATCCTGAGGGCCCAGGCAGAGTAGGTGCAAGAACTGCTCATCTTTAGAAATGGGAGGAGCAGAGAGAGAGTTATGACCTGTGCCCTGAACGAAGTGGAGAGCACCTTAGGTACATAACCATGCCTTGGTTTGAGGACAACCTTACAGTTAGCCCAAACACAAGGCAGGATGCACTCACAGAAAGCACTTGCAAGTCAACGACTCGCTTGACTGTGTGAAGCGGCTTGAATAGATGGCCCTGAGGACCATAGACCATAGAGTTTTGTTTGTTATGTTTGGGAAAATGGTGCACAAATGATTGTGATATTTGTAAAACCAATAAAAAGAGCTGCAATTGTTTTCGCCTGACATATTAAAGTTTTGGTTGGATGTATGAACTACTGTGAAAACATTTGGGAATTTTGTGCACAGTGTTTTGAGAAAATGATGCATGTGATTTAAAATTTGCATGAAATGAAGGAAAATGTATAACCTGTTTAGGACAATTACAAAGTGTTCAGATTACTGTGATAACTGTTTTGAGAACAGTGACCTGAATTTGGAGAAATGTGTCAAATCGATTGAGAAAAACTGGAAACTGCTAATGTAAAGATATACAAATAATTTAATAGAAAAAATGTCATTTACTTACCAGAATCAAAATATGAGCTGCATATCCTAGAGTTGCTAGTTGGTATCCAGCCTTCTTGCTTCACTGCTGCATGTCTCGAAATTTAAACAATTTAATTTCCGAAAGTAGTTTAGTTCCGGGTCTGAGGGAGCACCCAACCACCGAGTATACGGCTGTGATTTGGCCATAGGTAATCACAGCATGCTGATATACAGCCATATTGCATGACTATGAGTGTGATATTGAGTTTATACAACAGTTTTAGGGCACAAGTGAGTAAATAAATAAGAAACAACAATGGAGTGTCTTTAAAAGACCCTCTTTTGTGCAGAACTACTTCTTTCCACCCAGGCGCGCCGACTTCGGTAAAGTTGGTTTTATATTCGCACATTCGGACATCCGTATTCAATAGCTTGTTAATCACACTACATTGGACATTCAGTGGACATTCACAAGTAAATATGCCATTAAAACAATACTTGCCTATTTTGATCGACTNATATACAGCCATATTGCATGACTATGAGTGTGATATTGAGTTTATACAACAGTTTTAGGGCACAAGTGAGTAAATAAATAAGAAACAACAATGGAGTGTCTTTAAAAGACCCTCTTTTGTGCAGAACTACTTCTTTCCACCCAGGCGCGCCGTTGGCACGGGGAACAGGGGGGTCAGGACTCCCGCAGTTTTAAAAAGACAGAATTTGACCCCCGCACTTTTGTTAAGGGCTACCTAAGTCAGTATCAAACTAAAACAATATCAAAAAAGCTATAGCTACTAGCTTAGGATATTTTCTTTCAAATTAGACCATTTTCACGTTTCTGTGAAAGTTGTTCGTTCGTAAATAATCAGTTTTGTCAGGATGTGCAGAACAGGAAATCTCCAAACCATTGATCAAAGCGTGCTAATGTTTTCTGAGGACATGTCGATGGTATATAAATCATGCCCGAAAGTTAGCGTTCGTGGGGACATGTCAATCAAGCCAACCATCCATTCAGAAACCGAGAAATTTGACACAGGCTGATCTCTCTCACATTCAGCGAGCTGGCTTAATTGACCTGAAGTATTTGTGAGTTTTTTGAGGATTTATAGTTTATGGACTGTTTTGATTTCGATAATCACATCTAGCAACGGAAAAGCATCGATGGCATCGATAAAAGAGATCTTTGAAAGCGAAACTAAAATGATGATTGCCTCGGCCAGGGGCGCACGAGAGGAGAGGACTCTGCGTTTGGTATGTATAAACTGTATTACTGCATTTACAATGCTTATACTCATTTTTGATATAATTATTATTATTTTAAACTGTTAAAGCACAGCAACCAATATGATAAACTATTATTTGACCAAAAAAATGTCAAAACTATACGTTTGGGATATGGCAAGGCTACTTGCACACTCCACAGCTGTCTGCAAACTTGAATAGAATTGCCATTTCAGTAAATCTAAATTTTGATATTGTGAAATGGGTATTATTACAGTGCAAAAACTGTGTGTATAAACAGTAATTTCTTTGTTTCAGTTTCTGTTGAAGATTAGTGAGCAGCAGCTGCAGCTGGCACAACTGGCATCACATCTCCAGGAGGCAGACGGGTGATGCTGAGGTGATGCTCAACACACAGGTGACAAAAAAATGATGTACATATAAGGAATTATACAAATCTGGAGGATGTTCTTGATTGTAATAGAGTCTTGTGTCTCCTGAAAGAATAAAATTTATCAAAATCATAAAACCCCTCTTTTTTGTTTGTTTGTTTATTATAGCACAGACAAAATATACTATAATATATATCACTTTCAGCAGTGTTTTATGTATTTTCAAAGGGTTTTCTGTAAAATAACACTGCGATATTGGATTTATACCACTTTAAATGGTATGGGGAGACTTCTTATTTAGGTATACTATATACAATATATACTTTTATTTTTATTTATTTTTATATATAACTTCAAAGGGCTTCCTGTAAAATTTTTTGGGTATGCCAAATCCAGGCAGAAATCCCCAAAATGGTCCCAGTGCTCAGGAGGTTAATGATCAGGCAAGTTTATTATATGATGGTGGTCTGATGGTGAGCCTGAAGTGGTGGTCCGATATCTGGAAATCTGATCTTACTATCTGGGCTTTTGCTTACAATTTGGTTGACAGTTTAACAGTTGAGCTCAAGTCTCCGTTAATAATTGTAAAATGTCACTTTAGAACTAGTTACAAAGTAACATTGAGTCGCTTCAGAAACATTGTCATGAAAGTTGACTCTCTTTAAGTACACTTAGTGGTCTTTTATTTCAAATAGTTTTTAAAAGGGTCATGAATTGAGAAATCAAAATTTTCTTGACCTTTTATGTTAAGAGGTCATTGTACTATAAAAGCATCCTGTAAGATTGAGAACTCAAAACATCCTCATTAGTCCAAAAACACCTTTTATTGAAACCAAGCTACCAAAATGACTCATTTCGGATTTTGCTTCAGTATGACGTAATAGTGCGACGAAAGACCGCCGCTACAGAATCAAATCAACGCCTACTTGTACACCATCGCTTATAGATACAGGGCCACTGGACTAAAAATCACATTCCTTTCAAAGGATCATAATGCTAGGAAAGTGGTTATTTATTTTCAACTATGTGAATGTCTCAGTAGAGCATTATTTGTTTGTTTGGTACATTTCACTGTGGATTCTTTGCTAAATCAGTCGCAATTCTGCACAGGCTTTGCAAACAGACTTTGCAAACAGACTTTACTGACCCGACAGTAATGCCACAACATATAAGTAACTGTGTTAATTCTAATGCCTAATTGCCTTGGGCATTGCCTGTGTTAATTCTAATGCCTTGTAAAATCAAGATGGCGGCGCGAACACATCGCGAGGCTCTGTGTCTTACCAGATTTCGGATAATAGTGTTAATTTACCTGGTTATTTCTTCCGTGTTCGCGCGATTCAGTTATGCGAACTACAGCTATAGTAAACAGTCACTGTGGGACATCAACAAACGGTGTTCCAACGTAGTTTTAGACCATCCTTTCGACTTCAGCGAACTCCCGCTGGAGCTACTGAGATCACCGCGGACAAGCGGATCACTCGCACCGACCGGAAGTGCTCGGCGTTGGCGTCGAGACCATAAACAAAGACGGGGAAAGCGTGGAGGGCTGCCTGCTAAGCTAAGGCTAAATCCACATCGACCAGCTCTGCCCAGCATCTTCCTTGCCAATGTACGGTCTCTGATGAACAAGATGGACGAACTAAAGATCTGGACCCTCACACAGAAATGGCTTATGGACTGTAATGTTATGTTTTTCACTGAAACATGGCTCTGCAACGATGTCCCAAACAGCATGGTGCATATGGATGGACGTTCTTTCTTCAGGGCTGACAGAGTAGCAGCAAGCTCTGGTAAAAACAAGGGTGGTGGAGTATGCATTTATGTAAACAAATCATGGTGCACAGACTCATTGTTGATACCTACTGCTCTGCTGATCTGGAGTTCCTGATTATCAAGTGCAGGCCATTCTATCTACCACGTGAGTTTACTTGCATTGTTGCTGCTGCAGTTTATGTACCTCCGGACACTAATGCTAACGTGGCTATGAAAGAACTTTGTGCTGCTATTAGCAAATTACAAACCCTGCACCCGGATGGAGCCTTCATTGTTGCTGGGGACTTCAATCACTGCACTTTAAGATCTGTTCTCCCTAAATTTCACCAAAATGTCTCCTGCATTACAAGGGGACATAAAACATTGGACCACGTTTATACCAATGTGACTGATGCCTACAAAGTTACACCCCTCCCCCACCTGGGTCAGTCTGACCACCTCTCTTTGTTCCTGCTCCCCAAGTATACCCCGGTCATCAAATGTGTGAAACCTACAATAAGAACTGTTAAAATCTGGCTAGAAGGTGCTGACTCCACTCTTCAACATCAATTCCAGCACACAGACTGGAGTGAGTTTGCTGCCCAGGCCACCACAGACTCTCAGATTAACATTGACACTGACACCAACTCTGTCTTGGAGCACATCAACAGATGTGTTGGCAGAGTGACCACACACAAAAAAATAAAAAATTTTCCCCAATCAGAAGCCCTGGATGAACAGAGAGGTTCGCCTCCTGCTCAAAGCAAGAGATGCAGCCTTCAGGTCTGGAGACCGGGAGGCTTACAGCTCAGCCAGAGCCAACCTGAGGAAGGGTATCTGCCAGGCCAAACTCGCACATAAACAGAGGATTGAAGAACACTTCAATTCTTCAGACCCCCGGCGTATGTGCCAAGGCATACAATCTATCACAGATTACAAACCACCTAACATTGTGCCCCCCTCCAGCTCTGCCTCCCTCCCCGACGAGCTCAATCACTTTTATGCTCGTTTTGATAAAAATAATAAGGAGATCTCACTCAAAGCTGAGCATCAACCCAGTGAACTGCCTCTCACACTCTCCACCTCAGCTGTTTACTCCACTCTACATAAGGTGAATGCACGGTAGGCAGCTGGACCTGACGGAATACCTGGTCGTGTGCTTAAAGCCTGTGAGGAGCAACTGGCTGAGGTCTTCACGGACATTTTCAATCTGTCCTTGGCCCAAACAACTGTCCCCACTATCTTCAAAACCTCCACCATCGTACCAGTACCGAAACACTCCACTGCCTCGGTCCCTAACGACTTCCGTCCTGTTGCACCCACCCCCATCATTGCCAAGTGCTTTGAAAGGCTGATTGCATCCCACTTAAAATCCTGTCTCCCTGCTACACTAGACCCATTTCAATTTGCCTATCGCCGCAATAGGTCAACAGAGGACGCCATCTCTACGGCACTCTGCCCTCACCCACCTGGACAGTCAAAACACACATGTGAGAATGCTGTTCATAGATTTCAGTTCTGCATTTAATACTGTAATCCCTCCCAAGCTGATCTCCAAGCTCAGCCAGCTTGGAATCAGCACATCCATCTGCAATTGGATTCTAGACTTTTTGACTAACAGACCTCAGTCTGTTAAATTAGATAACCTCTCCTCCTCCATCATCACCCTGAACACCGGCGTGCCACAGGGTTGCGTACTGAGCCCTCTCCTGTACTCCCTATTCACCCATGACTGCGTTCCTGTTTATGGCTCCAACTCCATAATCAAATTTGCAGATGACACCACGGTGGTAGGTCTGATCAAAGATGATGATGAGTCAGCCTACAGGGATGAGGTGCAGCACCTGGCTGTGTGGTGTGCCACCAACAATCTAGAACTAAACACCCAGAAGACAAAGGAGATCATCGTGGACTTTAGGCGGACTAGGAGACATGCACACACACCCATCTACATCAACGGGGCTGTAGTGGAGCGTGTGTCGAGTTTCAAGTTCCTTGGCATCCACATTTCTGATGACCTCACCTGGTCCCACAACACCTCCACTCTGGTCAAAAAGGCACAGCAGCGCCTTTACTTGTTACGGAGCCTTAAAAAAAGTTCTCCTGAATCCCAGGATCCTTGTGGAATTCTACCGCTGCACCATTGAGAGCATACTCACAAACTGCATCTCAGTATGGTACAGCAATTGCTCCGCATCTGACCGCAAAGCACTCCACCGAGTGGTGAAAACTGCTCAACGGATCACCGGCACCCAGTTAACTTCCATTGAGAACATCTATCACAAGCGCTGTCTGGGCAGGGCTAGAAACATCATCAAGGATGCCTCTCACCCTAACCATGGACTTTTCACTCTCCTTCCATCCGGCAGACGTTACAGGAGCTTACGCTCTCAGACTAGCAGGCTCAGGAAGAGCTTCTTCCCCGAGGCCATGACCCTTCTGAACGCCACACCACCAATCTAACTGGCACTTGCTTTATTACTGCACTGGTCACAGTACCTTAAGTACATGTACTTGCACTACTCATATTTTGCAAAGACTGCACACGTTAGTTTGCATAGAACTAATTTTAACAATACTTTTGCACACTCATCCAACTGTATTTATTACCACTGTTCTCACGTTGCTGCTGCTCATAATGTAATCCTACATTGCTCTGTTCATAATGTACATACAATCCTACACTGCATTCCTATTTATATTCTGTATATACTCTGCTCAATACTGTATATAGCAACCCCACTGTACATTCTGTAAATCATAGCTTCACTTACTCTGCACTTTTATGTATATAAAACACTATATTCTTGCACTTCTGGTTAGATGCTAACTGCATTTCATTAGCTCTGTACTTGTACTCTGCATAATGACAATAAAGTTGAATCTAATCTAATCTAATCTAATCTGTGATCAGTGATTTCTGATATGTAATCATTCATGTACAGTCAGACGTCCTTGGTCTCAAAATCATTTATTGCTGTTTATGCATCAATACAGCGCTGCCGAGCTGGAGCTCCGTCAAGCTGATTCCTAATTACTTGTTTTTGTCTCTTAAAAATCAAACTTATAACCTATCACTCTTTTTTTTTTCAGCAGGGGAACATGTCCCCAACATTATTTTATATAAAAAACACTCGGATTACCTTGATATCGCTAGTTTTATTCGACTTCCCGAATATTCGCTATTAGCTTTAGCCCATTAGCAGTAGCGGCGTGGTCACTCTAGCGTTTGTACTCTTCTCTCTCACTATATTATTGTTCGTCTATTCTAATGGCGAGTGTATCGGATGCTTCTCTACCTTTGTGTGCAGGTGAGGACACGTTTGAGCTGCATGCGGTGCAGTTGGAACTGGAGGCCGTGGAGCAACAGATTTGGACCCTTCTCGAGAAGCAGGCCGAGCTACGCGAGCGGCAGACAGAGCTGGAAACATCCTGTGCTGACGCTCACCAATCCTCGGTAAGTTTGCAGCGCGATATTAACACTCCTGCTTCCTCTACGCCGTGTGTGTCTCTGCACAGGACCCGAGCACACAGAGCGCGTTCATCCCAGCCCTCGTTCACTCTGGCGCCGTCACACCAGGGACCTTGGGTTCTTCAGCAGCAGAAGACGCGAGCCAGGCCTCGGACCAGGACCTCTCCTCCTCCTCCGCCGCCTCCGGTCTTCGAGGTCTCGACGCGGAACCGCTTCTCCCCATCGGAGACTCCATCGTTCGCCACGTCCACGCTACTACAGCCAAAGGTAAGGTGCGCAGTCACTGTTTTCCTGGTGCTCGTGTTCTCGATGTCGCTGCGCAGATTCCCGCAATCCTCAACGGTGCTGAGACCATCGGAGCTGTTGTTCTGCACGCGGGGGTGAACGACACCAGGCTGCGGCAGATGGAGGTACTGAAGCAGGACTTCAGGAGCCTGATCGAGACGATACGAGCCACATCGCCCGCGACGAGGATCATCGTGTCCGGACCGCTTCCGACGTACCGACGAGGACATGAAAGGTTCAGTAGATTATTTGCTTTAAATGAATGGTTGATGTCTTGGTGTAATGAACAGAAGCTGCTCTTTATAAATAATTGGAATCTTTTCTGGGAGCGACCTAGGCTCTTCCGTGCTGATGGCCTGCACCCCAGCAGAATCGAAGCTGATCTTCTGTCAGAGAACATCTCCAAGACGCTTCACACCATATGACTTGTAAGTCAAACCTCAAATCACAGTCTGTGTTCTGCCCACTTAATTGATAGAAATGTGAGTGTAGTACAGTCTATAGAAACTGTGTCTATTCCCAGAATAGTGAGGTTTCACAATAAAAATAAAGGATTTAGAAAAAACCTCATCGTGATCAAACCAGAAATTCGCAAAATTACTGAACAAAAACAATTTCTAAAGCTAGGGCTACTAAACATTAGATCACTGACACCTAAGGCGGTTATTATAAATGAAATGATCACAGATCGTAAAAAGTCGCTACTATCTCTTGCTTTAGCTACCGTTTATAGACCTCCAGGGCCTTATGTTCATTTCCTAAAAGAGTTTGCAGACTTTCTCTCAGACCTATTGGTCAACGTCGATAAAGTGCTGATTGTCGGAGATTTTAACATTCATGTTGACAATACAAATGATGCGTTAGGGGCTGCGTTTACAGATTTACTAAACTCCTTTGGGGTCAAACAAAACGTCACTGGACCCACTCACCGTCTTAATCATACACTAGATTTAATTATATCACATGGAATCAATCCAACGTTATAGAAATTCTACCGCAAAGTGATGATGTCTCTGATCACTACCTTGTAACTTGCGTACTGCATACTGATATTTGTCAAATTGTGCCACGATATCGACTAGGCAGAACAATTCTCCCGACAACTATAGATAATTTCACAAATAAACTGCCTGATCTGTCTCAGATACCTAAACACACAAATGATCTCGAGAAAATGACTAGCAGCATGTGCACCATTTTTACTAGTACATTAGATACTGTTGCACCGATGAGATTAAAAAAGGTTAGAGAGAAAAATACTGTACCATGGTACAACAGTATTACTCACACTATCAAAAGAGAAACTCGTAATCTAGAACGCAAATGGAGACAAACTCGTTTAGAGGTCTTCAGAATCGCGTGGAAAGACAGCTCGTCCCGTTATAGAAAGACTCTAAAAATAACCAAAACAATCCACGGTTCTTGTTTAGTACAGTGGCTAGATTAACAAATAAACAGACATCACCAGAACAAAACATTTCATTGCAGTTTAGTAGTGATGACTTTATGAATTTCTTTACTGAGAAAATCGAAAGTATCAGAAATACAATTGTAAATGTACAACATTTAACAGAGTTTTATGATTCAACCTCAATTATCGCCCCTCAAGAACAGTTGCAGTGTACAACTATAGGACAGGAAGAGCTAAATAAACTTATCACTGCGTCTAAACCAACAACATGTTTATTAGATCCAATACCCACTAAACTACTTAAAGAATTGTTACCTGTAGAAGAAGAGCCTCTTCTCAATATTATCAACTCATCTTTATCTCTAGGTCATGTCCAAAGACCGTTCAAGCTAGCAGTTATTAAGCCTCTCATTAAGAAACCACAATTAGATCCAAATGTATTAGCAAATTACAGATCCATTTCCAATCTTCCATTTATGTCTAAAATACTAGAAAAAGTGGTGTCGGCCAAATTGTGCTCCTCCTTGCAAAAAAACCGCTATCTTTGAAAAATTTCAGTCAGGATTCAGATCTCATCATAGCACAGAAACTACGCTCGTTAAAATTACAAACGATTTACTTCTAGCTTGTGACCAAGGCTGTATCTCAATACTAGTGTTACTTGATCTCAGTGCTGTGTTCGACACTATAGATCATAAAATACTCCTAGATCGACTACAAAATTACACTGGTATTCAGGGACAGGCATTAGTGGTTTAGGTCGTACCTATCAGACCGTCACAATTTTGTTTATATAAACGGGGAAAATTTAAGATAACGATAGTAAACTATGGAGTGCCGCAAGGATCTGTGGTAGGCCCTCTGCTATTTTCAATATACATGCTGCCACTCGGCAATATTATAAGAAAACATGGAATTAGTTTCCACTGCTATGCCAATGATACTCAGTTATATATTTCAACACAACCAGATGAAATCTCTAAATTATCCAATCTGACAGAGTGTGTTAAAGAAGTAAAACATTGGATGACTAGTAATTTTCTTCTATTAAATTCAGATAAGACTGAAGTATTACTTATTGGGCCAAAAACCTGTACACAGAATCTCTCAGACTACAATCTGCATTTAGAAGGATGTACTGTTACTCCATCCTCGACAGTTAAAGACCTGGGTGTTATGTTAGACAGCAACTTGTCCTTTGAAAATCATACTTCATATGTTACAAAAACAGCCTTCTTCCACCTCAGAAACATTGCTAAGATACGGAATATGTTATCTATTTCTGATGCAGAAAAGTTAGTTCATGCTTTCATGACGTCTCGACTAGATTACTGTAATGCATTATTAGCTGGTTGTCCTGCTTCCTCAATAAATAAGCTACAATTAGTACAAAATGCAGCTGCTAGAGTTCAGGTCAAGAAAATATGATCATATATATCACCAATTTTATCATCTCTACACTGGTTACCCATTAAGTTCCGTATCGATTATAAAGTATTGCTAATGACCTATAAGGCTCTAAATGGTTTAGCTCCTGTGTACTTAACTGATCTTCTATCGCCCTACAATCCTTCACGCTCTTTCAGATCACAAAACTCTGGATTTCTGGTTGTACCTAGGATATCTAAGTCCACTAAAGGAGGGAGAGCGTTTTCACATTTGGCTCCGAAACTCTGGAATAGCCTTCCTGATAATGTTAGGGGCTCAGACTCGCTCACCCAGTTTAAATCTAGATTAAAGACGCATCTCTTTAGCCAAGCATTCACATAATGCCTCTCATACCAGATCAATTGCACATGACTATCTTTGCTTAATGTTATGAACAGCAGCTACGCTAATTATTCTCCATTTGCTTTTATTATTATTCACCCGTCCCGAGGTGACTAGAGAGGACATCAGCTTCAGTTTGGATCCAGCCTCTTAAGAAGACCTCAGATGACCAACACCTATGAAGAGACGGCGCCAACTCCTGCGAGGACTTCAGAAGACGCAATCATCTGGATCAACACGCACATTGCCCAATTTCTATATCTTAATTATTGTTAATATGTAATTCATTTTTCCAGGAGCTCATTGCTTCTACCTTCATTTAAACTGCTAACAGTGATTGTAAATTAATTGCCTAAATTATTACATTATTTGCTAACTGCATTCTTTAAATTGTAATGTTGACATGCATTCTCTGTAAAGCTGCTTTGAAATGATATGTATCGTGAAAAGCACTATACAAATAAATGTGAATTGAATTGAATAAATCAAGATAGTGACTAAATGGTCAACTTCACATTGTTTCTCTTAGTGGCCTGAAAATAATATGTTATTTACATTTATTAAATTATGTCCAGAAAGCGATCAAAGAAGCCTCCCTTTACAGTATAATCGCTGGAGCTGTCAATCACACAGTGCAAATTTATTAGTTCTGGACTTTGGACAAAACTCCTGTTATAATCAATGACACTGTCTACACTGCACAATGAATCTCTTATTTCTATCACATTTGCACTGTTATGATGAAAGTATTTGTGAGAGTGCAGAAATCGTGTGCCATTCATGAGCTCAACAGACATGTCTGTCATCGGCTACAATGCTCATATTTTCATGTGACGGGAGTAGATATAAATAAAATGCTATAATTAACACTTTTCACAGTTAGTTAATCTCGACAGCTGTAATAGTAAAAAAAGTAGTAATAAGTTTCAAATGAGTTCCACGTATAATACTCATTTCATATGCAAAGATGTTAGACAATCTTTCATTACATTAGTTTACATTAAAGTCTCACAGCATACCCTTTCCAACAGAGTGTTCAAATCAGAGGGCTAAAATCAGGGTAGAAAATAGCCTTTAATTTCTAAATTACATGACAATTTTTATGTAAAAAAAACAAAAAAAAAAACACAAGGTATTTTATTTCTTTGTGATGAATGCAGACTGACCTTGATTAAGAGCTAAAGCAGGGGCGTAAACTACCACACCTGTGTACAGAATCTGAGGAGTTAAAAATAGAACAATCAGCATAACAATTTATCAAAAACCAAACTACAATCTACAAAATATGTGTTTTAAGTGTATGAATATTGAATCACACTCACCGTTTGAATAATATAAATTAGAGTGGCTGCAACACGAACAAGCTTACAAAAACGCAATTCCAAATACTGTGAGAAAAACACAAGTTACAAATCAGAACAAATATGTATCATGCTGGGCCTTAACTTGCATGACTACAGCTGACACAGGATTTATTACTAAAGGTCATGACCTCCAAAAGCCTAGCAACATCTGGCCAACATCACAACTTAGTACTTCATTTCTGTCCTGTAGTAGACATATTCTATTTTTTATATTTGAATATGATAATATTAATATATTATGCAATAATGATATCATATGATATAAATATATTGTAAAAAGAGAATGAGCCATAAAAATGATTCATTTTTCATTAGTTTAAGCCAATGTCTGTTTGATACAGTCACATTAAATATTATATTTGATATTATATTTGAAAATATGGCTAGCAGTGGAACAAGCAATATTCAACTATAATTGACAAATATGCATTACATTGAGTTTATTAGTTTGTTTGTTAAAACTGTGTAATCCAAATAGATAGAAATTTTATGTGCAATTCAAATAAATAAATCTTAAATTTGGTAACACTTTAGTATAGGGAACACATATTCATTAACTATGACTTTTCCCTCAATAAACTCCTAATTTACTGCATATTAATAGTTAGTACGGTAGTTTGATGTAGTTAAGTTTAAGTATTGGGTAGGATTAAGGGATGTAGAATATGGTCATGCAGAATAAGGCATTAATATGTGCTTTATAAGCAGTGATGGGAATAAAGGCGTTATAAATAAACGGCGTTACTAACGCCGTTACTTTTTTCAGTAACGAGTGATCAAACGAATTACTTTTTCTCCCGTTACAACGCCGTTACCGTTACTGACAAAAAAATTGCCGCATTACTATAATTGAGCTCACTGAAGCAGTTTTCATCCGAGTAGGCTCTTTCAGCCATAGGACCTGCAAAGATTTTTCTCTGGTGTGTGCTGTGGTTAGTCATACACAACTATAATTTTAAACTGATATAATGAACGATGCTCTGTGTGTGTGTGTCTGTGAGCATTCGAGCGGAGCGCGAGCTCAAACCAGAACACCCTGTGACATGGTGGATCGAAAATATGTGAAATAAGTTTTTCTAGTCGATTAGTAGTTATTCATTTAAGCCACTTGTTGACTAATTACATTTATATTAATTTAATTTCTTAAATACTGGAGAGAATAAACCATAATAGGCCTAATGAGCGTCACGTCTAGCCTTAGAGCACGCATAAAGCTTGCCATAAAGAACCGGCAAAAATAATAATTATGTATGTGATAAAACACAGCAAGGGGACATTTTAATTGTTTATTTTGTTAATCAGTGTCGGCTGCGAAGATGAAGTTGACATTGCTGACTATCATCATCTCCGCATTGCCTACTAGACGCGCTTAGAGAGAAAATGCACATTTCATTCGTATTAGGCTACTTAATCAGAGTAGCCTATTTCTTTTCGTTTTTTAGATATTTCAAGCTTTCTATAGATATATTTTTCATGTATGTGAGGCAAGCAGCCGCTGAGTTTCGGTTCATTTAGCCTAGATAAGTCGCGCGCCAGTGATCGCGCACGCGCATCCATGATTATATTGTCTGCTTGCTATATTTGCTTTTTATTTATTAAATCCAGGCAATTGGTTGATGAAACATTGATTAAAATTAAGATACAATTTTTACAAAACGAAATTCACTTTAAAGAAAGGCTTTCTATAAAACAAAACTTAATGAAGTGGTCAAAATCATGTCAGACCTACTCCATGTCTCCCGATATATTGCGCATTTTATGATGCATCTTACTCATGCTGTTCACTTTTCATAATCAAGTAAATTAATTTAAAACATAACATAGGACTATTTAAACATAAATATGAAACTACATTTTCTTTAATGGCTACCAACACGTATTGTACAGTAGAGAAATTTCATGATCATGAGTCACGAGTCTGATCAAGAATAATTTATTCTTAGACTTATATTTAATATTGGGGCATTCAAGTTATTTTACATATTTTATTTTTTTTAAAGTAACGCAATAGTTACTTTCCCTGGTAATTAGTTACTTTTATAATGATGTAACTCAGTTACTAACTCCGTTATTTGTGAGAAGTAACTAGTAACTATAACTAATTACTTTTTTAAAGTAATGTGCCCAACACTGTTTATAAGTACTAATAAACATCTGATATGCAGGCTAACAAGCAACAAGTTAAAAGTGATAATTGTTCCCCATACTGAAGTGTTACCATTATTATTATTACTATTATTATAATCATTATCATTATTATTATTATTTTAACATTTGACTTCAAAAGCAAATTTGAAATGTACATTCATACCTCATATGTACTGGTGATGCCTGATCTGTAGAAAACAGGCAGGAAAAGCTCCGCGGTTAAAAACACCACAAACGTGTAGGCGACCCCAAAGATGACATAAGAGGCCCCGTATCTGTACACATCTGATGGGGCCCCAATCACTGTCACTGCAGACATGAAGCTGGCGGTGAGAGAAAGGGCCACCGGCCCGCAAGACATCTGACGGCCCCCAACCAGAAAATCTTTAGATGAGGCTTTCTTCCTTTCTTTGATGGCGAAGAAGACCCCGATACCTGACGAGACCACAAACAGAAAGGCAAACACCACATAGTCCCCAACCTGGAAGTTCCCTACAATGTGCTCCATGTTTCGTCAGTTTGAGACAGAATCCGATCAAACTGGTAGTTAGGCTCCAGTATGTCTAGTTCAGACACCTCACATGTTAATCGTGTTAATCATTGAGTTTTTAACAGGTTAAAAATGCTTATGAGTGAAGACATGGGTCGAGGGGTCTATTAGTCATTATATTACAGCCTGTTCTCATTGTTAATACATAGGTATTAATGCGTAACCTTCAAAGACACAAAACGTACAATAAAACGTTTTTGTACGTTTGGATAGCTGCTGAAACGTGCAATATTGATGTATTGGCAGCATTTAAACTTAGTATTATTGCGTTTTTACTGAGAAAAAACATAAAATATTTACAAATCTTTCATGCCATAAAGATATATGTAGGCCTATAATTTCCCCTTTTATCATTTTATAGATAAATGTAAGATCCCTAAACCCCACCCTGTACCTAAACATACCCATTTTATAGGCCCTACATAATATTAAAAGAATAAAACATAATGGACAGAAATGTGTAGGGAAATGACAATTTTAGTAACAATATAGCATTAAAGGATTAGTCCACTTTCAAATAATATTTTCCTGATAATTTACTCACCCCCATGTCATCCAAGATGTCCATATCCTTCTTTCTTCAGTCGAAAAGAAATTAAGGTTTTTGATGAAAACATTCCAGGATTATTCTCTTTATAGTGGACTTCAATGGACTCCACTGTTGAAGGTCAAAATTACAGTTTCAGTGCAGCTTCAAAGGGCTCTAAACGATACCAGACGAGGAATAAGGGTCTTATCTAGCGAAACGATCAGTCATTTTCTAAAAAAAAAATAAAAAATACAACTGTATATGCTTTATAAACACAACTGATCGCCTTGCAAGTGGTTCCGCCATTCCACCTTCCGTATTCTTCAAAAAGCTGTACGTCCTACGCCTTCCCTATTCAACTTACAGAACGCACTGGGTGCCAGTTCCATTTTTTTCGTGAGTAGAATACGGAAGAATAGGGAATGGCGGAACCACTTGCAAGGCGATCATTTGTGTTTATAAAGCATATTCATATAAAAAAAATTTTTAAGAAAATGACCGATCGTTTCGCTAGATAAGACCCTTATTCCTCGTCTGGTATCGTTTAACCCTCTGGGGTCTGAGGATTTTTGGGGCCCTGGAGAAGTTTTGACATGCCCTGACATTTGTGCTTTTTTCAGTTGTTCATAAACATATAAATGACACAAGTGTCATTACACTGTATTCAGCACAAACTAGGCTACCATAATATGTGAGGAACATGTATGTACATGTTTGTATTTTTGAAGGAATAAGCCCTTTGAAGCTGCACTGAAATTAATTTTGACCTTCAACAGTGGAGTCCATTGAAGTCCACTATAAGGAGAATAATCCTGGAATGTTTTCATCAAAAACCTTAATTTCTTTTCGACTGAAATTAACAGGAAATTTTTATTTGAAAGTGGACTAATCCTTTAAAATGATATTTTGTGCTCCTCATCCTAATGTTACCCCTAAACCTAGTTTGTTTGCTGTTAGACACAAAGGGCATTTTCTCCTATGCAACTAACAATACAACCATAAGATACACCAAAACACAACCTAGTTTTTATAGGGTAACATTACAGAACAGAATTTAAGGTATTAATCCATTAAAATATGAATCCGGCTTCTCTCCGTGAAGGCGTGCATTGCCGCGCAATAATTTCAAATGTCAACTCACTGAAACACGACATGTCGCAATCTGTGACGAAGCAGGTGAGAGCCAATAGAGTGCCTCAGGGATGACGCATTTTTGTAGGCAAAACCTGGAAGCGAGTTAGCATTTTAGGACTTCCGGTTCCAACGCCGTAAAGTCTATGGGTTTTTTGAATGGGTTTTTGTTAAATCGCCTGAAATAAGGTCTGGGGTTAACAAAGCCTCTAAATACTTTCACGTTTTGATCTATGACATAAAACACACCAGTTATAACCCACTTGTGATTTTTAAACTTTTACTGTGTCTTAAAATCGGCGGTTGCTAACAAATTGCTAAAATGGACTACTTCCTTTGGCGGGGACTTTAGACATCATCATGACAAACAGGACATTTGGACAGCATTTCTCATGAAAAAGTGGATAAGTATTCATACACAGCGCAGATCATAATCAGTGAGCATGTTTTTAAATAGAGTTGTTTTCTAAATAAAGTTTGAGGA